>VXBR01005256.1:770387-907179 GCA_013400215.1 Cisticola juncidis
GGCCGTCCCCACGGCCCTGCCCGCCCGCGAGGGGGCTCCTGGGCCGACCCGGTGCGGTGGAGCGGGCCGGGCACGTGCAGTTGGTGCTGCAGCTGCAGTTGCAGTTGGTGGCGCGAGTCCGGGCGGACTGCGGGAGCAGCCTGGGTACGGATGTGGGGTGTAGGGGGAGCAGATGGAAGCCACCCTAGGCTGGGCCACGTCCTCCTCTGTCTCCAGGAATAAATTTGAAAACTGTTTGCATCTCATGTGGACGAAACGGTGTGGGCTTTTTAAAGAGCCTTGACTGCGATCTGTTTTCAAATCACTTCAGTTAGTTTTTGGTCTAGTTTCTGCAGGCTTCTGTCAGCCTAGGGCTTTGGCATGTAGTGGATGGCGAAGGAATGGATGTTACAGAATTCTTGGTTGTAGAAGTACATCATGCCTTTTGTCTGTGGTTTGTTGTTCGGAACCTAGCAAAATGGAGCAGCATATGTATACTTGTCATACTAATTATTGAAAATATTGAAATGAGTTGGTGTCTGTGAAATACAGGAGGATATTCGTTGACTCAGAAACTTTATCTATGAATGTTACAACTTGTCTTTTATGTCCAACTTTTATAGTCAGGGGTGTTTTTTTGGTTTCAACCATTCATGCCATGCCTAGTAGATATTCTCCATGTCTGAGAAGGACAGGAGGGTGCTGTAAAGGGCAGAAACACACACACTTGTTTGTTCATTTTCTGTATGTTGCCCATCCTGCATGATGTAGCACCAGTTTAAAGAAAAATAACTGCAAAGCACTTTCAAACCAAGTTATTTCATTAGTTTTTCTGTTTATTTGCCTTACTTTAATGAAGGGAAGACATCCAGCAGTTCAGGTGCGTAGTAATGACAAGATTTGCACTTTACTAAAATGCCGTGTGATGCAGGGCAGACAACAGGCATCGTGTCTGTAATTTGATTGAAATACTTCAGTGGATGCTAACCCATATTTAACTTGTTATTTTGATTCTTCTATGAACTAGGGTCATTTGCACATGCAAGGAGTGCCTACTGGATGAGTTTGGGGTGTGTGTCAGAAGAATACTACTTTTCCATCAAAAGATAGCTTGCTTTGATGCCAGTAGGAATTGCATATAGTTATAGTCTAGAAAATACACTTTTTAAAGGTGGAAGTTCCCTAATGATAAAAGAAAATAGAGGCTGTAGTAGAGGCACAGTTGTAACACCAATTGATCTTCAGGGATTTTTACCTTTATCAAAGCAACACGGGCTTTAGTTTAGACTTTCATGTCAGTCTAAATAGAAGAAGCTGTTTTTGAGATTATTTTCTTCTTGTTTGATGCATAGTTTTATTAAACATTAGATTTTGGAAAAGTTGGTATAAGGCAAAAGAGAAAAGGTAAGGGCTATGCCTAATATAAGTGTTACCAAAATGAGTTACCTAAGCAGTTTTTTTCTCAGGTTTCTTGCTGATCATGTTTGGTGGAAGAACTATGGCTTTATTTGCTGATACAGAGAGAAAATAATTAATATATTTTGGTTTGTATCCATTTTGTTTTGTTTAGTTAAGCCTTGAAGAAAAATGAAGTGAGGATGGGTAGCATTTACAATTCATAAAACACCTTGAAAGTGAGTGAAACTGATAAACAGGCTTGGACTTGTGTTGATTGACAGAGTGAGGAAGAGTTAAAAGCACATATTCAGAGTATATTTAGCTACAAAAATTATAATACATTGCTCTTCCTTCTGTGATGTATATTTAGTTCTTTTGAGTTTGGGAATTTATCACATACCAGTGAAACTAGAATGGGGAGCTAACAATGGAAGTTGTGAGGGAGAAGAATAAAACTACCAGAGTGCATGTTTCAGGCAAGGAGTGCCCAGTTTGAGAATTGAGTTATAAAATAAATATCACCATAATCCTGTTTCTTGGTATTTACAGGAATGTTATGGTTTTAAACAAGAGATAAAACTGCTGAAAAGCCAGCAATGGACTAATGGAGATGCGCAGCAAAATGGGTTGAGAGCACAGCTGCCTTATTCCACCGTAAGTATGAAATTGTATTTAAAGTTACAGGTACTTCATATTTTCACTTACGTTTGATAACCAGAGATTACAGAAGTGTCTGTCAGTTCTCTTCTGTTTAGATAACTTGAGTTGTAGTAGTATTTTACTATAATTTGCAGATATGTTTCTTTTCCTGTAACGGTTCCATGAAGATTCCCTTAAATTATAACCTCCGTAAACATAAATCTTGGTATTCTAAGTTATTCAAGTTTGCAGACTTGCTTGAAGGGTAATGACTTTTGAAGGAGGACTTCTGGAGAGAGCACTGCAGCTCTGTCTTGATATGGAACCTTGATGTAGAGATATCTAGACACAGATAAAATTCCAGTCTATGCAAAGTTCTTCAAATGATTTCTAATTATTAGAAACCCGTACTGTATTTCTTGCCTTTATCTGTTTAGGTAGCCAGATGGAAATCCCGCTACTGTCTGTACTTTTAGTTGAATATCACTTTATTGTATTTCTTTGGCTTATACAAATAATTTTGATCATACTCATACTTTAATTCCTGATGCAGTAAGTAGTGGTACAGCTGGAAGAATGGAGAGAACAAAACACTTAAGAGTAAATTTGTAAATATATTAAATGGTCATTAGAGTGAACTCAGTAATCAGTGGATATAGTAAAGATGGGGTGGGGGGGCAAAATAAGAAGAAAGAATTAGACATTCAAGCCAAGATTGTCAGCTTCCTGCTCTTTCATGGTTTTACAACTGAGGTTCCTGTGAGATTTGAAATAATTTTTGACAGGCTTTCATTATGAAATTTTGCATACAGCTCTTAAACTAGAAAACTGAGACTGAACTTAGGGGCACTTTGACTGCATTACATGCATACTACTAATAGCAATATAAAATTTGCATTTTGGTTTCAGAGAATGTTGCTTCTGTGGCATAGATAACAAGATTTGATAAATGCTGGTAAAATAATGGCTCTAATGTTTACTTCTATGCTTGGTTTTGATGGTGGTATTTTTGGGGTTTTTTTCCAGTTGTTTTTGCACTGTCTTCGGTTTTGCTTCAGAGATTACTACATATCTAAATGGGTTTGTCTAATTGGCAAAGAACAGACAGCCTCTGGTGGTATGTGTTTGCATCCTGATTTATCCACTTTGCTTCTGGCAGCCTTTGAAGGAGATCTACTGCAGTGTGCCTATGAACCTTGCACACAAACAGATAAGGTATTTTCTTAGTTTTGATTTTTAGCACTCTTTGTGTAATGAATCATTTTAATGATTAACCTGAGCAAGTTGAAAGAAATTGTAAAAATCAAAGCTGTGAAAAGAAGTTGTATGTCATTTTAATGACTTTTTAACTTTTATTTCCAACGCTTTGGGCCTTCGATAATTTTTAGAATTTCAGAAATTTTGTTTTTAATGTTGTTGGTGTGAAATATGGCAAGTACAGGAAGTATTTTTTTTAATATCTTTTTCTGTGTTGTCTGACAGCTTCTTCATACCGTGGGCTTGGTATTAGCTCCTGTGTCACTTTGTGTGCAGAGTGATGAGTTCTGCAGGTGGGGAAACACTTTCAAATGATCAAGTGGACTTGACTTAAGAAGGATAATTGCTTCCTATGATTTTCGTGAAGGCAGCAAAACAAGTGGGTGTGTAGAGAATTATTTTTTTATAGATGTGAATCTTGGAGAAATCTTTGCATATATGAAGAAGCATTTTTAATGCTTGTGTTATAGTTGGAACATTTTGGGGGATGGGGTAAGGTGAGGGAAATCTATTTTGATCCTGTATAGAATGAAAGTTTCTAGCCTTGCAAGATTTATGTGTGTGCTGAATATTGAAAGGGAAAAGTATTTTAGTGCCTTTGCGTTTAGGTATTAAAGCATTTTTGTCTCACTTTGATATAATGAACATTTAAACTTGGTGTAAAACTGAAATTGGACATGATACAAGTTCACATATGGGCTTTTTCTTTCCTCTTCCACAGTGTTATTGATTCCCCATGCGCTGGAGAATCTGTTCAGAAAGGCAGGGATTGGAGGACACAAGAATATTTTTGTGACCTTAACGTAAATGCCACATATTAAAGAAATTACATTTATAGAATTACCTTTCACTTCCACGGGACTGTAAGGACTATTAAGAAGAGCAACCTCAGACCTAGAAATACTTAGCAGCCTGTTAGTGCTCAAAATGAGTTAACTTTATTAGGAGAAAGATAAAAGAAATCAAACCTTGCCTTGTTTAGCAGTGAAGATTTTGACGTTATCTGGAGCAAAACTGTAGGAATGAGAAGTAAAGACCTCATCTTTCTAAAGAGAGCAAAATAAGTTTTTTTTATTCTTAGCTGTTTGCTTTTTCAGAATTTTTCTGTTGGTGTGATCAGTGTTGTGGGAGGGAACGTGAGGATGCAGAGGGAGATGTGGCAGTATCCCTTGCTGCACATATGAGCAACTACAGATTTTGCTGACAGAGTCCATGCACAGGAATCAGTGGCAGTGCCTGCCGTGGGCTCATCCATGTGTGCTGTGGGGAACCATGACACAACCTTGCTGTTTTCTCAGTTAAAGAGAATCAGAGCTTGAGCTGACCTGCAAGTTCTGTAAGCATTTCGTGGTAGCCTGCAGTTTCTGAGACTTTGTCCCATCTAGGGAGGGAGTTCATATAAAACAGAGTTTAACATAAATGACAAATAATACACTTTTTTTTTTTCCCGCTGCATTTCTTGAGTTGAGTGGAGGTAAGGGTAAGGACTTGGCATGGCTTTAGCAATATTCGGTTGTACTCCTTCACAGTCATTACCTGGAAAAGAGCATCTACCTCCTAGTATAATCTTGTTTCCCAAGTCCTTTGCTCTGAGAAAGAAAAGTTAAATCTCTTGTGTTACTGGGTTGTCTTCTGCGAGCATTTTGGGTTTTTTATAAATTTTATTTATTCCACAAATAATTTGCTTTGCAGGAATTCCTGTTTTCTGTTTTCAGCCAGTGCTGGCTGAACTGAAACTTCCTGCATCTTGTGGAGAGCATGTATAAAAGGAATGACCTCATGGCCAATGTGATGGTCACCTCCGCCACTCCAGAGGTACAGTTTCTTGGATTTTATTAGCTCCTGTATCAAAATGGAATTTTTGTCTTGCTTCAGCTTTCACAGGAGCTCTCTCCACTACGAGTCAAATATCACACCATTTGTAAGACAAAGAATTAACATGGCAAGAGAGTACCTGTAGAACGCTCCATGGTTCTTGGTGTTCACAGCCACGTTTTTTTATTGTTGTTGTTGTTGATAATTACTCCTTTTGTTTAGTTTTCAGTACCATTTTTGACCTGTTACTCTGTAACTTAGAGCAGCCATGTATTATTAGTGAGTTCAGAGCAATGTAGTATACCATCAAAATGGAGTCAGTCAGAAGTAGAACCCAGAAATATCCAGCTGCATTTTTTCCTTTTTTTCTTTTTTTTTTTTATTTTTATTTTTAATTTACTGGTCTTCTATTGAAAAAGTGCTCCAAGATTTTGTTGATTTTAATGTTTGTATCCTTTGGAGACCAGGCAGCTCTTGCTACTTCCAAAAGCTGCCTCCTTCAGTGTTGAGCTGCTGTGCACAGCTAACAACTTGTTTGTTTCTCCATGATAGCCAACAGAACACTGCTTGGGAATTACCTGCTTGCATTTTTCTAGTTTTTTGCTTTTATCTAATATTATGATGAAATATTATTAATTTGCTACAGTAAAGCTTGTCCCGTAATGCACACATTTTAAATGCAGGATTGGAGAAACTCTTTTTCAGCTTTAAGATGGACAGTAATATTGCATATGTATTCCAAAGTTCAGTGCACCTAGGATTTATAAAGGAGCATATTAATAATCTGTTATATACTTTCTCTTTTGCTTTTCCAGACTTAATCAAATCTTGTGATGACCCTTACAGGTTTTTAATTGCAGGTTTTTTGTTTTGCCGCATTAAATAAATGAAGATCTGTAGTTTTCAATAAGTACAGGGTTTACCAGATTGTTGAGTATATAATAAACATCACTTATCTATACATAATACTCTTCAGAGAATATAGTCACATAATAATGTGATTATTATTACATATTTTCAGTGCTTGTAACAACTGCCTTGTAACTAATCATTTATCATTGGAAGGATGGTTTCTGTGCTAGGGCTTAGTGTCTTTGGAGCTGAAGAACAGCCTCAACAATCTTTTGGAAGTCCAACAAGATTGTATTAATCTTGATCCTTTACTCACTACCCTCAGTAGATACCGAGGCAGTGCTTCTCTTTCTAAAGGCTGACGTGACACTTGCCTGATACAACATAACTGTCTGCGTTTCTACTAATTCCCCTTTATTCTCTTCTTGGGTTTGACCAGTACAAATGTCAGGCTTCCCAATCAGTAGTGTGCAGGTTAAATTTCAGAATGTGTCTGTTTTCCCTTTGTTCTAATGTTGTGGATAGAGCAGGTTGACTTGGATCTACCCAGTCTTTACTTTGCACATTTAATTTTAAAAATCCCATGGAAAGTGAATCTTAAAAATATCTACACATTTCCTGTTGTGTGACACCTCTTCATTTAGTCTATGATTTTAAAAATATCTTGCTAAAGCTGAAAATTTCACAGAGTTAAAATTTTATGTCGCTGTAGTTTTTGCAGAAGGAAGTTGGAAACATCTGTGAACAGTGCAAAACTAAATTTGATAATTTCGTGTCTGAAACTTCTTGAAGTTCATACATTTTATTGTCATTACTTAGATTTTTTTACATATACTTATTTCCTGATTTAGAGATGAAATTCATCGTTCTGCAGATAAGCCTACTATTATTTCTTTGTAGGGTAGTAGCAGCTCAGATTCTCTGGAAGGGCGAAGTTCAGATTATGCCAATAAAAGCTACGATGCAGTTATATTTGATGTGTTGAAAGTAACTCCTGAAGAGTTTGCTGTAAGTAGAAATGTTATTTTTTGCATTTAAGCTTGTATAATATTCAGGGCTTGTAGAGTACTAAAAAATACATTAAATCCTTTTTTCCTAAAAAAATAAATCTTTTAAATAAACTTCCAGTGTTCTTGAAAACAAATTTCTGACTTTATCAAGGTCAATAAAATTGGGATTTAATCATTTAGTTCTGACTGACACAGAACAGTTTTAGTCATTTGCAATTTTTTAAGTCTTTTGAGAGACCCTAGCATAAGGCAGTTCTGATCAGTGAGGAATATGGGTATGGTTTGTAGCTACTGAAGGGCAGATGGAAATATGTCGTCATCAGCTCTTTATATTACATGATGTAAAACTCTGTCTTCGTTGCAGAGCCAGATAACATTGATGGATATGCCAGTATTTAAAGCTATACAGCCTGAGGTAGGTTTTCTTAAACCATGTGCTTACATCTTTTCAGTGTAAAAAATCAGTGCCCGAGGAAATGTGACAATTCACATAAGGCTTTTTTGTTCAAAATTGCTCACCTTCTTGCACTGCACTAATAGTTGTCTAGGCATATTCCCTGTTAGCACTGTGAATCTGTAATCCCGCATGAGTTACTTTTGTTTGTCATCTGTTGCCAAAGGAGATGACTGCGCTTTTCTGGAAGTCTTCTTGTCTTGCTTTGAGTGAAGTGTTTCTTCAGGATAAGTTTATCAAGTGTAAAAAATCTGTATTCTCCCTTCTGCTGCTGTATTTCAATTCATATCTGTTTTCAGAATTTAACTCATGTCTCTGGCCATAATCTCAATTTTAGGCTGCATCAGCTGCTGGATAAGCTTTTTAATTTGTGTGATTATTTTTAAGATTCAAAATAATAAATGCTGGGAATAAATCAGTCCAAACGCTTAAAAGATGGGGTGTTATTGTCTTTTAAGATTTTAACCTTTAAAGAAAGACACAGAAGGGAACTAGAGGCCTGTTGAGGAAAAGCAGTCAAAGTTAACACAGACATTTGAAAATCAATAATAAGAACTTGAGAAAAGAAGAATAAAAGTAGTTACCAGAGTATGACAAATTTGCTTAAAAATATGATAAATTTATTTACTGCAAAAGGTGCAAGAATCCCATGACTCCACGCTTGTATCCAATGTGGCTTGTATCCATTGTGGCTTGTTGTCTTCTTGTCCTAAGGTTGGAATATCCTGGTTATATAAAGTGCAGCCCCTGCCCCTACCCCCCGTAATGTCAGCAGAACTGAATTTCTGACAACATCAGTAGGGGCAGCCAAGTTTTGAAGGTTTTTAGTGGAAGCTCTAGGCATCAACTAATTTGGTCACTAACAAAACAAGTCATCATTTATTACAATAGTTCAGAGAGGTTAGCAGATTTCTATTTTGAGAAAGACTAATTTTTTATTTCCTTCCTATACTATCTGTTGTCTGTCCTTCCTATCAGATAATTATTTTTTTCCCCTCAAGAACACCTAGACAGTTTTATAGCTGAAAGCACTTTCATTCTTCTGAAAATAAATGTGTGCTCCAGGCAGTTGGGGAGACGTTTCTTTCCTGTGGGGGAAAAAATGGCAAATGAATAATGCAATAAGAAATTGGGAATACCCATTGAAAAGTCTGCTAACAAAAAATTTTCAGTATGTACAAATTGATACATAGATACTTTTCCATGAGGAAATTTTGTTCAGACAAATATCAGAACAAAATGAAGGGATTTTTTTTAATTCTATCTACCTTGCCAAAAGCAGAGGTAGTGTCATACTCTGAGGAGATGAATGAACTAGAAAATAAAACACAAAAGTATAGATGTTAATTTTTCAAGTCAATCTTGCATTTTCTTTAGTTACTATAAGACCTGTGCCATAGCATTTTATAGCAAAAAATATCCTGAAACAATTGATTCGCTATTCTTCTTTTCCTTTGTCATTGCTTCATTTTGCCTTTTGGAAACAAAATTTCCTGAAGTGCTACTCTGACAAATAGATGTAACTCACTGAGGAGTGATCAGAAGGAAAAGAAGCTTCTGCTAGAATATAGGTCTTTGAATATGTAGCAGTTACCATGAACTATTAGTTGTTAATTGTGCTTCCTTCATTTTATTGAAATCATCAATATAGTTTGCCAAAAAACAACAACTATTTCTATCCTGAAATTCTGCCAACTGTAGGATTAGGTTTTAAAGCAAGAAATATTCCGTGTATTTATCATGAACCTCCCCCTTGCTATTAGGTAAATTATTAGACTAAGATTCTTAATATTTTCTGGTTAAAATTTAAGGTTTTAGTCTTTTAACATGATCTTATGCATGGATGGAAACACCTAAGATTTTAGAGTTTTGGTTGCCAAGTCTTATCTCAAACACACAAACATCCTTTAAGCATAGTATTTGCTGAGGCTTTTTTCATGCTTTTCAATACCTGTTACTAAAAAACACATCGGCACTTCATTTTGCAGAGTTTAGGAAGAGGATGTCTAGTTAACAATTCTTTTTTCTCCAGCCAAAATAATTATGCTTACATTTTAGATTTCTCTGTAACTTCATTTAGGTTTTTTCCCAAGTTCTGAAATTGCAATCTCCACAAATTTCAGGATTTTGCATACTTGATGGGAAAGTTTCCTCTGACTATGTGCATTGAGGAAACTAGCAGCATCCTTCCATACCAAAACCAGGAGATAAAGTGTAATTCCAGAACATGGTGTATTGTAGCAGTATAAAAAAAATCAGCAGGGGCATTTTGAATCACTCACTTTTATTAACCTTCTTATTCAGTCTGGATTTTAAACCTTGTCAAATGATTTTGCTGTACACAGGATTTTCCATTGTTACTCACTAGCCCTCTTGCAGCCACTTAAAATCCTTAGGTTTCTGACCTCTTCCACTTTCCTGACAAAGGTAGATTTTTCTGTCTCTAGTGAAGTGTCTGAGATTTTTTTTTTTCCCCACATAAGCATGAGTTGTAATATTGTAAGACCAGACATGGACTGTTCATGTGGAGAATCTTTTCTCATTTTTATCTGCAGAAGTTTTAAGTGCTGGAGATGGGGATTCAAAATATGTTTGGAATTGGAAGTGTTTTTCCTGCTGCTCACACAGGCATGTACAGATCTCTGGAGTGTGTTCCATTTATCAGCATTACAAAGTGCTTTTCACAGGCAGAATTCTCTTTGGCTGACTCTGCCTTTAATGTGAAGGTGTCTAAAATTAGTAGTGTACATGTGGAAGGAATGTTGAACAACATTTTGATTGAAACTGAGACTTGTGGTTCTAAAAACAGAAGAGTGATTTAGAACTAGTGTTAAGGAGAACGCATTTCTATTTTTTAAGGCAATTTTTAAATGTGTTTCCTAGGAACTAGCCAGCTGTGGATGGAATAAGAAAGAAAAACACACCCTCGCTCCAAATATTGTTGCCTTTACTAGGAGGTTTAACCAGGTATATAATTTGGTTACTGTCATGAATAGGTACTGTTTGACAGTTTTCTTTGAGTATAAGGTTAAATGGAATTACTCATATTAATTAAAACCTATTTTTCCAAATGACGATTAATATTTTTAAATGACAGCCCCAGTTTTCACTTGCTTTGTCCACATTTTCATGTTCCTCTAGACCCTTTGTTCCTAATTATTAGTTCTTAATTTGTTTTGCTATGGTGCAACATTAGCAATTTTGTTCCTTTTTTTTTATGGGTTTCACTTGCTCATTCAGTTTTCTTGGTGTTGTCTCACTTCTCTACCTCTTGTGGTGGTAATGCTACAGGGCAATTGCAGTGATACAGATGAGAAGCCATGGGATCAGAAATCTTTTCTTTCTGTACCATGTTTTCTTCTTAAAACGTTGTAAGAGTTTGCAAATATTTAATCTAATAGACTAATAAAGTGCATTCTTTTGTGGTAAAGTTTTATGTGTTTACTTTATAGGTCAGTTTTTGGGTTGTACGAGAAATATTAACAGCACAGACCTTAAAAATAAGGGCAGAAATACTGAGCCACTTTGTGAAAATAGCTAAAGTAAGTGCAAATTTCTTATACTATCATTTAAAAACTTAATTCCTTCTTGTTTGTTTCTGCACTGCTCCTGTGAGCCGTTTTTGGATTGCAGAGGGTAACAATTTTGTTTTAGCACATCTGTTATGTTATACCACATGAGTAAGATGAAGACATAAAGAGAACTGTTCTTCTGCTTGGTTAGATGAAACTACCCAGTTCAGTGTGACTCATCTTGTACCTTGGCCTACCAAGTTGAAAAGTGGTTTGGATTGTTGGTGGCCAATTGTGTGTTGACAACATCAAATGTGGTTGTAAATTGTTCTGTTTTTTGTCTCCCACCATTTTCAAACTTAACTTTTATGAAAAGAAGTTTCTTGCTTCTAAAATAGCTGTTGTGAGATTGGTATTGTTGCTTGCAGTATGTAGTTGCTGGTATGAAGCACTGCTGTTAAATCTCACTTATTTTAATGAGTTAGAGCACTGCATTTTACATCTAACTTAAAATAAACAAACAAAAAAACTTAAAAATACTTATCTCTTTCACAGTCTGTGGTCATTCTGTTTTATGTGAAACTGAGTGACACAGCACTTGGATCAAAGTCCTGAGTGCTAATTTTGTATGTGTGAAATTGTGTATGTGTGTAGGTGATTAAAATAATATTTTCCATGCAGTACTAAACAAGTTTTGTCTTGTGCATATTTCCAATCAATTTACTTAGCAGTTTTGTACCTTTAGAAGAAAATTTATCTGGGTAAGTTACTGGCACAAAAACATAGTCCCAGTAATAGGAGAATGTTCAACTTAGAGGTCCTAGGCTATTCTTAGAAATAACAGTTGTGGTATTTGTTTGGGTTTTTTTTTAGCCTGCACATGGGGCAGCACTGCCCTCTTTCATTCTCTTGGGTTTTTACTTTTTCTGCTTTTCCCTCCATAAAGTTCAGATCTTCCTTAAATGCTTCTGTGCAGTGAGTAAATGGATCATTCAAGAATGAATTCAGCCTCTTTTTAAGCTTTACAAAGAAGCTACGTGACAGCAGTTCTCATTTTTCTATTTTACGTTTTTAGGCTTGTTGTAGCAAGCATTACTATGTTGACAGCTTTATTCCAAAGTATTGTCTGCCTGAGATCAGTGTTTTGAGTAATTGTCAACACACAGAGTAAATTTGAAGTACATTGAAGTGAGGTAAATTTTTCCGATAAAACAGATTACAAAGGCAAAAGTTGTGTTAATTCTGAGAGGGTTGTCAGCATCTTTGTGTAATGTTTTTGCTTGATTAAATTATTACATGAATTTTCAAGAACAATGCATCAAGTACTTTTTTTATATCTTCTGTTCCCGAAGGAACAGCCTTAGAAAATAACAAACTGAAATGAGATACTGTTTTTGTTCTTGAAACTGAAATGCCTATTATATTGATGGGTATATTTATAAAATTGGTGACTTTTAAAGTGGTTCTAAAGATCTTGCACATGACAGCATTGGATAATATTTTGTATGCAGTCATAAATGACAGTTTTGTATTTTATTAATAAAAAAGTCATGGTTTATGAATGCAACTTTAATATTAGTTAATTCTGCTTCCCTGTCCAATGTGCTAAAAGTTGTTACTCCCTTTTTCAGAAGCTTCTGGAACTGAACAATCTTCATTCTCTTATGTCCGTGGTGTCAGCACTGCAAAGCGCGCCTATCTTCAGGCTGACCAAAACTTGGGCTGTAAGTGTTGCCTTGACCCCTGTCCCTTCTGCCTTGTTAGAATTCTGAGGTTCTTTGGAATTTGTCATATTGTGAACTCTGGAGGAAGATGCTTTTATGTTCTTGTTTTTGTGGTACTGGGGTAGAAGTAGTGGTTTGTTACATGTTTTGTGAAAAGTAGAGTTTCAGCTGCTTTTCCTGTGAATTTCCTAGAAGCCACTAGTTATATGCTCAGGAGGATTTCTGTTGATAAGTAATCTTAGAACATCCGTATACAGAATGTGTATCAGTGTACCCTTACCTAAAACATAGCGTATCATTTAATACGTTACCTAAAAGAAGGGAAAATGTTACAAATATACAGGTGTTAATGTGATTATTGAGTGATACATTTCAGTTTTTGTTTTAGAAATTAAAAGCATTGATAATTCTATTTTCAGAAACTCTGTTTCTGAAAGGCAGAATTTCTTAGCAAAACTTGGAGTAAATTGAAATATTTTTCTAAAGAGGAATATATAATTATAGGTTATTTCTACTGTATGTAATATTTAACTAGACAAAGGTGGATAATTCTCATTCTCATACTAATTAAGTATTCCACACAACATACATCACACTGACTGTTCAGAGCTTATAAAGATGGTTATAATTAAGTCTTGGATAATAAGTTTATCAAGCTTTTAAAGTGCTTGCAACTATTTTATGATTTAGTTGCTCTGAATAAGTTTACAGTCTAATGATAAAAAAGTAAGTGCCTGATGTTTTGAGCATCTTAATGAAGCTGGAAATAAATAGGGAAAATTGCTCATGTATGAAATGAAGTATGTGACTAATATGACTTAGACCTAAAGAGATACTAGGCTCTTTGTAGGCAGAGTAGTTCAAAAATGCAGTACAATGCTCAGTGCTGCTGAAAAGAAAACAGTAAAATTATTCTGATATATTCATTTTTATCCTTTTTATGTTACATTTTTCTTAACAGCTAGACTTAAAAGCTAAGTAATGCAAGAACTTGAATTTTCCAGAGGAAAAGGTATATGAAGGAATGTGCTATGGAGCAGCTGTCTGTTGTCAGAAAGGACACGTGCAAAAAGCCAGTGTACAGTGCCATAATTCTCCACTCACTCCAACTCAATTGGCTTTTAAAACCATCTTAAAAATATGGCTGGGGTTTCTTACACCAGCTGAAACAGGAAAGGCATTCTTAGAGCTAGAGTTCTGTATTTTATGTCTACTTTTTGGCCCCCTATGACTAGGGTTTTTGCATTCCTAGATGTTTCTTCTTGTTTTCTGTAATGTCTAATAAATGGAAAACACGGATTTAGTATCAAAATGATTTACTTTCCATATACTTTTTTCTGAAATGTTTTGTTTCACTTTTAATAAGGTACTGTTGAAATGGCACAATTTCCATTTATTTAGAGCATTTTCCATTACTGTTTGTACTTTTAAATTCAGAGGATTTTCAGCAACTCTGCTAAGTTATGAGAATGTTGGTGACTGTATTAGAACATACTTTTTCTCTAAAAATTTAATATTGCTGAGGTTATTCAAAACTGATGTCGTGATATGAGAATCACTGACAAATGAATCAGAAATAATGGTCACGTTTTTTCATAGATTAAGACCTACACTGAATTGCCTTTTTTTTAAACAAGTAGCATATTTTCAAACATTGTGGTGCTTTGGAAGATTATGATAAATTTAATCTTAACTAGACTATGCTTTCCTTTACTCTGGACAATTCAACAAGTTACTGATTGTTAGTTTTGTGTTGATTTGTATTTGAAAATTTTACAGTCTCCATTTTCTCTGTAGCTTTTGAATCGGAAAGACAAGACCACCTTTGAGAAGTTAGACTATTTACTATCTAAGGAAGATAATTATAAAAGGACACGGGAGTACATCAGAAGCTTAAAAATGGTGCCTACAATTCCATATTTAGGTAAGTGTGAACAATTACCTTGTTTATCTGTAGCTCATTGACAGACAAGTGCTAATGTACCATTGTACCAGTGCACTTGAAGAGCACTGTATATAGAAGAATGGTTCACTCCATTTCATATTTGGAAAAAATCAGGTCAGGTTGAGATTTCTAGGCTATACATATGTTTACATACATTTGGAAGGAGTTATTCTCTCAGGTGCTGAATAAATATATGTGTAATTCAATGCAAAGATGTATTAAAAGGGAGATCTACAGTTAAAATGCTGTCCAGTCTTGATATTGTCTCCCTTTCTTTTGTGACGTGCACCAAGTAGCCATTTGATGAACTGGGTTTTTGGTCAGTATTTCACCTGGAAATATTTCTGCACAAAGGTTATTGTTAATGAAAGTAGTCCAATGTAATGAACCATTTTCTGGCTTTATTAGTGGTTTAGTAAGATGCTGAGCTGCAGCTAAAAAGAATAAATGTTTTTTAAATTGCTGACCTTGGATAACAAGAGCTCAAGAATTCTGCTTAGCCTTCCTGGGCCAGAATTGCCATCTGTATTAGTAACCCTTAATGCCCCAGTAGGTTTTATCTTCCATGAACACCTGCACTCTCACTTTAAACACATGTAAACTTGCATGCACAATCCAGCTGGCAAGATTTCTTAACTCTGTCTAGTACCACATTGTTTTGCTTGAATTGAACATGGTAACTTTTACCTTCACTAGGTAAAACCTACCTTGTTCCTTACACAGCTTGAGGCTGCTCCTGCCATTATGAACTTCAGTCATTATCTGTTCCCTTCACAGTAAATATTCAATTACCTCTCTTCCAAAAGGAAGATTCATTGGATTACTTAATCATGCCTTGTGCAGATGCCACTTGGCATACTTCACAAGTTGCCTGGGCAGCATTTCAGTCCAGTATCCTTTTTTTAGGGGAACAGGGGGCACATGAAGTGTACTGACTGCAAAAATCAAGACAGAAGTGCAGGTTATATTTTATGCAGTTACTTCAGGAAGCTTTTTGTGCTCTCCTTAATAATTTCTAACATTCTGTTACCTCAGAGTTTAGTAGCAATCACAGAGTAGCAATCATGAACTGTTTATTGAAATGCTAAGATTATGCCTTTATTGGCACTGGTTTGCTGCTCTTGTTTTATACAGAAAGTCAGGATTCTTTTTTCCTCTTGTGTGTAACAGTGTGTGTAGAATTTCACCTTTTGTTTTACTGTTCAAGTGGCTTGTCTCATAGATCCTTCTGTACTTTCTATCAGCAAATTCATTCTCTTTGCTCCTCTCAATTAGTGAATATCATTAGCAGATTTTTGTTACTCTTTGTTAATTCCTGTTTTCAGATCAGGTCAATCAGCGTGAGTCCTACTACAACTTGTTGTGGAAAACAATCAGTACTGCTTATCTAAAATATTTCTTATTTAATAATTTTGATGGCCATTCCTAATGGTCATACTTTTAAAACTATATTGAAAACTTGGTATGAGTTATAGAAACTGCTTTGTAAATAATTTCAGGTTTGAATGAATATTTAGCTTTTCAAAAGAGAAAATTCAATTGAGACTTGTTTCAGTGAATAATGTCTTCTCAAGGAAGAGAAGCATTACTTACAGAACAGCTTATTTATTCTGTTTAAATGAGTAAGTAGACCAATAGATGATTTTAGGAGTAACTACTGAATATAAAACAGCTGAATGAGAGTGACAAGGTGTGAAGATTTGCAGAGTTCATGGGGATCCTGTTTTGTGCTGTAGAACCTCTTGTATCACTGCAAGAAAGTTACTTAGTTGTGAGAGAATGGTTATTATTTCATCTTTGGAAGCCTGAGATTGTTTGAAATGAGCTGGAGGAAAAGTAAAACTGTTGCTTAAGTTTTCCAGGTTCCCTGGTTTATAGAATTGTCTCACAGCCTTGTGTAAGAAATGCTTTAATACTATCCAGTGATCAAAATCACTCCAAGCCACTTTTATACAAGATTTAAAATATTTCTGAAATGAACATGTGTGTTACAAGCCTAATAAAAGACTTGGGTAATAAGAGTGAAAGTTAAAAATCTGTATTCTTTCCTCAAGCCAAACATGAAGTAGCCTTAATGCTACTAATCGTAAGATCACTGCAGCCAGGTTTTAGGGCCAGAAGGTGCATTTAATATTTCAAATCTAAAATTTAAATATTTTCCAGAATTCACTAGACAAACCCATGGAAGATAAAGCTTGAATACTGTGTGAAAAATTTGAGTGTTTCATATAACCTACAAAAAGTTGTTCGTCCATGGGCTGTGTGGAAATTCTGTATTTTTGTCAGCTGAAAATTGTTCTGATTTTTATGCTGCAATACTTAAACACTTCACACACATGAACAGTGGTTGCATATCAGAGTTTGTTTGAATCAGAGGCAGACTAATGTGAAGTATTCTAAATTATAAGAAGATAAAATCTCAACATATCAAAATAACATTTGTTACTTTATTAATGATTACAATATTACAGGGATAATCTAATATATTAAAAACCCTACTTTCAGTTCTATACAACACATGCTACATCACACATCATACTGTGGTAAAGATGTGATGAGGTAATAAGGGGAAAGTATGCAAACACACACACACAAATGCTGGCATACAGGCTGACCAAAAAATATGTTGAACTTGTAGAGGCTTTTACTCTGCCTCTTTTATGCATTCTTTTACTTGCATTTTTTGTAGTAGTCACTGTTTTGTAATGCGTCTGTTAACAACCTCTTACAGAAACCTATCTGAGAAGAATATTAATATTATGCCAGTTGGTATTTCATAAGTGTGACTGACCGCTAAATACAAACAAGTAAATCTATTTAATAATTTGACAGTAATGTTATAATTGTGAAATATGTTTAAAATAACTTCTTTTTGTTACTGGTAAGTTCTCTATATATTTTTAAACTAAAGGATAAGGCTATTAAATAGCTTATAAATTGGTATCCATTATTTGCCTGCAAACTTGGATAGACCCTTTAATTTACATCCAGCCATTTCTGATTACAGAGGCTACACAGCAGGTAATCACTGAAGTCAGGTACAAAATCCTATAACAGTTGTGTAGTATAACATGTTGGCTGTAGAGCACATAGTACCTGTTATAAATCTGGATTAATTTCCATATGCAACTAGCTACTTCATTTTGTTAAGAAAAATCATTTCTGTTTTCAATCTCAAAGATTTGAATTAATGGTGAATTTTTATAGGAGCAGATTATTTAAATGCACATAGTGAAGGGAAAGGGCCAGATTTATCAGGACAATAACAGCTTGAGTATCTGCTCTCAAAATGGAATTATATAGTGCTAACTTTATTCATGGTAGTTAACAAAGATTACATAATCATCTCACTAATGTACATACACCAGCTACATAGTTCAACGGATATGATTCCTGTGTCAAATGATTACCTAAAATAACAACAACAATGATAATAATAATAAAACTCTTGCTGTACAGTTGTAATATTTCCTGTATTTGAGAATATTTATACATAACATACAAAAATACTTAAATGTGGTGGCAATATTTTTATCATCCAAACTTAATTTACAAGGAATAAAAACGAGGAAGTTTATCTACAGCTTTCTTCTAAACTGTGAGTTGAAGTAGTACCGAGAGTTGTTCTGAATGTCATAACAGTTAGTTTTCTTCAGCTCTTTTTCCTGGGATGTTTCTTGAAAATATAATATACAAGCCCTCATATTTTATCAATAAATGTACAGTATCTTACATTCCTCATTTCTGAAAAGATAATTTCAGGCAATAACATCATAGCCTTATGTGATTTTAAGGACAGCAAAGCAAACCAAGAGAAGAGTTATTTCAGTGAAATGTATTAGGGTTAGGTCTTATCATCATAACAACTTTCTTTAGTGAATATGATCCCCCCCGGAATTCAGCCCAGTAAACACCATCCTGATATCGGCTGCGGTAGTGTCCTCCACGATACCAGACTCCATTAAGATTTGAGTGAGCACAAGCATTGTACCACCATCCTCCCTTCTGGTAATGAGCACAGTTACCTACAAAAGAAAGCTCCAGTTCAGGCTGAAAAATCTTAAAGCAAGCAAGCTAAATACAAAACTTCATTGGTTTGTTGGTTAGTTGGTTGTTCTGGGCCTTTTTTTTAGTAACTGTATATTTAAGATGTAGATATCATGTGGTACACAGTGAACTTAGGCTTCTTAGGAACGAGCTAAGTAGCTGGGTTCTACAGATAGAATCCTTCTTGTTACTTACTCTTGCCTGAAAATCAGTGTCTGTTACTGTCTCAAATAACACTTCATAGCATATTTTACAGACTCTTCTCTAGTGTAAAACTTCTACTTTTGTTGTTAGTATGTATGAGGGTTGGCACATAAGTCTGTATTTCATGAAGTACTAATTGACAAATCCCATTGTAAGTGTTGCGGGGGTTTGGGGTTTTTTTTGGTTTTGTTGGGTTTTTTTTAGTTTTTTATGTATGATCATAAGTATTTTTCCTTTTTCAAAAAAAAAAAGGATAAAAAAGGCAGGGGTGGAGATGTAAAGGCAAAAATGGCAAGGCATCTGAGAGGGACCTCCTACCTGTATATACATCGTGGTCCCGGTCTAGCGTGGTGAACTGTTTCCCATTGTGCCAAGTGAAAGAATCTCCTGCATTGCCATTGTAGCGTCCCAGTCTCAACTTGTAGTACTCACTCTCAGGCTCCAGTCTGAAGCTCGCATACTCAGCAAATACTTTTCGACCTGACCAGTCCTCCATTGTTATGAGCAGTTTGTAGTTGCCTTGATTTGTTAACCAATAAATGTTTTCTAATCCAAGCCAATATTCTCCATCTATATTACCAAATCCTTGCTGGAAAGGAAGCAAGAAAAGCATGTTAATGATCCTGCATCTGTGTTAGTGATAAATCCGAGTGTATTCTTAAGTAGAAAACTGCAATAACTTATTTTATAGGGAATTCCTCTCCTGGAAGGGTAAACACACAAGTCCTTTTTCAGGTAGGCGCTTGGCCAGACTCTAAAATCACCCTTTAAGTTAACTTCACCAGTAAGTTTTAGAGAGTGGAAAAACATTAGTCAGCTCTCTTGTCCTAACCTTGTATGTCTCCCAGTTCCTGAAAAAGTTGACAGAGCCATCCAGCCGTCTCTGAATGACGGTCCAGCCACCGGGGTCATGCCGTTGATCACACCAGACCTGCATCAGCTGGTTTGTGTTTTCCGGTTTTACAAGATAGATGGAGCTTGTGTCATGGCCATCTTCCAATGCTTGTAGACAGTCTCTCCAGGGCCCTGTGTGAAAACAGAAAGGCTCTGCATCAAACTGCCATTGGGCATTTTTTTATTGGAGGGCAGTATTTGAGTTGGTAGCTTTTTATACTAGATTGGTTTCACTGAATAGCATATTTGGTTTTCCTCTTATTAAAGGATGAATATCCAGCAAGTGCTTTCAAACAGATTCATTTATTGTAACTTTATTTCTAGAACATTTCAAATGAATTACTGATAAAGGTAGATTTAAAAAAAAAATTAAGGCAGCTGTACTGAGATACTTTCACCATCAATTATATCTTTGAAGAAACTACATATGAATGACTCCATAGATAAGTAAGAATTTCCTTTAGAAAACAAAACAGTAAGTTTGACCTTGATTCTATCTTTGAGAAATTCAGCCTTTTAGATCCCCAAAAATGTCACTGGCACAGACATTAACAGTGGAAGCAGCAACATAAATTCAGACTGTAGGTCTTACTGCTGCCATCTTAATAAATTACAACATAACATAGAAATTAAGGGTTTTTTTTAACATGGAGTGCTTGTAAGGGAAACTTTATTATAAGTGAGAGGATTCTTAATATACTTTGCAGTCACAGCAATTGAAGTTAACAGAATCTTGTTAATGTTAATGAGCACTAACAATTTAAATTGCTCTGGTAATTTTATCATAAAGTGTATGTGGTGGCACTTACTAAAAATAAAAAAGAAAGTCTTTATTGAAGAACTCCTAAAATAGTCAAAGAGCTTTGATCTTGTCTTTGTAAAAATAAATATATAGCAGTATTCAATGTAGTATTTACACCATTCTAATCTTGCAGTTTCTTTTATGGCATGTTGCAGCAGTGCTGTACTGCACATGATTCCTTTTACTGAAAGTGATTTAAGATGAGCTATTAGAAGTACGTCAAAGTAGAATTTGCTACCACTTTTCCATGACAAGTGTTTTTTTGTCAGATAGTAACTTTTCAAAATTTCAACTAGAGTATTTTCCCTTGAAAAAGTGAGAATACCCTGACTTTAAGGTAGGTAGTTTTTATAAAACCGTCTTTAGGGAGTCCTAGAATCACAGAAAGGCTTGGGTTGGAAGGGATCTTAAAGTTCATCTCATTCCGCCTCCTTACCACAGGCATGGACATCTTCCACTAGATCCAGGTTGCTCCAAGCCCCATCCTGGTCTTTGACTCTTCCAGGAATGGGGCACCTACCAAAATAACCAACAAAAACCCCACAGCCAGAAAAGAAAAAGTGTGGACAAAGTTAATAGTGAAGCTACTGAGACTGGTAAGACTAGTAAGTCTGTGATTAAGAGAGAACAGTGGTGGTCTACTACCTTTTGAGAAAGGCAGGCTGTAAACAGATTAATAGAAGACATTTACTATTTTTTTTTGTATTTTGCTCCATTTATCATTGCTCAGGTTGGCTGTGATCAGGTGGTTAGTACAGCCCAGGAGCTTTGGCTGAGGTTGAGAGCTCAACACACATATGGAGCTTCCTTCCACAAGTAAGGAATGGAATAGAGAAAGTATGAGTGGATTTTTTTCCACTGGCTGGGCAGTTGTGATGGTGGGTTTTTTGTTTGTTTTGTAGGATGTTCTTTGTGGGTGTCTTTTTGTGGTTTTTTTCTAGTTCCCTTCAGACACCTGACTAAAGCATCATTTATGGCATTGATTTTAAGGACAGGTTTTGTTTGAGATGTGTTTTGTGAACAGGGAACATTCTGGAGGATGCGGAAAAGGTATTATGTATTTCTTGACTGAAAAGAAATGTCACGAGAGGCGAAGGAAGATACCCTGGAAATAAAAGCCTAATTAGCTTAACTTCAGTGGGGTTTGGAATTAGTATTTTACTTTTCAAAAGCAGGAAAATGTATGATGACAGATCAGCAAAAATACTGTGCCCCTGAAGTAACTTTGCTGTTCTGCTATTTGATAGTGAATCCTTGGCTCCAGTTTAAGGACTTGAAAGCACAAGGAAGATGTGGACCAATTAACAAGTTTACAAAGAGTGTAAGGGAGTGAAAGGGAGAAGAATCTCACTTCCAGAAAGATAGAGGAATACTATTCCAAGCATGAACCTACTTTGAGACTGAAGTCAAAATGCAGTTATTAGAGAGGCCATGGTGTATTGCTGCAAAGCAGTTGTAGTAGACCTGACTTTCTTCTGAGAATTTTTCCTTACATAGTACATCAGGTTCATGATATTTCTGGTAGAGGTTTTGCATGCCAAATGCAGGCTTTGATGCACTATCTTTGGCAATTCTGTGAAAATACTGCTTTGTAGTAAAATGTTTTAGAGACTTAAAGAGACTCAGTGCTTACTTGCTCAAGCTTCTTTCATTGTATTTCCATAGAGAAACAATATGGGGGTCATTTGGTTTGGTTTTTAACATGCAGCAGTTGCATTATTTGATAATCCTAAAAGTTTGCTGATGTCCTTTGGAATATTTTGCAAATAGCCATGAAATATATTGAGTGCAGTTCCCCTGCATTACTCTATTTCAGTTAGCTCTGAGTTCAGAGATCTGTGACTCTCCTATCATTTTTTTTCTGAAGAAGGTATGTGTTATCCACACAGTGAAGAGCAAACCTTTCTTGTATGGAACACATACCTGAACTGGTTTGGGTTTGGTGTTTGTTCTCAAATGTGGGACCACAGGTGAAACTAATTCTTTATCTGTTATTTTGTTATCACGCAGATCAGTTGATCTCTAGTGTGATTTCATATCATCAAATAATGCTTGGGGCAGAACTCCTAAGACTCTTAATAAGGGCTGTGTAATATCCCCTTACTATTCCACCACTTGCTTCCTTTCGCTCCTGTCTAGAGCACAAGTGCCCTGTATAAGGTACAGAGCAGATACCTATTCCTTTATTAATTACACAAATACATTATCAGATGTTAGACCAACAAACTTGTAATAACTTCACACATGTTTACACAGCGTCAAACTCCTTCGGATGTCATGAATTACAGAAGTTCAGTCTTAAGCAAAGGTAAATAAAATTTAGATTACTTGATTAGTAAGGTTTTTCTGAAAGTCCTTTATCTCACACATATAATACAAATGATCGGTTTTTCTTGGCAAAGTAACATGAGTAAAATCTGTGGGGCTAGTGTGTCTGTCTTAGGCATTCACAGTTAATTTTTTTCCTTTCTTTCTGTGTTTCTACTACAGCATGTATGTAAAATACGCTAGCTAAATAAATTCTGACTGTATTTTTGATATTACAAATAAAATGTTGTCCACTGCATATTAATATAAACTAATGTAAATGTATCAATATTACTTACCAGACGGTTTATCAGTTGAAGTTGGAATACTAGTAACTGCAGGCATGGTTGGTAAGGTAGGTGGCAGAACCTTCAAGTTCTGATCACTTTGAATCTCATTAGTAGATATCTGGTTATTGATGCGATTATAAGTAGGAGGCTGGTACACTTTAATTGGTGGTTGTGGAGTTTGTGGCAGTGGCTTTATGGATGGCATTCTTTGACAATGTTCTTCCAGCTGGGCAATTATTATTGTCTGATTATTGGCAATTGACATCAAATGTTGATACTTGTGCTCTAAGTCTTTGTATTTGTTTGCAAGCTGCAACATGTCTGCAGTTTGGTTCAAAATCTTATTTTCAAGTTGAGAAAGTTCTAAGGCATTGTCACGTTTTCGGATAATTTCATGTAATAGCTGCATGTAGAGTTGTGTGACACGAGAATTCATATTTCTGCTCTCTTTTCGTAAGAGTTTAACTTCATTAACAATTCCACCATCCACCTCTACCAGTTGCTGGAGAGTTTCTATTTGTCTCTTTTGTTTAATAAGTTCATTGTTAAGTAACTGTAATTCTTGTTTATTTACCCTGTTTTCAAGCAGAACTTCAGGCTCCTTAGAATTAACACAAATGGCACCTGTCACTCTTTGTTGAGGTACAATAAAGGTGTAAGTGCACTTGTCCTGTGTGTCACTGGAACGCTTATATCTGTTCATATAAATGAATTCTTGAGCCTTTTCCTTGTCATTGCCTTCAAATTCCTGTGTTTCACTTGTAGTAACTCCCACAACAGTTACTAGCATTAAACAGATGAATCTTGCTGTCATCATGATCCTCTAGTTCTGGTCAAATACTCTTCAGCAGAGAACTTTCTAAAATCTGTTTTAAAATAAATGTAACAGTAAGTAACAAGAGGAAATCAGTGTGGATTAACAAACGATAATCTCTTCTAAAACTTACAGAATAGTGCATAGTAACTATGTGTCAAATAACAACAAATAGTTTTGTTGTCCAGCATCAACTTCTGTTGACCATAGTGGACATCATGGGGAGTAGTTCTCTCTTTCTGTGATCAGAACTATAGTTACTAGTTGCTAGTTCATCTAAAGCCTGCCAAGAACCATAAGAAAGTAAGCCATAAATACAAGGATTTGAAGAGTCCTTTCTTCCACACAAGTATCACAAAAATTTCCAAGATTGGCATTTTCATTTAAATATTAATTACATTTTCCGTTTCTAACAGTTACAAATAAAATCTTCAAATGTAAACAGAATGTAAGTTAATATGTGTATTAATGCAGCTAAAAGTTCTAAAAATATCAAAGTTAGTTTGCAGTATTTTATAACTGCATATATATTGCAAGAGATACAGCTTAGGTGACATGTCAAAATTTTACTTTATTCAGCAGTATTGAACCTCCATTGCTTAAAAACTAAAAAGGAAAAAATTACTTTACATTGTCCTTAATAACTGTAAGTTAAAAACGCTACTACTCGGATATTATAGGCGGTAAAATCTGTTCTTTTTCTAGAATAGTAGAATTCACAACTGAAACATTTATTGTGATTCTCACTGGAGACAGTCTCTACACTCAGCCTAGTCATCACACTTGAGAGTGCCTTCTTGAAAGGGGAAAAACAGCTGCATATTGGTGGACAGTGACAATGCACAGTGATCTAAATTGCGTAGTAGTGTCTACTGGCATACTGCAACAGCTGCCCTTTGGTGAAATTACTCTAACTTAGTTCTCCATGCAGATTCATATTCAAGGTGGACAGCTGAGGCCTTCCCAGTCTCTCAAAATATAAGTCAATACCAGAACTTTGTTGGCAACAGTAGCCTTGGAAACATGGGCTTAGCATTGTCACTGCTGCCAAAAATACCCGTCACAAACCACTCTCTTATCAGCTACGTAAACAGCACTTTGATGTCGTGTGTTTCTGAAACATTTTTGTTGTTGGTTTTTAATACTCATGGGTATCTGCAACCTAGTTTTCTTAAATAAAATGAATGAAAAATGCAGTATGGAGTTTTTTAAGTGTATAAAGACAGATACTTTCTAACCAAGGTGGTGTTGCCATTGTGTTTTTCTTTGCTTGTAAAGCATTTATTATGGAAAAATCATTTAGCATTAAAGTATCTATCACCTTACTGTTTGGTCATCTTTAGTACAATAATTTTTTTAAATTACATGAAATGGTGATACTAACAGCTGTGAGAAACTGAAGTGAGTCCAGCTGTGTACACCCAGCATGGATAGCTGGAGGCTGGCAGACATGAATGAAGAGTAGCAAAAGAGTGAGGTTTGTGTAGCCTTCAGGTGAGAAGGTAAAGAAAGATATGTTAAGCTACTTAATGGGTGTTTGTAAAGAAGATAGAATTCTTTTTGGAAATGCACAGTGAAAGTATATGGTAGATACAGATTTCCTCAGGAAAGAATTGGTTTTTTTTAAATATGAACCTCCTTGTGAGGGTGACTGAGGACTGAAGCCGTCACCCAAATACGTGGTAGAATCTCCTTTCCTGGAAATACATGAAGTTTTGATTTAGGTAAGGCTATGAGCAGTTTGATTCAATGTTGAAACTAGACTTGCTCTGTAAGACAAAGATTAGGTCCCATCCAGTCTAAACCATTTTATGATTCTAAGCAGCTGCTGACTTTTAAGAGATTTTTTTCTTTTTTAAATTTCAAGCTAATGATGGATATGTATACTTTATTATTCATACTGAGATATGGTTGTCATTCATATTTTTCTGTTTTTGTGAAATAAACCATAGATATTTCTGTAAAAGGTTCTAACAAAGTGAACAGGAACTAGCTCTTCTTAAAATTTTTGGATATATACTTTTGCCTTAGTTTCTTATTTGGAATAAACTCATTTTCATTTTGCAAGTAAAAAGGAGTTGTGCTGTATAGAACTTTTCAATGATCTTGGAAACATGTCTGATGAAAATCTGGAGTTTGACACAGTTTCTATAAGTAAAGCAATGCTATTTGGAGCCTTTGGAATATATAAAATAGGAAACATAAATTCACCTTGCATAATCAGCATTTGCACAGCAGGTCACACTGGAAAACCTGGCAGTTTTCCAGGCCTCTTGTTCCTGCACAAATGGCTGGTTTTGCAAATGTCTCTTGCATATAGGTGTAAAATAGTTTTCTTTTGCTGTTGGAATTTTAATATCCTTTTTTCCCCCTCTAAACCTGTACTTATTGTGACCACTGAAAAGAAACTATTTTTTTCCTCAGAGTTCACTTCTGTCTGTTAGCAGTTAGGATTCCTTCCCAGGTAAGAGGAAGAGCATATCTGATGTCTAGGACATTAACTTATCAGTTTTCTTCGGTGCCCAGTAATTGCTGATCCTCCTTGTATTTTACTGCTGCCGTTGCATGCTGATCACTCAGTTCTTCCTGTTTCTCTGACTCCCTTCCCCTTGCTGTCTGCCAGTAGCTCTTCTGCAGCGAACTAGGAGGAAACTATATTACTAGGGCCATATTTGTTCCCGGTGCAAAATTCCACTTGGGAAGCTGTAGACTTTACAACCTAAAAGCATTCTTGCAGGTTTGGGACATATTTTCTTACTGGAGATACAGCATTGTCTGTCTCTTATCTATCCTCATGCACACTGACAAAACTTTTAACATAGAAGCATACTAACAAAAACAGGTGAATGAAGCACACTTAAAAATAAATTATTTTGATTAAACATAAAATGGAGCTTCTAGTCAGATTGAAGTAATTTCATTATTTAATTTCTAGATTCTGGCTTTTCAAGACACATACTCATAAAAGCAGTTTTTGTGGCAAGTGGGTTGGGGCAAACTTGCCCTAGTGCAGATGCACCAAACCTCTTTTTTCTGTATGTCTACCCTACTTGGTAGTATATTTCAGTTTTTAGTCAAGCAAAATACTTTTGTTTCCTGTTTGTATTTTGCCAGTATAACTGCATTTGTATGAAAATGTTTGGCAGCATATTATTGTAGCAGCTTTATACTCCTACTCAGTGCAAGTGCTTTAGTTAAAATTTCAGCTTGTATACCAGATTTTTGCTTATCTGTGTATATAATTGGAAGTAGGTGGTTTGCTCATTAAATGTTTACCCAAGTAAAGATGTTTCCACGATCTGGTGATAAAAGAGGAAATAAAACCTTCTGGAACAGATATTGCATGTTTCTGCATTTGATTGCTTTTTCTGTCCTTTAGAGAGAAAATGTAAATAAAATCTTACTTTGGCTTTGCTTTGAAACATTTTTCTGTTGCGTTTTCTGTTTTATTTATGTGCAGCTTTTCATTAGTCATGTGCTGCCTTTTGATTTTTACAAATATCTTGAAATTTATGTAATTGAACAAGATTTTAGTATTTTACAATATAACATTATACAGATGTTTCACAACCTGTTGTTTAATCACTGCCATGATCCTGAAATTATAAAGGTAAAAATATTTCTGCATGAAAAATATTACTGTTTGGCAAATGTTCATTTCTGTTTTCAATCAGCTTGCCTTAAGAGGGAGCATTAAAGGTAGCAATGTCAGCACTATGGTCTTTTGGGGTTTCAGCTACCTACAAAATACATCATATTGGATAATCCAAACTGTATACCTTTTTTCATTAGTTGTTGGTTTTGGTGCCACGCCTTGGAGGATCTCGTTTTTACTAAAGAGACTGGTTAACTGTCTCTTTCAGGTTTTATGAAATATTTTGCCTGTGGGATTCTGTGTACAAGTGAAGGTCTGTCTCCATCAGATGAAAAATATGACTGACTTATCTGAAAATGTTGCCAGTAGCTTTTCAGTGCTATGGCTGGTTTTTGTTGAATGAAATTTGTTCACAGAAGAGACATTTGCCTTATTACTCTGGAAAGAAATGTGTATATGAAAGCCTGAGTATATAGTGTCAACACTTTCACGTCTAGATCTTAAGTGGTTTTGCAATGTTAAGTCTTTCAGCCATTGAGAGATTGGCATTTTGTGTCTAGGAATTCATACTATGTCCTTTTTATACCTGTGCTTTTCAGTGTCCTGCAAAAAGTAGATCTAAAACAGCAGGAAGACTGCTGGATGGTGGCTGAGCACTGAACTTTATTATGTATTGCTTAACATTACAAGTAAGTTTAAGGAGGAAAGGTTTTCATACGTAAAACATCACGTGTACTATAGCATTTTGGAAAAGTACAAAAGCAAAATAATAATCTGTGTGAATCTTGTGTGGAAAACCTTAACTAAGAAAAATGGGAAAAATAATTCCCTGGATTTCATACCAGAATAGAAGTTTTTTATGTTAAGTTGCATTATTATGGGTTATTTCTACAGATAAGGAACATAACAGATCCCGGTAGGTAAAAGCAATAGAATTGCTTCTTGCTGCTGCTCTTATATTTCTATAAATAGTAAACTACAACAAAGCCAGAGAAACGTAGAAGAGAAGTGTGACAGTGTCATGCATTGATCTGTGGAAACGCAGCTTTTGAACACGATTCGTGACACTCTGGTGACCCATAGGAGACTCCTTTACAGAGAAGGCAGTTTTCTGTGCTAAAACTCAGATGTTATAACAAGAGCATTTCTGGGGACTTGAGTAGCTATTTGTATTGCAGTATAGTTGAGTTTATTGCAAAGATAAGAAAAACACTGCCTGTCTGGTTTGTGGAACTGATAGTGAGAACCTGGTATGTGATGCAGACAGCAGCAAACTTTAACAAGCTAGAAAAGATTTTTAGTGGCTTGTATGCTGCAGCTGAGAAACTGAGGCATTACTAGTTTACTGGGCTATGATAATTATTGTAAACATGATGAAGTAGACTTCCTACATGACTTACTCTTAAGCACAATGCTCAGAAGCTGTCAAAATAAAATAGGATTCTCCATTTAAGTAATTGTATCTTTGGGATAACAACTGTTATTTTTACAATAATCATTGTCACTCAGCCTCCCTAAAAAGGCTCCCAGAGTATTACATACCTTGGAAGTTAATGTCAGGATTTAATTTCTGGGAGTTAATTTCTTTTAATATTTCACTCCATTTTCTGTATAGGGTTTTATTTTTGTGGTGTGAGTTGGGTTTTTTTGCAGGGGTTTGGGGTTTTTTTTGTAATAGGTGACTTACATTTCATTAAAGAGTGGATAGGCAAGGTCCAATGCTCAGCATTTATTTCCATCTCTACAAATTGCTCTGACTGATGAAGAGCTTACAGTGTAGAGGCTGGTTAGTTAAGAGTTCGTAGGTCCAGTGTGCCAGAAACTGAATGCACTCTAATCACTCTCACACATCAGAGCTTTTTAGAATACCCAGATAGGTGAAAAACATACATATAAAAAGGGTAACACTCATATTTTCTGAAATAGTTGCTTTGACTATGAAGGAAAAATGCTACCGTACATATAGATGAGCTCATTCAGCTATGCTAAACCACCATTACAAAATTCAGCTCTGTGGGTTAATCAGCTCTTTTGTGCTGATCATATTTAATAAAAGGAGGCTAGGAGTCCTTTTGATGGGCTGTCTTTTCCTCCATATTTCTGATATGCCATCTTCTGTGCAGAGTCCTCAGGCACTGAGGCATATAAAGAAAGGCATGTTCACAAAAGGCATAGTGTTAGCTCTGACAGCATTTATTCTCTAAAAGATAAACTACTGTATTTTATTGTGAATTCATACATAACTTGATAACTGTGCATTCTAAAGAAGAAATGTAAACAGCTAGCAACACATCTTCACTGTTTAATACTTTTGTCTTAGATATTAAAAGGTGTTTGTAGATTGGTCCAGTTTTACATTTTTATTGCATTATAAAAGCAAATGAAGAAAGGGTGTTGAAAAAGTAAAATCCTGCTATGAAAAAATCGGAATCTTAGGTTTTGTTTCTACAGAATCCTTTGATACCCAGTGTTTGTGGACTTACAGTTAGCTGGCATGTTCCAGGCACCAAGCCAGTAATATGATCTGGATTTCACAACACCATTGTGATAAGACAAGCATGAATTTTTTGAATCTGCTTGCTTTCCTACTCCTTGCCCCTTGTCTTAAAGCTCATGCTCTGTTTTTACTCCTTCACATGTTTTCTTCCGTGGAATTATGTTAATTTGTCCTGTCAATTTTTACCTCTCAAAGGTAATCTTGAAACTTAATATGAAGTTTGCTCTTTTCTAAAAGGAGGGACTCCCACTGCTGCACTGTTTCTTTTAGAATAAACTCACATCTTGACTTTTAGATGAAAAGTATTGCTGTGAAAAAAACCTGTGCTTTTGTTTGTTTTGTAAAAGGAAACAGCAATTCACAGTGAAAATACAGTACAGTAATATGTATACCACATGTATTGAAAAAAAACTTTAAAGCTGGGCTTTAAGTTTTAAAGTAAATCCATAGGAAAGTGCTGACACATGCAGTGTTAGTTATGAAAATATGATACTAAAATGAATTGAAAAATTTAACTCCAAACTTATGGAGGGAATCACTTCTGTGGTTTTGCCACTAGTTACTTGCTTCCATTGCAAAAAGTGCCACACTGGCATTAACCAATTAATTCCTTTAAGATACTTGTGTTAGAATACATTCTCTTGTCAGATTTTCTGCCCACTTAAAACTGAAATTTTAGTTCAAGCATCAGTTGAGTTTTCTTAAAAGGTAATACTTTTTCTAGTAAGGGGAATGGATGACTAAAGCAACACTTCAGAACTAGAGTGTCTTCATGAGGTCTTGGAGAACTTTTGTTTTGAAATACTGTCAGTTGCTGCAAGAAACTGCTGAAGATTATGTATCTTTTGTTGCCATGTAACTTTATTCAAGTTTTGGCAAAAGCTTCTTTAGTTACAAGAAGTACAAATTTTCTTCTTGAATACCAAGAATTTTAGTTGTTTGTGGATTGTTCTTTGTGCTTTACCAAAGTTCTGTCATACGTGTGGAATGTAATTACTGAAAGAAAGCACTGCTTTTGTTGTTGCTTCCCTTAACAGCGGCCTCACCTTATTTTCACTTAATCCAATCACTACCAGAAAGTGCTCATACTGAGTGCGCTCATATGTATGCATGCACATTGTCTATAATAGCCTTTAAACAGATTCATATTTTAATAAATGTGACTCATTTTACGTGTGAAAAATAGCAGTTAGATCATATAATAGTTTGATGCCTACATGAATGTACTCATAAATGCTAGTTTCTCTTTTAAATTAAGTTTTTTGTGAAATACTTCAAGTATTTATTTCACAGACTAGTAAAGTATCAGAAAGTTTTGTATTTCCTTAATCAGACATGAGTGTAAAAAAGACTGATTCAGGTTTCATAATTTTTATAGTCCTTTAGAAAATAGTATGTCCTAGAAAAACTCTTGGATGGCAAGATTAAAGAAGTGTGAAGATCAAAGTTACGTGCAAAAATAAGAAAGATTTTTTAAAAAAAAAATAAAATCATATTCTTGAAAATAATATCAAGGCTTCACTGCCTGGCACGTAATGTCTCAGATATCTTTACAACTTTTATTTTAGTATGTGACGGATTTTTGTTTGGCCTCAGGAGTATTTTTTTGTTTTTTGAAGTAAAAAAACAGGCTTACTGCTTTATCTTGGGGAGCAGTCCTACTCTGATAAGCTTGCAGTGGCTGGGTGGCTCCGTACAGCGGGAGCTTCTCGGAGCCGCGCGTACGGAACTGCCGCACCCGTCCGGCAGCCCCCGGCACTGCCCGTCCTTACCGCGTCTCCTCGGGTTTCTCGCTCCGCTCCTCGGCCGCTCCCGTCAGCAGCAGCCACCGCGGCCCGATCGCGGTGACATCGCCTCGGCGACCCGCAGTCTGCGTGTGTCGTGTTGGGACCAGACGGGGCGTACTGGAGAGACAGGCGCAATTCTTCTCCTTTTCTGCGTTTTTCTCGGCTCGTCAGACCGGGCTGCGCCCCGCGTCCGAAGCGGTATCTTCCCGCGGGGCGCTCGACGCTCCCAGCCGTGCCTTCAGGCGGCCCGGAGCAGCCTCATTTGAACCCCTACTCTTTGTGGCAGACTTATCCTGGCCGGGAAAGGGGGAGAGAAGGCAAAGCAGCGGCGAGCTGCCGGGCGCTGGTTGGACGGGCGAGCTGCCTCCGCCCCCGGGCCGCCGCGGCAGTGAGGCTGCCGGGAGGAGCTTCGTGCCTCGGCCACCCCGGCGGAGCCCTCCGCGCCCACCCTCGGGGGAAGCCGAGTCTCAGCTGCGAGACAGCGCTAATGCTGGGGTTAAGGGGAAACCGGGGAGACCGCGAGGAACCCGGGTCCGCTTTGTTAGATCAAGCGGCAGTGAGGGTGTGTAGCTGCCCGGGACTCGGCTCCAAAATGTCGGGGGCCGGGGGGCACTTCCTGCCTTAGGATCTCGTCACAGCGTGCTCAGGGATGCAGAGATGGATGTTCATCCCGGGCACTCCGGCGGGCGCGAGCGGAGCCAGCAGACTCGCTCAGTGTAGCGCTGAGGGGCTCCTTTCTTAGTACTTCCTAGGTCATTCTTTGTCCGGCAACAGCTCGAAAGCAGAAATAATGGACAATAAAATTGTCCAAATTAAAGCAAGCTCTTTAAATATTCTAATGCTGATTGAGATTTCATTATTTGACTGAACCTCAGTGCATTTTGAATGATTATTCATACCTGCCCTGGAAATCTAAAGCCTCTTTCTCATTTGAGTGCTGGGAATTCCTGCAATTTTTCTAGAACCTCTCTAAAAATTTGCTATTATGGAACGCTCTGTGTGAAGAATGTTTTTGTTCATTAGCTATTAGCTCCAGGTTTAAAAAAGATTTGTCGAATGAATGTATAATCTGCCTTTACAACTTGCTGGGAATCCCGCAAAGAAATTAGCAAAACTAAAAGTGAAACTTTGCAACATAAAAATGTTATTTTTTATTACAGTTTAGGAAACAAAATTGTTGTTTCAATCACCGACATCATAAGAAAGCTATACAATATTGTAATAATGGGTTTGTTTGCAATTTGTCAGACAGATTTGAAGATATTTGGGTTTTGTAGAACTGGAGGAAATGAATATGAGAGCACTTGAATTAAACAGAGGACAAATAAAGAGGTTTAAAGATACTGTATTAAAAGTAGTTCTGTTCAAGTTAAAATATGAACAAGTAGTTGCTACTATAATGATAAATTATTTCCATTGTAAAAGTGAATGTCAGAAGAAACCCCACATCTAACTATATTACACTATCCATTCAATATGCTTTAGGCTAATTAAGTTTTTTGTCCCTTTCCTGTATGGGCTGTGATGCCTTCAACTTACTGTTATGTTAATATTTTCTATTTTAACTCAAAAGCTTATTCCATTCTATTCTAAAGAGAGAGGACCACTGACTTAAGTGGCCATTTCAGTGCTTGTTAGGAGCATAGTCTGGATGCTTGGGATTAAAGCAGTCCAAAGCTTTTCCAATGTACCAGTTTTCTACTGAAAAAGCTGGTTTAGTAGAACCAGAAGGTGATAATTGTGCTATTTTTTGACAGATTTAGCCATACTCCCATTAAACTTCCTTTCAACATGTGTATGACTCACACTCCTTCCTTCCCAAGGTGCTTTTTTAGCCTAGGATACACAGAGCTGCTCAAGGGAGGGAAGTGGGAGCAGGAAGAGCAAAGGGAGCGGGTTGCCATGAGTGTTCCTCAGGATATTAGAGTGGTTGCTTCCTGTCGTCGTTTCCTTATCAGTTTCTCCACTTACTTGCAGAGCTAGATACGTGATTCTCTAGCTAGATTACTACTTGAGTGGAGTATTTAGTTTTCATTTTAAAATGAATAGTTTTAGAGTATTTGCTTTTGTAGGAAAATACAGGTTTCTATCTTGAAGTTACGCCCTGCAGCATCAAGGTTCTTGAAAAAAACTATTTCATGAGGATGAGGTTGTTTATTTAGGCCCATATTTATAAAGTATCCATAACAGCTTTTAAGCTCTTTAACATATAGTTCAGGTCCATTGATTTTAGGGCACTTAAATAAGTACAGTTAAATGCCTAAAATTTTTACTCAGTGAAGGAGCCTAGAGTCTTCTCTTGTGGTGTATTCTTTAGTCATTAGCATTCTCTTACAGGTAACTATGTTCTAAATAAAAAAATTGAATAATCGAAAATAGCCAAACTCTGTTTCTTTGACGGTCCTCTTCGCTGAACAAGAAACATCTTTTTACACAGATCAGCCTTTTCATTAAGTACTGAGTGTTTTTTTGTCTCTTAAAAGCTGTCCAAATAAGCTGTTCTTGTAAGCTTTTGTGTATGGGTCACTCCAAATAGCATATGACAAATCTTATTTCTTCAAGCTGTTGCAGTTTTGTCTACATGGAAAAAGAAAACCTGTGCCGACTCGGTAGATGACAGGGAGCTTTTATTTGGATGTGCTAGGTGTTTGTAGCACAGCTGAATTATTTGAATAACATTAGGTATTTGTGCTTTTAGGAGGAGGACTGAAGAGAAAAATGGAATGTGCCTTTGTGGGGGCATTCTGATTGGACCGAATGGGCGTACCTTTTCCTTGGATCTGTAATACTGTGAAGTGCAGTTCTATGGTTTTTTTAAGGCGCTTTAGGCTGATTGATGTGATTTGCAAAAATTCCATAGTTGATTTGGCTTTCATACTGAGAATCTTGGTGATCAGCTTGCATTAAAGTCTAGGATTAGAGAATAAAACATCCTTCTAGCAGAAAGGTACTAACATTTGGTTATTTCTGGCTGTGAAGTCTGACAGTTGTCTTCAGCAGGGTAATGCAGTTGGCAAGGATTGGTTTAAAAGACTTGGCTTTGAAAATGAGTGAAAATACTATAAAACATCTGGTCATAGAAATTAACTTTGAGTCAGTGATCAGAATTTCAAGGTAAGCAGAAAGAGATAAGAATGGGCCAGTCTTAAAAAGGTAAATTTTGAGAAATCACACAGATTGTTTTTCCAGATCACAGTTCAATTGCTGGATTCATTTGCCACAAGATCTTTCAAACCCAAAAGTTAAGAAAGGAAAAGTGGTTTTGTAGGAATAGCAGGAAAAACAATTGATGGATCCAGAGAAAAAACATTGTAAAGAAAAGTTACCACCCAGACTTAAACCCAAAAGTGTTTATATAAGATCTGTCTCAGGAAGTCCCTAACCACCACTTGCTGCTGAAGGGAAGCAACATCTGGAAAACAGCTATTATACCTTTGCCTTTTTCCTGTAGTCTTTTTTTAAGCATTTTCTGCTTTCTGACATTGGATAGCATATGTTTTAAAATGTTAAAATGCATCACTCTTAAAGCATTTAATCTCCTGTAATGTATTTTTCCTGATTCATGGGGAAAGTATTAGGAAATAGCTGGGTTTGGGGGAAAACTGAAAAAAAAAATTTGATAGTATTCTAGAGAAAATCTGATTTGTTTAGGAGGAAAGCTTTGGTAGAAAGCTCCAGACAGCTTCGGAGTTTTTTAGCCTGTTGCAGTGGATAACAAAATTATTTGAAGTAGTCAGAGATGATTTGCGGTAAAACTTCTTGAATGTAATTCCAGTTGAGTTCTTGGTAACATTTTCTTTCACAAACTGGTATTTTAGTTTGAAAGTTGCTTGGGTTTTGCTGCACTTACTGATCTGTTTTTTCTATATTGGGATTCATTGCTGCAGTGACAAATGTGGGATGATTAATTCCAGTGGTTGAATAGGGTGAAGTTGCTCAGAAAAGACAATGGGATCAACATCAAATTTTAATTTTGTTAGTTGATGTTGCTGAGGCAGTTTGAGCCAAAATAAGGCGCCCTCTCTAGCTCTACATTTCTATAAGGTGAATTTTGCTTATATCTCATGATAAAAGAGGTTGTTTGAAGTACTTGCTTTATTCACATTTGAAATCAGGGTCCACTGTCTGCTTGAACATATAGAGCCTTCCTGCTGCAGCAAATTAGTCCATATAACTGCTGTACTCCAAACTCCCCTTCAGTAACAGATATGGAGGTATAGGCTAGCACTTTTATCAGACTTGTAGAACAGTAGTGTTGTGGCTTGACAAGACCCCTGGAGATCATCTGGTCTACCTTCTGTGGAAAGCAGGGCCATAAATTAGATTATCCAGTGTCCAGTCAAGCCGTATGTTGAATATTTCCAACAAGGGAAATTGCCATCCTCCTCTGGGAAACCTATTTCAATATTTAAGTGTATTTGCAGAGAAGAAATTTGCGTATATGCAGATAGAATGCCCTCCCTGCCATCACTTCTTGACCTGTTGCCATCACTCTGGAGAGAGTATTGCCATCTTCACTGCTCTGTAGGTAATGGAAGAGCAGTTAGGTTCCCTTCCTGCTCCTTCATTTCTCTAAGATGAACAAACCCAATTCCTTTAGCCTTTTTTTGTATGACAAGCTTTCCAATTGTGTAATCACCTTGATGGCCATCCATGGAACCATGTCATAAATGTATAAAGTCGCTCTTGAGACATTTTATAATGAATAGATTTCTGTATGTTACAAATCACACGGGGTTGCCTTAGCAAAGGTTTGTCTTCAGTTTTTTTTTAGAGTATTCTGAATCTTACCAAGATTAACCAGTATATACATTCGGTTTTGTAGAAAATTTTTCCAGCCCTTAATCCATGGAAAATATCCAGTCTTCTTGAAACCAGCGATACCACAAAACAGTTGGCTTTTTTGCCTATGAGCTAATCTCCTAACAATGGTGTCTTTGGTTTTACGAACTGCTGACTGTAGTAATTTGGATTTTCTACCACATAGTTAATTGATAAATTACTGTCCCTCTGTCCTCTGCTTTGTTTAGTGCAATACAACCACACTACTTTATGTAGGAAAATGCTTTCATAAATATAGTTGACTACAAATTGGAAACATATCCTTGTCTCTTCTGGCTCTCCTATCAAACCAGTGTCATTATTCAATTTGTGAGGAACAAAAATGGAAAATAATTACTTCCCATAGGTTCTCTTCTGTTATATGTGCCAGTTACTGTGTATCTTTCAGACTCTACTTCCTGTACTGAAGGAATGCTCTATGCCCAGGCATCTGTGTTACATGGCAGCATATATGCATTCAGGGACTGTGAATATCTTTAGAAGTGTACAAGATTGTAAGTAGGGGACGAAATTGTTCATTAAAACATTTTAACTTTTTTTTAATCTCCTTTTACAGCATGTGTTTGTGATTTTCACAGTATAGTACAATTTACCAAATAAATGTGATAGTTTATTATAGTACTTGATCAGATGCTACCTAAGAATAATAAATCGAAGTCCCCAGGCTAGTGTGAAATACTTTACCAGCTAATTATTTTTTGTTGCAAAGTAGTGAATGTCTGGCTGACAAAAATATCATACAGCAGCTGTTTCCTAGCTTACTTGTATTTGCAGAATTGCACTGACCCTTAACTGAGCACTATGCATGAAAGTATACATCAAGTGTGCAGTAGTGGTGTGGTTTAACCACCTAATTTTTGGTTTGTTAACCCCACTATTTTACAGTATAGTTTTATATTAATTATAAAAAAAGTTTAAAAAAAAAGAAAAGTAAAAAAGACACAGTTGATAATGATGCAAGTTTTCAGTCTTTTTCCGCACAGATTTTTTTATGATCAGTTTTGCAATAGAGTGTATTTGTGAAACATTTTTGTGTGTGCTGTAAGTTTTGGATTGCACCTTATGCCTACAAATTGTCATAAACCCCCAAAGAGACTTGAAATTCTGAATTCTTAAGAATAAATGGAACTGCTCAGGTCAAAGAAATCTGTGACAGAACAGAAAACTTGAATCCAGGCTTTCTAACTTGTGGGCAAATGCCTTAAAAGATGGATTTTTCTTTGTTTCTGTTACTGCTATTTAAAGTAATACCTGCCCAGCTTTTCTCAAAAGTTTATATATGTGATTTACGTGACTGAAAGTGTTTTGTCTTTCATAGCATGTTATGTCAGTCTTTCTTAATGAGAAACAAATTGCACACCGTAGTTCATGAACATTTTAAAGCTTACATGCTGCAGCTCAGAACCGAGTTCTTCAGAACTGAATGAAGCTGAATAACCAATGATTTTCAAAGGGTTGAGAGTATTTTTCTTAAGACCTCTTTGTTAGTACCCGTCAACTCCAAAGTATGCTTATTTATTATCTGCCTCTGGGCTACCTTTTCAGAAGCCTTGAGTATTGAATAAAGAAAATAATAGGAGAATCTTAACTGTAAATCAAGACCCGAGTATACAGACTTAAGTGTGTATTCTGCCAAACTCTGCAGTTCTCCATAAATTTTCTTTTTTCAGTAAAATTTAGCCTTGGAAATTGTTGTCTGGTGGATGGAACACTCAAAATGTGCTATCTGGGTGGCATTGACTGCAGAATTTGAAGTTCACTTTTTTGCCATATTAATGTTTTCCTGTCTTTAAATTGTTACTAATATTACTGCTTTGATCTCTCCAGCAGAATTTTAAAAGCTTGGTGTTACACGTTTGGTTTTCTTTTGCCAACTTAAAAATAATTGGTCCCCTTTACACAGAGTGATTTTCATTAATAAATATAGTCCTGGATTATTTGCCCGTGCTTTTCCTTAGCATGTGTTCCATGGGACCATAAACTAATGAACACTGTTGTCTGCATACAATATCCAGCTGCAGACTTAGTTCTGGTGACAATGGAGAAATGTGAGTATCACTGGAAAAGGATACTTGCCTGTGTGGAAGAAGCTGCCCATGAGCTCACCCTCTGGAAAATATCCCGGTGGCCTCACATCCTAGCTTTTTTCAGTGCACAGTAGCACAAATGTGAGCCAAAGTTTGAAAAGCTAGTGCTGTGTGTTTGCTTTGGCATGGGGCAGCCCTGAGGCTTTCCTCTGAGAAATGGGTCTCGAAGTCTTCTTCTGAAGGGAATAATTATGTCATTCCTCTGCGCAAAATAAACTAATTCTTATCTATACCTACTATCACATCATATATAGAAAAGAGTTTAAAATATCACTGCCCATATTTAAAAAAAATCATAAAAACCTAATTATCCTTCTTGCTTTAAAGAAAGAGAGGGAGAGGAACAATACGGGAAATGTGTAGCTTGATGTGTAATTACAAAAAATGTGTTCTTTTATAGTGTAGCCCATTCAGTTTAATTTTTTTGACATCTGTCAATTTGGGATTCTTCTTCCTGCACCCCACTACCTACCAAAAGCCCATTTTCTTACACCTTTATTTGGAATTTACAGGGCCTTGCCTAACGCTCTTTCATCCTTTTGGTGCTTGTATACCTTGTTGGTCCTCATCTGTGTGTTGTCCTGGAAAATAGATTCTTTGTCCTGAAAAAGTGCTTACAACCACTGATACAGAGTGGAAGTATGTTTATACCTTTAATATCAATGAGAATAGCTGCAGACTTGTTCAAAATAGCTGGAAAGTGGCCTTGACCCAGGCTGCCATAAGTCATGTTGCAATGTAGAGGCTGTGAGAAAATAGGATTTTTACAGCCGTAGTTAACTACATTTTCATGTGCCACTTGACAAGAGGGGACAGTGAAGAGCTATGTGGAACCTCAGTCTAGGTAGGATCTCTAGGCCATTGTAAAACCTCGGGACTACAAAACCTCAAGGTTTGCTCGACACTAAACTGCTACAAAGCCACTCTAGTACTAGGGAAATTTGAGTTCTTCCCTCATTTTGAGGTGTAAGGTGCCTGATCCATGCTGGCCTTGTGTAGGTGTTAGGATATCTCAAGTGTGTGGGATGATGGCTGAAGCAGTTCCCAGTGTGGTTGAAACCCTTGTTCAGATAAAGTTCAGAAAAGCTGAAAATAATTATTAGGGTTGGTTTTTCGCCTCTAAAACCCAAGACTGAGATGTGGAAACAAAGGAAAACAAAAGTGCTGTTTGTGTTTCTCTTGTATGATATGTGAAATTTAGTATGAGATATAATAAACTGGTATGGTTAATAGCTTATCTTCACACGAGTAAAAAAGGACAAAGACACAGCAAGTATTGCTACCCTTGACAAACCTGTAGAAAATTGACTTCTAATCACACAAAGTCATATTTTTTTGCTTTTTCCTGTTTTCCTCTCTGCTTTTGTATATATTTTGGTAATCTAGGAAAGCCAACCCTGATTACTGCCTCTTCCCTTAAACTCACTTTGTCTCATTCTTTGTCTTGGGAAATTACTGTAGCTGAGAGAAGTAGAATCACATCAGCATAATTAATCAGTAGGTTCGGAACTGCGAACTACTAATATAAATTACAAAAACAGAGGAGGTTTTGTTTCATTTTGTTTTAAGAAAAGAGAGCAAATAAAACAATCACTCAAAACATTAATAACATTTGATGATACATCATTCTGTCTTTCTAGAAGTAGAAATGTGTAGAGAGAGAAATGAAGATAAGTTGAGAATGATTTTTAGAAGGTATTTTTTGGGAGAAAGCAATAAATACCCTGTTTCAATACCCCAGGTTATTCTTAAGATAAAACTGTTCAGGTTGCCTGAGTCATATGAACCTCTGCTTTATAAACTGTACCCGTATTTATGAGCTATATTTCTTCAGGAGAGAGAATTTTTAATATGGGAAGAAAATTTCTGAAGGACTGATCTGTTTCATTGCAGAAAGTTAAATTAGACTGTAAATCTTGACCTGATTTCTAAGTTTTAACTCCAGAATGACTGGAAATTCATATTGGTTTGTATGTTGTTAAGTTGTTAATCCAGCTCTATTCCACTTATGTATAAAGGCTAAATGTCCCTTTTGGTTTTGGTGGGATTATTAAATTACCTTTGGTCACTGGAGCACTCTCCTATTTATGATGTCAGTGGGTCTAATGGGTATATATGGCTCTTCATAGTCCAAATTCACAGATTGCTGGGGACTTGAGAGACAGTTTAGTTATGGCCTTATGGTTTCCAAGCAAAGTATTTAACAGTTCATAACAAACTGAATTTGTTCTGGCTTGTTGCCAGCTCTTTGTCTCTTCACTTTTCAGTGACAGGTCATATGATTTCTTCATTCATTCTTCCCTAAGCAGTGTAAGGCTTTTCTAGAATGCATGAATGAATAAGGTAAAAACCTAAAGAAATTAGGTATTGCAGCCTGTCTAATGCTGGACATAACACAGTGTGATCCAATGAGCAACATACTGGTCAAGATGGTTGAGATCTGAAGAGACAGATAATGTGGTGAGCTCAGCTTGAGTGAGAAAAAGTCTTGCAAGGGATTTCTGTAAAGTATTCCTAAGTCTCAGAGCAGAAAAGTTAATGGAGATCTTCCACACTGGTGGCAGACATAGGAAGCATTGCAGTGGTCTGTGGTCATGGGAACCAGTAGCATTGTGTCCCCCAACTGTCAGCACTACTGGCTGGGGCAGCTCACACTCTTTTTTCAGTGTCCTTAAGCTTTTCTGTCTTTTTAAGGGGTGTCATAGAACTCAGGCAGTAATTATGGAATTTTTCAAAATGCAAATCCCAAGCTCTCCTTTGTTTAATGAACCCAGACCACAGTGGGGTAAACAGCTTCTGGCTACTATATTAATTAAAAATTATGCAACTGCTTCTGTTCAAAACACTAGATCAATTGGTTCATTGATTTGTTTGTTTCAGGGATTTATCTCTTGGATTTAATCTACATTGATTCTGCATATCCTGCTTCAGACAGCATAATGGAGAATGAACAAAGATCCAATCAAATGAACAATATTCTCCGAATAATAGCTGATCTGCAAGTATCCTGCAACTATGGTTGGTAAATTTTGTTATGCCTATCAAGTCTTAAATAAAATTCCTTTAATGTGAAATGGTGGAAGCAGATTTTGGCCAAGGGACCACAAGAGGCTAATGTTGGTAGAGCTGAACACTAGTAAGTGATGTAGCTTCCACTTCTGTGTAGCCTCAGTCTCATGAGAAAATTGGGCAGATGAACATGTATTCTAAATTGTAAGAGCTGTAACAGAGATTGTGTAGAGTTTACTGTTACATGTGGTATACAAATGACGTACTGTCAAGTCCAGACATTACATTTGGCTTATATACTATTTCCACCAGAGGCAATCAGAGAGAATTATCTTAATATCTTTCCTTTACTTTGCAGCAGCTACGATGTCTAGAGTGTGGAATGTGTTCATTTAGTTATCATTTTGTTGTTAGCATCCTGGTGATATATTTACAAAATGAAATACAAATATTTCAGTCTATACAGCAGTTGTTCAACTGTGCTAAGCTTTTGCATGTATGTTGCTCCTGGATGAAGTCAGGAAAATGAGAGGTTGTTGCTTTTTGTTAACAGGATTGTAGACTGCTAGTGAAGCTGTATATCAAGAATTGTACTGGTTTTGGTGTCTCGAATATTCAGTGTACTCTTGGTGACTTAGCATGACTTTTCATTGCTTAAACATGTAAAAAGCTGAAAAGCCTTGAGTACAGCTAAACAATCAAATTCAGAAAATTTAAAAGCTGCAGTTTTGGAGAGCTTACAAAAAAAAGATTGTTAGATTGTGATAAAACAAGGTGAGATGTTAACTGTGTATGCTTAAGTATCCAGCCCTTATCCTTTTTTGTCAGCTTCAGTATTTCAAAGTATTTAAGGGTAGGAATTAGTCATAATGATATATGATTCTGAATAGCTAGATTATTTGGGTGTCATTTTCTTATTGTGAGTTTCATTTTATCTCTGAATCCTTTGGATGACAAAGAAACCTCATTATTTCATTGACCCGTTCCTTTTTACAATTTTGGTAGCTTCCTGCAGTGCTATGCATGAATTTTGAGTGCTTTTGTTAAAATCAAGATGAAAATTAAAATATAGCCTTTAAACACTATTCTGTGCTAATGGGTGTCTTTAAAACAGTTACCTTTACAAGAGCACAAAAGTTAAGTTAGGTACTACAAGGCATGTTCCTGTCCATGTACCACCTGTCAAGAGGTTTTTCTGTTAGTCTGAACTTAGTGTCTTTCATTCTTTGTGTTCAGCATTGTAATGATTAATTAACTGTTTAATAACTTTTAAGTCTCCTTAGTTCTTGGACATATGAGAACCACTAATACCTATGGCTGCAAGCTTTGATTTTCCCCAGAACAGTGAACAAAAAAATTCAGGTTTTGTAGCAGATAAGTTTTTTCCACCTGTGAGATAGCATCTAATAAAATCCACCAGCTTACGTGCAATAAATATAATGCATAAAATAAATGCATCTGTTTTTTTCTTTATCAACTGAGAACACCACTTTAGCTCAATCAACTCTTTAATACCTTTTTAGAGTCAAAGTAGTATTTCTGCCCGATTTATTTTTTAGGGAGGTTCAAATGCTGTTTCCATGAACGTATCCTAAGAAACAGAACAAAAAAACCTGATAAAATAATAATTTTGGACGCCATAAATGTTAATGGTTTTTGTTTGTTTGAACACTCCACAGATCATCTCATAACACTTCCCCATGTGCAAAAGTATTTGAAGTCTGTCCGTTACATTGAAGAACTTCAGAAATTTGTAGAAGATGACAATTACAAGTAAGTTATTTTCTTCAGGCATTGGGAAATTTACCAGAAAAATTATTTAGTCATTAGTTTTATTAAGAGCTGAACAAAAAGCCCTTGGCTGAAGATGTTTTAGTAAAATCCAGAATGACTGTCTTTCTTTATGACTACAAGCAGATTTACAAAGTGGAATATACTAGTGGAAAGTAACAGGTCAGAGTAGATGAGGATCTAGTCTATATTCTATTACATTATGATTGTGTTCTGGGAATTTTGTTCAGTAACAACAAAGTCATCTCCAACATGTCCAGATTGACTCAATGGTATTATGAATAATACATTAAGAACATCTACCAATTTCAAGTTATTATTTTCAGTAAGTTAATACTTATGATTTGGGGGTTTAAGCGTGCTAAAGCAATGTTTACAAAAGACCTGGAGAAGAGTTAGCCCACACAGAGGGTTGAAGCAGACACCAGAGACCACATCAGTCAATATGTGAATGTGCTCTAGTTAAAGGAAGTGATAATGCCTGGCCAGTAATTCTGAAAGAACTTGCAAACTAAGTCACAGGCTAAGGAACCAAGGTTTTAAACAGCTCAACCGAGCCAGATGCAATACTATAAAATTAGCTATTGACAAATAGAGTAACTATTTAGGTGAGCAGAATTTGAAGTATTCAAAGCAAACATATGTTCAGTAATACAATGCTAGCATAAAATATTTTAGCATATGTTTTAGATAGCAAGGTTGGTAATGAACTTCCTTAAAACCAATCTTGTTAAATACCAGTTGACAGTTTTAAGTTACGAGTTTTGTTAAATACTTCAGTTAAGAATTTTGTCTCAGAATTTATGTGTATTTAGACTGTATGCTAATAAAACAGTGATGGAAGGGTTCATTGAAATAGAAGGTGGTTTGGATATCACAAAGGAAGAATCTGATGACTAAAACAATAGTGACACAAACCCCAAAATGTTGAATTATTGTTCTAACATTAGTTTATTATGTTGATCAGTAGGTGATCACAAGTGAGTTATAGCCATGAAAGGACCAATTCATTTCTACTGCCTATCAAATCTAGTGTTTCTATGAAAAATAGAATTGTTTATACTGCTTCAGAAGAAGCTGGTGAGAACTTAGATGGAGTATGTAGAGTACATTGTATGCAATTCTGGCCATACATGGTTGCATGCTTGAAGGTTTGAATAAATGCTGGTGCAATCAGATGAATAAAATCTATCTTGTAACACCAGACATAAAGAATTAGTTTGGGCCTTAGCCTAGGAAAGGAGTTTAGGTAAGAGAATCACTATGTATAAACACAGCTCGAAGAAAATGGGGAGCGTAAAAAGAAATTTAAATGAAATTGTAATGATATCACAAGGATAAAACACATAGAAAATTTTAGAAGCTAAATTTTGAAATATGGTTTGCAACTATCAGAGCAGTGGAATTGTGGAACCTCTTCTGATTTGGAGTAGTGAGACATATAATTAAATAATTTTAAGTTGAAACCTGATCAGTTAATGAAGTGAAGGTTCCCAGTTAGTGTTTGTGAAAAGAAAAGAGCATAATCAGTAATCAGAAGACTCTGCATTACCAATGTGGGGGCATGTACACATGCATATGAAGAGTGACCTGCACTAACCATTTACATTTTTCTGCAATTAGTGCTGACACTGCTGGCATACAGATGCAACCTCCTGCTGAGATGGGAAAAAAGGTGTCATCATAACAGACAAAACAACCAATGTTTTAGCATAACAAGAATCAGACAATTTGTCTTTTTGATTTTGAATATAGCTGCAGTTAATGGTAACTCCAGCTGTTCCTCTGAGCTCTGGCTCCAGTTGCGGGGCATGCAGGACTTTATACCTTGACCAGATTTGTCGACAGGAATTCTTGTGATGAATGCGTGTGGAACTTTGCTTTCCCTGAGAGAGTAGTTCTAAAAGTAAAAGCATTCCGACCAAGTGTTCTTTTGGAACTTTTCAAAGTATTATCAGGGCATACTTCAAATAGAGATAAAATGTCTACAGTTTGTCCCCTTACTTAGGCTAAACTTCTGCAAAAAAGCTCTGGGCATTCACTGCAAAAGCTCATGCTTGGTGATGATTTGAGATGTTTGTACTTTTGTGTTGGGTTGATCACAGATACTAAGAGTAGTGATGTTTCTGTAGAAAAATAATTTGGAAAAAAAAGGAAGTGTTTAAGGTTTTCATAGCAAAATTTATCTGCACCATGGAATTAAAATTCTTGCCTGAGTACTGATGGTCGAATGTGTAAATTATTCCTTTACTCGGTCTCATTATATTGTATATGCTTCACACACAGATACATTATGCAAGAGATGCACGTTGGCCATGAGCAGTGCACACAGCCTTTGGAAAGGTCAAGTAGTCCAAGACTTTTGTTAAGGGTAGTCTGAGATCTACATCTCAGTGTTGAAATTTAACAAATGGTCATTATTTACTAATTTCCCACACACTTCTGTGCTTCATTAAAGTTTTGAAGACAGAAAAATTACACTAAGTAGTCATTGATAAAGGTGAAGAACTATAGTAGGTAGAGGCTTTACAACCCCTGGATTGGATTAAAAAAAACTTTTCATATTGTTCAATTTGATTTTTAGATAGAGTTTCCTGATGATGCAACAGTGTTGATACCATGTATACACCAGCTTTCATGAACTGTACTGTTTCAGAAAAAATGAATTATACAAGTGTTTTCCATAAGCATAATGATACCATAACATAATATTAGTAAAAATTAAAAGTAATTACATTTTAAACTTGAATATTAATGTAACTTTAGCAGCAACCTTGCTGATAATGCTTGAAGATAATTGATATATCTTAAAGATAATGTAATATTTTTTCTTTGGATTTAGTTATTTGTGAGATTAATTCAATCAAATTTAGTGGTTTTCTTTCCAGGCTTCACTGTGGCAAGGAAAAACTAGACTAAAGTCACCAAAGGTATTAAAAAGAGGGAAAGATTTGATTCTTAATGCAGGAAAATTGCTACAACTTATATACATTGGAGAATTTTTATCTTTTTCTAACATGTTTGTTTCATCAGAATAAAACTTAAAATATATTTTTAATTAATTTAAATTCATCAAAACTCATCATATCTACCCTTAAAGCAAACTCATTCCTCTTCCATTTTTTGCACATGGTAAGAAGTTTTTAGATTTTGTTTTGAGTATTTGATCTCACATTTTCCTCTCAGTTTCCCTTAATGGATCTTCAGTTTCATGGCATTTTCTGGTCCCATGACAAAAGAAACTGTAAGCCTTAAAAATGCAGAGAGTACTAAGTTTTTAGAGTGTTTAAGAATCTCTTCCGTCTTTTTCTTTGCAGTGACTGCTCTTTTTGAGCCAGGGACAGTATTAGTGCTCTCTGCAGAGAGGTATGTGTGACCTTTGGCATGAAGAGCAGAACTATCTCAGTACCAAGCTGTCAGGGAGAAACGCGTAGATAGTTGTCCTAAAATGTATTGGCAGAATCCCAACACACATTTTGCCAAATGAGAACCTCAATTACACTGGAAAGTAAAATATGGCAGCTGCTTTATATAAACAAAGCTTTTCTCTACAATTTTTTTATGCCAGTCCAACTGCTTCCTTTAGGTTTGTGCTTGTCAGCAAGCAGGAATGCTCCAGAAAACCCCTGACAATGATGTCATATCCTAAAAATAACAGATCTTTCTTGGTCAGCCTGTATAATGTTTTCTGCAGAGGCTGCTCAGTTTTAGCAGTATGTAACATTGCGGCACAGTGCCACATCCTCTCCTAACCAGACATACATTGCAGCCATTCCTATAATTTTTTTTTCCAACCTTTTGGCATCTTTAGGTCAGGTCTTGTATTCTCACAGTTGTTTTTTGAGTGCAACCAGTTTGAAGACTGTTATTTGTACTACGGTATTATCTCTCTGGACAGGACAGGACAATCAGGCTGCTATCTATGCCTTTAATTTGGTTCTTCAGAGCATATTAGACAATATAGTAATAAGATGACTTACAGAAAAATGAGTTCAAATTTTGGCTCAGATAGGCAAAATGCTATGGGAAAACATTCAAGAGAAACTCATAGGCAATTAAAAGGCTATACTTAGCAGTGCTCATGCTATAGAAGTCCTAGCTGTACCATATTAGTTCCAGTCCCATGGGAACAGGAATTTAAATGGCAGGTGCTTAGTACTTACATTAAGTATTAGTACTTACATTAGTACTTGTAACATTGAACCTTGGTTGCAGTTCATCTTCATTAAGCCTCCCAAGCAGAAGAAAACCTTCACTGTTAGTCTGCGATTCCTAGTGATCCAGTGGCCATATGGTTCACTAGCTGTAATTGTGGCTTGACTGCCTCTTCCACAGGCACAAAATAGAATCATGGAATAGAAGCATGGAATTACTAAGGTTGAAAAAGACCTCCAAGATCATCAAGTTCAACCTTTATACCTTGACCAGATTTATCGCTAGGAATTCTTGTGATGAATGCGTGTGGAACTTTGCTTTCCCTGAGAGAGATCACCACCTTGTCAACTAGACTAAGTAAACTGAGTGGCATATCCAGTTACTGGGATCATCGCTTCCAGAGATCATGATTTCACTGTCTCCCTGGTCAGCCCTTCCCAATGCCTGACAACTCCTTTTGAGGAGAATTTCTTCCTGATGTTCAGCCTGAATCTCCCCTGGCACAGTTTGAGGCCATTCCCTCTTGACCTGTTGCTGGTTGCCTGAGAGAAGAGGCCGACCCTCCAGCTGGCTGTACCCTCCAGTCGGGGAGTTGTAGAGAAGGTCCCCCGTATGCATCCTTTTCTTGAGGCTAAGCCTCACCAGCTCCCTGAGCCAGTCCTCATATGACATCCTTTAGATCCTTTCCCAGCTTCGTTGCCCTTCTCTGGGCATGTTCCAGTGCCAGAGTGTCTTTCCTACCGTGAGGTTTCCATAGCTGAATCCAGGATTCAAGTTTTGGCCTCACCAGTACAGAGGGGCAAGCACTTCCCTAGTTCTGCTGGCCACAGTACTTGTGATACAAGCCAGGATGCCATTTGCCTTCTTGCCCACCTGAGCATACGCCAGCTTATATTCAGCTGCTGTTGACCAGCACCCCATAGGTCTCTTTCTTCTGGACCATTCTCCAGCCACTCTTTCCCATCCTGTTGCAATGCACGGGGTTGTTGTATCTGAACTGCAGGAACCAGCACTTTGCCTTGTTGATCTCAGCCCATCAATCCAGCCTGTCCAGATCCTTCTGCAGAGCATTCTGACCCTCCAGCACATCAGCACTCCCGTCCAACTTAGTGTCATCCATGAACTTACCGAGAGTGCACTCTATCTTCTTGTCCAGATCATCAACAATGATATTAAATAGGACTGAGCCGTGGGGAACCCCATTAGGGACTGGCCCCAGCTGGATCTGACACCATTCCCCACCATTCTCTGGGCCCAGTTATCCAACCAGGTGTTTCCCAGTAGTGAAGAGTGCACCTTTCCAAGCCATGGGCTGCAACCCCTGCAGGAGAATATTGGGGGATGCTTGGGGACAGTATCCTTCTAGCAGAAGCTTCCAGCAACCTACTGCCGCTTGACCTACTGTCATAGGATCTACTGTTTAAATGCTAGACAGGCAGCCCAGAATGCTGCAGATATGCCAGACTCATCTCGTTTGGTACGCGGATAATGGTCCAACGTGTCCTGAGGGACAGCTTTGAGGACTGCACTGCTTTGTTGCGACTAACTTCATCCTTGTTTCAGCAAAGATGAGTAAGTTTTGTTCAGCCTTCTTATGGAGCAGCTAAACTTCTGTGTAAAACTATTCTTTATCTTTGTTCACTTGCTTGATATAAGAAAAATTGATTAACAGTGGCTGTACTGTCCTAGCAATAGTTCCATCCTGTACTGGAGAGCATACTTCCAACGAGAGAGAACTGTGTTCAAGACTGACTCACTGTTTTATTTTCTGCATTATATTAGGTTCTTCTTTTCCTGCTTACCAGGAAACTTATTCTAAAATGAGCTGTATGGCCCAGTAACAGAGTGTTATTTAAAATTAGGTTGAAATAGAGGTCCGTCCATCTTACTTTCCAGAGCACATCTGCCCTAACATATTCCAGAAAATATTTTGTGTATTGGGCTTAAAAATGACAGAAACTGTTCAGTCATCTTTCTGCTATCCTTCTACTATCAAGAACAAAAGCCTTCACATACTCTTTCTGTGCCTGTTCTGTAGAAGCTTTGTCTTAATTTCCACTGGTAGATTGGTATTCGTTAATTCAGCAAATCTCTATGCTGGTTTCTTTTCCTAGAGATTTTCCTTTTAATTTTGGTTTCACCTTAGATTGTTAATACTAACTCCTCAGTTTTGAAATTTCAGTTTGTTGTGGGCAGTTTCTGAGGATGATATCTAGGATTTATTCTAACATCTCTTAACTGAACTCTTGCAATATAATTTTGGAATGTTGAAGTTTCATGTGTCAGCATTTAGACCATGCACTAAAACTAGGCTTCCTTACCATGGTAAAGCAAAGATTTATTTTTTGAAAAGAATTTCTGAAACAAAAAAGAAATCCTAACAGTCCTGTGATATTGAATCAATATAGTGACTTGCGAGATGAATTTCTGATGATAGACAGGGGCAAACACGAAACAGAGTGTCTTTATGCCTTATAAGTGGTTTATTAGGCGTGCTGGAGCCAAGGTAGTTTTTTATTTAAAGTAATGCTAGTGAATGACATTGGACAGTCAGCTGTGAGAATGTCATTAGGTGTGTGAGAAAATGGATGATGCATGGTGGTGGTAAGCACATCAGGTCTCAAAGTCTGCACTGGTCTATTGAGAGTATCACTCTAGGTCTCTCAGGGACCACAGATTCTGGCTCCAGGAGTCCTGTTTGGGAGACACTGAGCATGTGTGTGCATGTGTGGAACTTGTGCTGTTACATGGAAAATGGAGTGTCAGAGGAATTGCAAAATTGAGTTTGGGTGGTGACAAACAAGCCAGCACTGGTTGAAACTGTAATGAATGTCAGTATCTCTTCTTTGAAATAAGGAATGTTTTTGATTGTTTCCAGCCTTCTGGAGGAGAGGGGGAATAGAAGACAAGGTGGATCAAGAATGACATCTCATTTTCAGAATATATTACCTTTTCGTTACAGTTTATTTTAAATGTAACATGTCAGCATGAGTATTTTATATCTACCAAATATAGTTAGGCTCACTTTTATTTGTTCTTCTTTAATACATCCTGTATTTTCGTAAGTTGAAAATAGATAAATTGCATTCAGGTTTTTCTGGAAACATTGCAGAATTCTGGCATCATGGAATTTGATGTCAGAGACTTAGAAAGGGATAAGATTCAGAGTGCAGTTTAACATAATTAAACAGATAACCAACATTATCCAACTTCACATATTCTGGGGAGATGACTTGTGGAGAGTGATGTAATCTCATTTTGTAGCACTGAAGACTCATTTGTTGCTCTGTTCATGAATTTCTAAGTGCAGCTCACAAGACATGTGCTCTCTAGATGGTGTAATCATAGCATGCCTCTTCCTAAAACCTTCTTAAAAGCATAAAGGTTTTAGGTCTTTCTTCCTTCTGTTAGGTTCCTCTTTTCTTCCTTACAAGAATAATTTTAGACAGAAATAGAGAAATAGTATAATGCAAATAGTTGCATAGAAGTTGATCTCGCTTTTGTCACTAAAGAAGGTATAAGAATGTTCTTGCCTTAAATTTGTTAACAGGTCATAGCACTTCCTTTGATGTACATATTCATAGGCAGTATTTCACCTGTACTGTTTTTCAAACATGTAAGAGTTGTACTGGATCCAGGATCTTGATACACAGTAAGCTGATGGAGTTGGTAAAAATTGTGACATTAGACAAATGATTCTGGCCTTATCAGGTATGTGAGGTAGTCCTGCCATTCTTTCTATAAAAAATATGTGATTCTGTAAATAGTTATCTGAAATTATAGACTGGACCTGCTTAATGAGCACAATTTAGTTCAGCATGTTTAGGAATAAATATGATCTCTTATCTTTACATTCAGATTTAAATTCATTTTATTCTAACCGAGCAAAAATTTCCAGGGGGAATGCATTACAAATCACATCACTGTAAAAGAAAGAAGCTATTGGCTTGCATGGACTGAACTGCAATCAAATCTTTTAGCAGTGGACTTACTAGATGAGCATTCCCACAGTGACCAAATAAACTGTGACTACTGCCACAGAGGACTAATAAAATTGAGTACCTTCTGTGATACAGGGTAAGGAAAGAGCTTCAGAGATGAGTTCCTCAAAGCTGGCAGAAACTAAAAGTGCCATTTTCAGGTGTGAGAAAAGACCAGTGTCATCTCCCTTGTACAGATAGACACAGAAGAAATTAGTAATTGTGGAACAATGTTGGGTTCTCAGAACCCAATGTTGGGTTGTCTGCTTTCACTTGGAGAAAAACTGTGAAACAATTTGAAATGTCTGCTTTGCCTGCAGACTTTAGTTTGTCAAATATGAGCTAATCCAGTAAAATGGGCTTAATACCCAAATTTCTGAATAGCATCTGTGGCACAGTTTCTGCAGAAGATTATTCAAACAAGCAAACAAACCTAAAAAGCTTTTCTTTGCAAAAATCAAGCTCATGGCATGGGAATCATAAAATTTTAAATCATAGTGATGAACAGATCAGCCTTAAAAGTGAATGAAAGAATAATTGCTGCGCAAGGGATGCAACTGGAACATTTCTACAGACGTGGAAGATAAATTCACACAGCAGGGCCTTATTTACAGGGAGAAACTTCATTAAGTTCTTTTGCCTGTTTTCCATACTGAAAGAAATTTCCATGTGATCATTTGAATCATGCACTGACTTGTATTATTGTAACTCTCTAGGACAGTTATGTTACTGCTTCCTGGTCACAGAAATCAAGTTGACAGAAAGAAAAGGAGTCTGGAAAGGAATTATTCAATACCTACTTAAAATGCATTACTTTGGGTAGTTAAAAGAATCTGTCTGAAGAATAGAAATTCGAGAACATGAAATGGACCATAGCTTTGTTAACTGACTTCACATTAAAACGTAGTTGACAATGTTGGAATATTGTAGAGAAGGAACTGAAAGGTATTGCCAGTAAAGACTGCCAATAAAGGAAAGTGATGGCTGAGCCAATTGTGATATTTTGAAAGACTGTAGTAGGTTTCTCCCTCTACTCCTTTGCATGTTTTTATCAGAAGTCAGAAGCCTTTCCTTGGGGTGCACAGCAGGGTACTACAGCTAGAAACCTTCCAGCTTTTGTGCATGTTCACCACTGTGCTGTGACAGCAGTTATTTCCTTTGGATTTATGCCTATTCCATTAAAATTTACTTTACATTATAGTCCTTCATACCTTTTTGTTGGACTGGTACAGAGCAAAGGACCCGTGAATGTCAAGTTAAGACAGCCTAAACTTGAGAAATGGCGGGGGTGATGTGCATTGGGAGATTGAGATTTGTTGGAATGCTGAGAACACAACACTGAGTGAGTACATAATAAAACACAGGGTGTGAGGCAGCATGACATATACTACTTTCCTCGAATTACCTTCTTTTACTATTAAGTGTTGGTCACTTTGCCCTATGAAGCTTCTTTTCTGTAAGTCACAGTAACAAAATTGTTATTTCTGTGTGCACATTTCAACATGGCAAATTCACTTTCGTGTTTAGAGGAAATAAAATGTTAGGTTTGTATCTAAATTACTTTACTTTTTGAGGGTTTTTTCCCAAGGTGAAAGACTGTATGAACTTACATTTTTAAACTGAGAGGGAGGATTAAATAATGATTTCTCTTTCTGCTGTCATAGACTTTCCTCACTGTTTCTTTCTTTGTTCTGACAGGTAGTGATTTACTTAAAAAAAAATTATCGTTTTGGTTACATCACAGAATAAATAACTAGACTTCCAAGAAAGTAAATTTCCTCATTAGCACTGCCAAAATAATTACTTCTTCAATTTCTTTCAAATTTTATTGAGTTTTTTTTTTGTTAATTTCTCTAAAAACTTGTTTTTCCAGATTATCTTTAAGAATTGAGCCAGGTAACAGCTCTCCTCGACTGGTTTCCTCCAAAGAAGATCTTGCAGGTATAAAACATCATTTGAAAATTTGAGTAAGGAAATAATTTTAATTACAGAAATCCTCCACTGAAGTATATGGGAAAACCCAGAGGTACATCAGTAGCATGAGTCAAAAAGAAAGATTGCTGACTTGTATAAAAGCAGTTCCAGTTCAAGGGATGTCACAGGGTGTTTGCTAGTGTTGGAACAGGTCTCAGATTGTGGGATTTTTTTTTTACAAATGCTTCCATTTTCATCATTATTTAATAAGTGAAGAAAAAGTAGCCCTCTTGCACTGAAAAAAAAACAGTGCAGTGAATAACACGGGAAATTCTCCTTTGAGGTTTCCATGTGATCATATACATTTGAGACAATTTCATTGTGGAAAGCGGAGGACAAAAGATTTGTAGCAATAATAGCTTCTAGCAACATCGGAAAAACTAGAGTACCAATCCCTAAGTTGACAAAAACAAATCCGCTGTTTACTGCTATGACCTGACTAAACAAACGTCAGGCTATGTGAAATGTACTTCCTGCTATAGGAGCTGTTCTCTCAAAAGCTGTTCCGTTTTAATCTCTTGAAGCTGAATGGCCAATTTTCTGTCTCATTACGTAAAACCATGTGTGAATGTAAAAACCCCAAGGAGTCCAGACCATCTGACATGCAGTTTTAATTGGCATTCAGAATGTTTTTTTTCTCACCAATGAAAGGCAAAGAAAATGAGAGTGAGAAAAATGAAGATGCAGAATATAAAACAAAGAAAGATCCCATGTGTTTTTTCTCTGCCTCCCAGCTCTTCAGTTGTTTATAGGGAACCTCTCGTTTGTCCTAGTATTGTGATTGCTATTCCCAGAGTCAGATGAACATTTGACCTCGTCTTCAATTTCTCTAGGAAGGTGCTTTCCCTGCTTTCCCTGCTTAATGCATTATTAATTGCTTTGTAAAATATAAAGAAGTAGTTTACAGGGTATTTTTTGTTAATTAGGTGAGAAGTAGTTCTTAATGAACACTTTTTTCATACAGAAATGCATTTGGAAGTTAACTTCCCCACAGAAGCCATCACAGTGTTGTACTCTGTATCTGTGTCTGGAAAGGTGTTCCTAAGGTACCAGGCTTCTGCTAAGCAGTGCCCACTGCATCAGGCTTATCTCTCCAAAAAGGCCAGTAGGCAGGAGATGTGCTAGAGGTTGGGAGGGTAACTAGCCAGGACAGCTGATTTAAGCTGCCCAAAGATTTATTCTGTACTATATAACATGCTCATCAATAAAAATAAAGGGGAGAGCAAGGCATTTATTATTAAGGTGTTTGTCTTCCTAACCATGCACTACGAGGCTTGGGTTATACCATGGCTGCTCATTGCCCAGTGATGGGAAGTAGCGGATTAATTTTTTGTTTGATTTCTTTTGCTTCTGCACACAATTGTTGCTTTTTAAAATTATTTTGCCTTTATCTCAGCCCACAAAGGCTTTGTATCTTACTTTCTTCACCTTGTCCTGTGAAAGATGGGGAGTAATGGTGAGTCAATGACAGCCCATGAAAGTCAACCCACCACATCATGTCACATTTTCTTTTGCTTTTGTGAGGATTTGCTTTTTCATACTAGAGACTTGAAACTAAGTCACTACCTCTCATGTGATTACATCTTTCTTACATATGTAAAGAGATAAGTAACCTTTTTTTGTTTTCTGGCTTTACTTTGTATTACACACATGTACATGCTCAACCATTGGGCTTTGATGTTAACTTCATTTGAATATAATTTCAGTCATAGCAGCATAGTATCATCACTAGTATTCTGTAATTCCTATTCAAGGGCTGGGACATTATTAGAATTCTAATGGAAGGCAATTAAAAATACAGTTCCAAAGCTGGAAACGAGAACTTTGAACTTACCTGATCTAGGCAAGGAATACAGCACGATACTGCAGTGAGCTCAGCTGGAGTCCACAAAAAATGATTGGGACAATGTTTAATAGTACCAACTTCATTGAATATATGATCCTATAGTATCTGGCAGTATTAGGAGAGGGTAAATTTTCCCTTCTGAGTCTGCAGTGCCCTTAATTGCTCTGTAAGGTTGCTTTACTCAGAATGAGAATTAATGTGATGACTAGAGAGCAAGTGCCAAGTCATTCCTATTGCTCCATTCTTCTATTAGTATTTCCTTCGAAAGCTTGAGCCTTTTGTGGACTGCTGTATTTCTTGCTCAGCTAGAGAGTTCTCACTGGCAGTTAGACAATGAATGCCATCAGCATTTTGTAATAACCACAGGAATTTTTCAGTGAGCTGCACCTGTGTGGCTGCAAAAATGCTAATAAATGGAATCCAGTAGATTTTACTGAAAATAAATTTTACTGAAAACTTTATTCCTGGAAAAGGTTTATTAAATTAGCATGAATTCAAATTGAAATTTAACTAAGCATGAAGGCAATAATTTATTGTTTATCATGACATGAATAAATAGGAGTATAGCCATATGTTAGTCTTGAATAGTTCTGAACTAAAATACTCAAATATCAGTAATGAGATATTTGAACATGGAGAATTAAAAATAGCACATTTAGAGGCACTGCTGTCAATTTTACTGGGATTCACATTATACCTTGAAATTAATTCCACTTTGGACAGTGTATGCCAGAAGTAAGTCCTTTGCAGTTGGTAAGCTACAATGATAATAGATGACCTCAAAATACTATGGGTAATAGTTTATTGTTCCAGTCTATAGTTTAAGGCATGGGAGTGTGATAATAGTGATTTAAAGTTAAAATAAAGGTTCTTAGTCCATAAGGTCAGTCATCAGTTCAGTCGTCTTGGTAGTCCAAAAGTTAATACATTACTAATAGCAATAAGTCTAGCTCAGTTCTACCTGTGACATGCTGCCTCATTAGAGTTCAGCGTGTGTTGCCAGAGACTGAAAAAAAGCTCAGTGTCATTGGCAATTCCAAAGTCTATAACGGGATCATGTGCAGGGAATAGTGTCATCTTTGTGTTCTAAAATACGTGCTGATGATGGAAATGGATTTTACTTGCCAGCACTGTGAATTTATCTTCTACCCGGTTTTCTTTCTTTCAAAAAAATACTGACAGTTTACTGTAGCCATATACTTCATGGGTTTATTTTTTCCCCTAGAAATATCTTTATGAGTGTGAGGCTCAGTAAAAACAGTTAAATCCTACAGCATTTCTGTTTGCAAAGTGCTGGAGAAAACTGTGTGTCCATTTTCCACTTCTTTTGTCCACTAGTTTTCTGGTAAATTCAAGTAGGAGGCAGTCATCTGATTAAAGTGACTGTCTCACAACAAGCTATGTTTTGTATCTTAATGGCTAAGAGGGTCTCATTTAATTACCAAATGCGTATATAATTGTGAATAGTGCTTTCACAGGAAGATTTCACGTCTTCCATAATGCTGCAGAGATTCTTGTCCCTCACAAGTAGCATTTAAGAAGGAGCTTTAAGCGGTTTAGTTGAATGCTTTCAGGAACTATGTGATTCACACAACTTCCTTGGCAGCAACCTAGGTCTGTTCATTCTGTCTTGCTGTGGTCTGAGAGAGAGAGGGAATGTAGCTGGAGAGTTTATAGTATGCTAACTGTTCACAGTTTCTAGTTGAATTAGCTGTAAAAGACATCCATGTTCCCGCAGTGTTAGCTGAAAGGTGCTTGTCATTTATGATATGGCTGTTAGATTGTTTTGGAAGGTATAACTCAATATATTTTCCCAGAACAAAGGAAAATATTTAATGCAATATATGCTAAATGTAAGCCTTCTAGCAACTGGAGTTCCTCAGAACTTGCACACCAAGAGTAGCTCAGTAGAGAAATGTTCTGTTATGCATACTCTTTCTCATCATGTTACTTGGAAAAGTTCAGGGAGCAGTTCTGCTAATCAGAACATGCAAAGTGGTTACTCATTCTCTGGAATATAGCATATTTATTCTGTCTTGAAAAATAATATAAAAATTAAAATAATGGTAAAATAATGACCATATTATGACTCAAAGACTGATCTTAAGGATTCTGTGATATTTAATTAACCTCTTCATTAAAGGTAACACCTAGCATACAATTTTAGCAACACCCAGGCCTCTGCTGTGGGTAGACCTTATTCTGTGGGGTTTGTTGTGCAGTAGTCAGGGGATGGACCATCCCCCCCTCCTTTTTTTTTTTCCCCAAGTAGGTCTTGGTGTAATTCTTGAGGGGAGAATAATTAGACCAGAGGTTTTATGTTACCATCATACGAGGAATGTGGTGTAATTAATCTAAAACAGGTATATTATCTTCTTTGTTTGGGGGCTAAAATCCAGCCCATTGTACCAAGTTCATTATGCTTTGAGAGCTAGCTCATAACAAACTTAGAATATATATATTTTAATTCATTAGAAGAGGTCAATTATTGTATGTAGAGTATGTGATAGATAGGAGTTGAAAATGTAGAAAAAGAAGGAAGAAAGACTGAGGTTGTTTGCACATTTATAACCCTCTGAAGTAGCTGTACTACATTAGTGATATCTCTACAGCAGTTCCAGCATTTTAGAATTAAAAAACCCCCACACCATCATTTTCCATGTAAACACAGAGTTTGACATTTAGTTTTCCCATTTGTTTTACTGGTTGCTTTGGCAACTAATAAATAGTTTGTGCTAAGTGCTTTAGCAGCCAGTCATTCTGTGGAAATGAGGATTGTCTAATCCTTGTGCAAGTTCTTGGACATTGCTTCATGTGCACCATGTCTGCCTTTCTTACACAGGATTTAGGGTAGAATTGGAAGAACTAAGTTTTCTTCACATAAATTGACATATCATCCAGAAAACTTTACTCTTTGGTTTACATTCTCTTCCTCTGTGATACTTCCATGAGAAATGTTTTCAACTCCCCGGACTGTTTTTGAAATGAATCCATACCAAAGAAATCTGTAGATTCACATGTTATCAACTAGTAAATCCAACTGGAATTAGTGTACTGTGGGTTTTTTCTTAACATACCAAAGGTTCACAAAAATTAAAGAAGAATAGCATGTCAAAACAAATACGAAGTTTCTAGGGAGAGAATGATTGTGCTCAGTTTTTAACTTTATCATTTTCTGTTACTTTCTGTGACTTCCTTACCAAACAAGTCTAATGTTCTAGTTCATTGATGCTTAACTACCAAGCTATTATCCTGAGGAATGTTACAAATATAGACCAACCAGAGGACAAAGACTTTTCTGCCTTATTTTTTTGAGGTTCGGGTGGTTTTGGATTTTTGGTTTTGACTCTTTTTTCACAGCAATCACCTGAAATAGTTTCTGTAAAAAGTTGGGGGGTTTTTTATGGATTGGTTAATGGATTTGGTTGAACCCAAACTTCAGTTTCCCTGCAGCTATACTCTCACAATGGATATGTCTTCATTGCCAATCTTGATGTCACCCAAGCCCATATACTGCCTTACAGATCCAACTGCAAAAACTTCAGTGTTTTTGCTGAAATGTAAGTTTGGGGTTTGCACATTCCACTGTTGCAGAATAAGTAACACAAATGCTGACAATCAGTGATTACATAAAAGTGACACTTGAAATTGAAAATATCACTTCTGTCCAGGAAGCATTTGAAGGAAATACACTCAGGTAAGGTTACTGTGCAGTCAGAAGTGTGTGTGTGTGTGTGTGTGTGTGTGTGTGTGTGTGTGTGTGTGTGTACGTGACAGCTTTTGGGGAGCTTGGAGGAGCATGGGAAAGTGCAGCCAAGAACTCAGATTCTTTTTTTTTAGTTTGCTCTTGTCTGAGAAGCAGCCATAACGTACATCTCTTATATGTTATATGCATTAGTAGCCTTTTGCTGAATTGTAAAGCGATACTCTGAAAATTAAAGCTGTTCTTTTACAGTAGCCATCGTTCTAGATGTAATATTTTATCATTCTTTATTCTGTGCACAAAATTAATCTACAGTTATTTATTGTGTGTTTTATAAGTAGCTCTTTCTCTTTGAAAATTTTAATTATCACACACTGGTTACAATGGAAACAGAGTAGTAAAAACTTACAGCGCAGATTTAACTAGAGAGTCTGTGGCTTGTAATGCCTTTATTAAGCTTTAGAAACAGATCTGGTAAGTTTTACTTCTTAACTGCTCACCAAAAAATAGTGAATAGTTGAGACTGTTTTACCTTCCTGAAAAATCACTCAGTTCTTCATCATATAATATGCAAGTCATTTTCAATTTTTATTTTGAATATCTAGTATGGTTTATTGATAGCTTTTTAACAGAAAAAAAAAGTGAACTGTAACTCACTCACCCTGCTGCTTTTTTTAAAAGCTCTGGAGACTGTAAATGTTCACATGTTTTACTGAAGGATTGCAAAAGTAACATTCATTTATAACATTTGAAGGATTATTCATGGAAAAATTATGCAAAGGAAAAAACAGTGAGATCCTTTGGGATATGTGTAAACTTTTCCAAATGTTCTTGCCACAGATCTCTGAACAGCACTCGGCTTGCTCTGATGAAGTTGTCTCACGTTCCCTAATGCAAACAAAATTTTAATAACATTTTAATATTTTTATACATCATTCCTGTGCATGTCAGCATAATCTTGAAAATGATGCTGAGAAATAATGAAAACCAAACTAACCCTTGTTCATGCCAGCTGACTGGAAAATCCTGCTAAGAGTGCTTTGTGTCCATGAAAGGCAAAATAACAGAATAGCAATCATGGTAACAGTATGCACTAGGAGTGGAGCCAGAAGAGTAAAGAGAAGAGTTAGCAGTAGCAGATGACTTCACTTATTGGAAAAAAGGGGCAAAATAACTCAGTCCCAAATGATTTAAGTATTGGAATTTTGTTATCAGCAGTATCAGGCATAACTTCCCCAGCTAATTGCTCAGCAGTCTGGTATGTCCATAAGCATCCCTTGGTCTGTGCTGTTTTCATCAGTATCTCACTGCTTACCCTCTTTGGCATCCTTCTTGGCATGGCTCTCTGAGTTGTCTCTTACTCCTTTAGAGAAATGAGGTCGTCTGCACTCTGCCCCATAAGTTATGCTGACACTGCATCCCAGATTTCTTGCTAACTGAGTGTAGCCAGCTGAGAAGAACTCTGTATCACCATTCTTCTTCATAGATATTTGGCAGCACAGCAGATACAAAGACTTTGTTAAGGTATTTAAGTTCAGATTCTTATTACCTTAGCACAGGTCTAACAGAGCTAAACTGTATAGATTTCCTTCTCTTGCCTTGGAGATGAGGAGATGAGGAGCAGAACTACATTGGAAATGGTCAGTCCAGGCATAATCATACCAGCACAGATGATATTTCTGTTTTCATCTGATCCCAAAAAGCCTTCTGTTTTCTGCCATCAGGATCTTCACTGAAGACACCTAACTAGGAATTTGAATAAGTCACAGAATCACAGCATAGTTAGAAGAGACCACGGTGGGTCATCTAGTCCAAGCTCTCTGCTCAAGTAGGGTCATCCTACAGCATGTGGCATAGGACTGTGTCCAGATGGCTCTGGAATACCTCCAGTGAAGGAAACTCCACAAGCTCTCCAGGCAGCCTGTTCCAGTGGTTTGTCAACCCAGGTCCACTTCCTTCTTTCACAGGACTGATGCAAGCAATTGTGATTGCAAGGAATCCAAGCTGGACTGTTTCTTAAGCTGTAAGACTCTTACACCTGTTTCCACAAATTCTGTCACCCTTGGCACATCACACCTTAAGCCTGGCAATATTTTTATGTGAACTGAAATTTTATTCCCTAATATTATTTTGATATTATTCATAATAATATCCCCTAATATTGTATTGTAATCTGAGATGTGGAGTCCTTTTACACATGCTACATCATTTGTTTCAGGGGGAGGGGGGCAGTTTAACAAACTTTTTGTGTTCTGAAGCTGTCCAGGTAATCAAAGCTCCTACTTAAATCAAACAACTATCATCTTTGTAATGATCAGTCTTTAAACAGTTTCATGTAGCAATCATATTAGAGTAAATTTCAGTCCACGCTCCCTAAAGAGAGGGAGAAAAAAAGGGAGTAAAGAGTGAAAAGTCTCAAACCCTTATTTCTTGCTAGATAATATCTCTTACTCTTTGTAGGTTTTGATAGTAACATTTGAACCTAACTGCAGTCAAATCCAGCCAACTTTGATTTTGTAATGGCTCGATTGTGCCAGCACTGGACTTGTAGTTTTGATGTTCTTTCTGACAAAGTCATTTTGCTGCAGCCTCATGCTTTTGTTTTGTAGCATATCAGTGTTTTGGAAGGAAATTATTCTAATTGTTTTCAGGTCTCTGATTCTGCACAGTGAGAAACTTAAACCTTTAAGCTATTATGTATTACAAAATTTAACAGTCATTTCTACATGTGGCACAATGTCTGTGTGAAAAAGCACTGCCCTATAATCCTCTAGGGCTGTGCCTTAAGATTGCTACTCTTTCACAGGCTGTGGTTTCAGTAGCATTCAGTGAACTTAAAAGAACTTAATGTCATCCACTTGAAAAAAACAATGTAAATCAGGATTGAGAACTGGCACCAGAAATATCTGAATGACACCGCAGGAAGCAATATAAAAATGAACAAATCCTGCGGCCAAATTAAGGGACAAGCCTCAAAGTGCTCACATTAACACTGATGTTTATGCTGAGTTTCAGTTAAACTCTTGCTGATAAATGCTCATAATTTTCAGGGAAATTCTCTTTTAGCTGTCACTGTCTTTATCCTGGGTTGCACTGCCAATGTATTTTAGGCTTCTTAGCAGGTAATAAATATCTCAGTAGTCCTAAGTATTTTCTTGTTCACAAGTTGAAAAGTATCTGATGGAAAGGCACCACAAACAAAGCATACAGAGCCAACTCCTTTTTTGGGAACCTAGTTCATCAGAAGAACTGGAGGTTTTCAAAGAATTTATAATCATTTCTGAAACTTCTGAAGGCATTTGTTTTGTCTCTGCATAAATTTTCATTTGTAATGAAAACCTTAAAGGTAAAAGACTTCAGTGAAATGTATATTCTTGCTACTAATGCAGCACATGAGATTTTTCAGACCTAATGGTGAAATATGAATCCATACAGTTATTTCATCAAATTAGGCAGCACATAATTGCACTCATACTTTTTCTGTCCTAATTTCTGCATTGCCTCCAGAAATGGAAGATGAACTGCTTTGGTTTTAGGGAAGAAGCTTCCAGTACTGCGTTACAGCCCAAATGCATCAAAATTTTAGTTGTATGTGCAGCAAGAACACTGTACTTGGCCCTCTCCAACATGCCAGATGTGTGTCTCTAGGTGAATTTCTGGATGAAGTAATGACTGAAAGTGCATTTTTTTAAAACTGCACGTGGCCATTAGGTATAAGACCTTCTCTGAAGCCGCATATGCCAGGGAGTGATGCTATGACTGTTGTGATTCACAAATTCACAGTTGTGTGATGGTAGCAAAGATAGGCAGGCAAAAATGCTGTCCTGATGGTATATATGAATGAGGCAGAAAACAGGCTTAAAAACTGTTTTGTCTTTGTTCTCCTACTAAATTGATGGTCTGATAAATAATACTACTGAAGGTTCCTGTAACAAACTTGTCCCATCTCTCTGTATTGCTAAAAGAAGTGTTGTCTTTTTGCTTGTTTTGGGGCTCCCTTCATTATTAATTAAGCAGCATAATGAACTGTTAGCTCAAATGTGCAGAACACTCTGTGGATTAGATCTTTCCCCTTACTGCTAGGGAAAACCCTTTGCAATTTTTCCTAATTGCAATCCAGTTCACGGTGAAATTCCAGAGTCTGGGCTATGGGGAAATAAAAATACAAGTAATTTGGAATTAATTTTTGTGTTTCATACAACTTGTTATAAGTCTTTATTGCAGAGTGAGTATGGGCAGGAAAGCATCTTGCATTTATTTGGGTGTTTAGTTTGTTTTTTGGGTTTTTTTGGATTTTTTTTTTTTTTTTTTTTTTTTCTTTTTCTGGGAAAAACCTTTTTCTGGTTTTNTCTTACTGGGACAAACTCATTACTGGTTCTCCTATTTCTTCTTGTGTCTCATGAATCCTTCTCAATTCAAGGCAGAAGAAGTGGCTACCTTCCTTCAGGGTAGAAAGAGTAGCCTATATAACAGAATATCTCAGATACAGAGAGACCCATAAGGATCATTGAGTCCAGCTTTCTCCTCCTTGCAGGGCTATATAAAACTAAATTATATCACTTAAGAGTGTTGTCCAGACTCACCTTGTACTCTGACAGGCTTGGTGCCAAGTGGTGCCACTTCCCACTTCCCTGGGAAGTCTTGTCTCCCAGAACCATTTCTGTTAAAAGTTCATGTTCACATCCTGTTGTCAAACTGTGCCATGGAATGTTACTGTTTTGGATTGGTTTTGAGTGTTTTCTTCTGTTTCAGTTTTTACTTATTTGATGCCAGACACTTTAGAAAAGATTCTGATGAGGATTGTACTTGGCTTTTCACATCACAAAGTTTCTTCTTGTGTTAACCTCTTAATGGGTGGGGTTTGGTTAGAGTCCAGAAGCTGATTCAGCTGAGGTTGCTGGAGCCTCCAAGAAGATTTTTGTCATGTAGAGGGAAGTCTGTTCTGCTGGTACCTGGACTGTCCCAAGGAGAAAGATACAGGGCAGATGGCAACTTTCATGACCACTGTTCCCACTTTTGTCACAAGCACCAATGCCACAACTAAATATTTAAAAGTGAAATCTCAAATGTTTGCTGTGAAGCCAAGAAGAGCCTAGCATCTATTGAGGATGATGATAGCCCATGTTTTCCACTGTATTTCCACTGCCTGCCTTTTGTGAACAGCATCAAAGAGCTGGAACAAAACCAGTTTGTTCATGTTTTCTGTGAGGCCTCAAAATCTGTAAATTGAGAGGAAGAATGATTGCAGTGAGACATCTCTAGAGCTCATAGATGTTTGAGAAGTAATACATCTGTCTGGCCATTTGGTATATAAAATGCCCTTGGTTTCTCTTACATGCTCAAGCTGTGAGTGAGTATGAGCAGATTGTTTACAGTTTATTCACAATGTGAAGTTGTGAACAAAATTCAAAATGTGTGAACATTCCTGTTCACACCTGAAGTACAAACTGACTTTATGACTCTGCATATTACACTTTGGCACATCCAACTGTTCTGAGGATGCCAATAGTTTTCATAGTTCATTGTTAAAAGTATGAGCAAAACTTTTAAAAATTACTCTGGGGAGTTCAAGACTATGGAGATGAATTTATAACAAAAATGGAGGGTTGCAGCCCTAATGTTCAAAAAACAGTGCTTCAGAAATGGTGCCTTTTGGTTATCTGTAAAAATTAATTTTAATCAGTTCCTAAAAACACCAGCCAATGAAATTTCTGGGATTTGCATAAATTCAATGTTAAATAATCTCTGCCTTTTAGGTCCATCTGACATATCAGCAATTACGAAATTCAGCAGGAGACCTACATGTCCTGATGCCTCAGTAGCAGCAAGTCTACCTACACCTCCTGTACCAAGGCACCGGAAGAGTCACAGCCTGGGAAACAAGTGCGTAATCCCAGCTGTCTCATGCTCAGGCAGTTACATGTGTCATAAAAAATAAAGATAGCAGCAGAGAACATGCTAGTATTTGCCCTTTCCATTTCTTGCATTGCAAGACTGTTTCAGGCTTTACTATGTATTCTCTAGGTTTTCTCTTGACACTTTTGTTATTTTTGCTTACTCTATTCTCTGCTACTGCCAGGCACTGGCAGAACTTGAAAGCTGCTTATCTGTTTTGGTCTGTAGATTCCTGATGTGTCTCCTTTTTCTGGGTTTCTGCTTTTGCTGCCACCAAGGATGTCCAGGTTTTGTATGGAGAGCAATCAAAACATTTACAGCTTCCCAGCTGCAGAAATTTAATAACTGTTACAGACAAAGAGAAGTAAAATCTGAAACTCATTTTGGTAGTAAAGGAGCATATGTACAGTAAGTGGTAGCGTATAATTGCCTACTCCTTAATAACCTGCTGATGAGGCAGAGGCTGAGTGGAAATAATGTGAGCCAAGGGTTGCTGTTAGATGACATAAGAGGGGTTTAATTTTTTTTCTTCTTCCATGTTCCAGTATGATGTGTCAGTTGAGCGTCGTGGAGAGCAAAAGCGCCACCTTCCCGACAGAGCGGCCACGGCACCTGCTGGATGACAGCGTCCTGGAGAGTCACAGCCCCGCGCGCGGCCACGCGCCCCGCGCGCGCCTGGCCAACGGCCTCTGCAGAGGTACCGCACGCTCACAGATACCTGGAGCAGAGAATTAGGAAGATCATTAGTTCCCATGCAAAGACTGATTGTTTTCATGGATGAAAGTAGAAGAGAATTGCTACCTGGTCAATGTTACCTCAGCTTTCCTCAGTTATCCAATGCCAGTTTTGTAGATGCTTGGTGTGTGACACAAAGTGTTTGTCAGCTTTTACCAGGGGAAAAGTGGATATATATTTTAAAAGCTGCCTTTATACCAAGAAAGCTTTAATTTTAACTATGTTTTACAAGATGGGAGAATTGTTTGGCAGCACTCTCTAAGTCTTAGAAAGGAACATAAAATAAACACATGGTATTATAATTAATAAAACAATTATTATAATATAAAAAAACTATCAAGAATCTGTGTTCTAAGCAAGAGAAAACCACCTTTTAAGAGACTCAGGCTATTTCTAGAATAGGAAATTGACTGTGAAAGATAGCACATTATTTGACCAAGAGTTAGACACTGAGATGATCTTTGCACTTCTGAAAATACAGCTCACTGTATTAAAACTGAGCATTAGAAGGTCAGTCCTGGGCAAATTAAAACTGTGAGAGTAAATAGTTATGCCAGAAAAGGAGGGACAAATGGGTGACAGACTTGAAGGACAAATAGGAACTTCAGTTGTGAATACCATCATATATATATTTCAGTAACTCCTAGCAACAGCATACAGCCGACATATCCTCTGTTAGAGGTGTGTTTGCTTCTTGAAAATAAACCATGATACCATATCTAATACCTTCAGTCGACTTACAGATATCATGGTAGAAATACTGTCTTACAAAGGAGCTTGATTTTATGTACCCGAAATGCTCAGCTTCTGAAGTAAAAGCGTTATGAAAATTAAAGTAATGGTGTTAAAACACAGCAGTAACATGAGTTAAGAGTGAGATACTATAAATGGAGAGGCTCGTGTAAGCCTCTTCCAACTAAAGATTTCACCATGAACTCTATAAACTCTTCTACTTCAAAACATGATTTGAGTAAGCGGTGTCCACGGTACTATATAAAAGAGTACTCTGATGATCCACATACTTTGGCTTTGTATTTTCCCATGGGTGGTTTTCTTACTCCTTCTTTGTACTACTCTCTTTCTAGATAGCAGTGAAAGCTCAGAATTTAGTGAGGAGCTGCCGTCAGGGCTTGAAAGGTGAGTTAGTCTTCATGTACACTCACTGAGCACTTTACAGACTTAGCTAAGAAATTCACAAATGATCCCTAACATAGGTAAACCCTAAGTCAATAGTTATTTTTATCCAATTATTGATTAGTTAGGAAAAAAAATGGCAAACATTTTGAAATAAAGCACTGTAAAGGTACTGGACCTGAAAATATTAGGAACTATCTCTGTCATGTTTACCAAACCCTAACTGTTGAAGTCTTAAACTAGAATATCCCTCATCAGATACTTGCATTCACAAACAGGGGTCGTTTATATGCCACGCTGGGGCCTAACTGGAGGGTACCGATCCGGAATTCTCCTCGGAGTCGAAGTTGTATCTACAGGTACAGTTCAGGGTCTGCCTCTTTCATTGTATGGTACTAAACTTCAATTTGGGTCTTTACGCTTTCCTAGTGTAATGTATTTTGTGTCCAAATGTCCTTGTATGACCATAAAAATTTATAAAGTCTACCCCTCCTGCTTGTAAAAACTGTTAATGCTAAAGTGGGGTTATGGCCCATTCAGATGAAATTCAGTTTAGCTATTGATTTAGCTAGTGATGTCTGGCTTCTGTTCTGCAGAAAACTAGGCTTTACCTAGGGTCTTATGAAACCTTTACAGAAGCAGGTTTGTCATGAAGGCCATCTTTGACTTCTGTGACGAGTAATGATGTTAGAAGGATACCTTCTTGACCCTTCCCCACAGGGAAGGGCTGTTCTTCCCTAGATGTGGTTGTGCACATCAATTGCCACCAGCATGATTTCAGGCTCATTTGTAGACAGAATAGTGTTCATTTCACAACTGAAAGGTAGATCATACATGTCATTTTCCTTGTATTCATTACTACACATGATTTAATTGGTGCTAATAAACCTTATTGGTCCACATGGCAATGAAGAAAAGTTAGCAGCAGATAACCTACCAATCAGTATTTGGTTGTGACATTACTAATAGCTGTTTGCATTGGTAACTTGCTATCAATTGTATCTCTCACTGTTGTATATGGAAAGTTTTATGCTCATTCTGGAAAAGGAAAAACTATTGTAATCTTTGTACAGTAAATGATTTAACTTATTTTAATAATTATTAATTATTATTTAATTTATTTTTAGGTAGTTTTCCCAACTCTTTTGCAAGTAGGCAAGGTCTTTTCCTTTAATTTAAAATAACATTTGTGGGAGCACTTACTGCCAAAACTGTAAGCCAAAAATTTCCAGAAATTCTGGTAATTTTTGTAATTTACCAGAATAAAAAAAGAAAATTGCCTGTTTTGACTTTGGGTTTCAGTGTTTACTCTGTTTTATCTTTTCATGTCTAAGCCCCCAGAACAGAACCTTTTTGAAAGATCCCGGTTCCTATTTGATAGCTAGGTTAGGAAAACTCATATTCTAGAGTCACGTTTCAGATGACACAATATACGTAAAGCAGTGCAGGATAGATATATTTAAAGCCAAATTATATTGCTTACTTATCATCCTTACTTGTGTGCTCAAATACATAGAGGAATGTTTTGTCTCTCCAGCCCAACGAGTGTGTGCAGCTGCACAGCAGGTGATTACACAGGAGTCATTACCATGGAAGGGCCTTTAAGAAGAAAAACACTGCTCAAAGAAGGCAAGAAACCTACTGTAAGTGATTCTAATTATAATTATTCCTGTGGTCCTAACTCATTAGTGGCTATTTTCATTTTCAGGATTAGATTAAACCTGCATCTCGATACTACATAAAACAATGGTTTTATCAATTGTAATGTTCTGGTCAAAGCTATAACCAGGTTATAATAAGGTTGTAACCTTTGTGTGTCATTTGATGTACAGCTGTTTTGCTTCTCCCTGCATTTGCAAGTCATGTTTCTAGCTCTGACGGCAGAGAAAGAATGAAGCAATTGTGTAATCAGCAAGCAGTGTTAGGGCAGAAATTAATCTTGCAGCACTGCCTGATGACCCAGAGCATCCTGATATTTTCCAGCTAAATAACCCTGACAAAGGCAGATATTGCAAGATGGATAATGTCCGCATTACATTTCTGTGACAGAACATAGATTAATAACTTTAAACAAGTTTGAAGATTACAGGACTTGCAGTGGCACTTATAAAAGACTGAAGAGGGAGATCTTCAGTACAGAACTTTCAAGGGAGGGTACAAATTCAATTGAATGTATTTCTACTTCATATTTCAAAATATATTTTGGTGCTTTTGTGGTATCACATTAAAAGGGAAAGGCTGCAGAGCAACCACCCATAGCACCAAAGTCACGGCAATTCATAGTTAACCTGAATTCATGGGTTTCACATAGTTCTAGTCCTATGCATTTGGTCATTTGTTTTCTGTAGAGTTAACTGATGTATTCCACATGCAACCCAGTTCAGAGCTAAAAGACTTGAAGAACTGCAAAGTTGTCTACTCAATATTTTTTTAATCAAAAGTCTAAGAGCTGTATAGCAGAAGGCAGCACACTATTTTTCTCTAAACAATCAGTACTGACACTTTTATGAGATACCCAACTAAGAAGGATTGTATTCACAGCCAGCCATCAAGATTTAGGTAACTGGGCTGATTTACCCAGGAGACACTCTTTATCTCCATTCCTTGCTTCTGAAATTAACTTTGGTAGCACTTGGACTTGCCTGTGAATAGATTTTTGAAATGTCAGAGATATACAGAGTTCTTCCTAGTTTTTTTTCCTTTTTCATTCAGCTCTCTTCCTGGACTAGATACTGGGTCATGCTTTCAGGATCAACTCTTCTGTACTTCGGAGCAAAAGCTTTAAGAGGCACTGAAAGAAAACATGTAAGCTTTAAATTGTTCTAAAACCAAAAATTGAATACTCATAAGTAGATCTAGAAGGGCATGTAAAGTATACTTTCTGTTCTGGCTAAGCCATATTTCTGCACAACTTCAACAGTCAAAAGTTAATGTCTACTACAGTCTCAGCTACGACTCACTTGTCTGTCTTTTCCAGTATAAATCTACACCTGGGAAAAAAGTCTCCATTGTGGGCTGGATGGTTGCACTGCCTGATGACCCAGAGCATCCTGATATTTTCCAGCTAAATAACCCTGACAAAGGTAGATGTAAGATGGACATTTGTAAGATGGATGTATTGTGAGATGGACAATGAATTGTCTGCATTACATTTCTGTGATAGGAAGTACATTAATATGTATTAATGAGCTTGTAGATTACAGAATTTGCACTGGCACTCATAAAAGACTGAAGAGGGAGATCTTCAATACAGAATTTTCAAGAGAAGGTACAAATTAAATGGAACGTATTTCTCCAGTATGCTGTGGTGCTTATGTGGTGCCTGCAGACAGATTCCTTTCTTTTAACAGTTACTGTTAGGTTTTGCAGAAATTCCTCATCCAATATGAGATTGCAGCATGTCCATTTGTCTCCATACATAGATCTCCAAGTCTCTGAATAGCTTCCTTAAAATCAGTCAGTATCTGTCAAATCTTGACTTACACCGAGGCCAATTAAAATATCAAACCATTTGCCAAAATAAGTCTGCTAAGTAATTGTTACTTTTTAATAATTAATTTTGCAGGGCCATAACTCTTTTCCCTTGATTAAACTTCAAAAACTTCACAAGATAAGAGAACTCCTGGAGTTATTTTGCACTTTGAGTGGTTGCTTACAGGTTCTTGAAGCTTTCTTCAGTTTCCATGTTTTCAGCTTTGATGCTGCATATGGAAGTCCCATCTACTGTGTGAAGTGCATCATCTGGGTGTTAACTAAAATGCACAAAATATTTGATTGCAGGAAACAGTTTGCAGTAGGACATTGAAGAAAACTAAGTTTACAAATATGAAAAACTTTATCAGAAGCCTTGATGAGAAGAAAGCCAGGATTAAATTAATCTGACCTGCGGCGTATGAATGATGCACAGTCCCCAGTTGTGGTATAACCAGAAACATTTATTGAAAGTGTATATAGCTTTTATAATATTTTCACTCTCAGATTAGAATATCACATGCCTGGATAGCCAATAATATAACTGTTCATGCTTCTGCTAACCAATAATATAAGGGATCACATTCCTAATATTCACATCAGCCTTTTTTCTTTAAATCAAGTGCTTGTATAACAATTTTTTCTGCAAACTATTGAGGTCCTGCTGCCTGTTACATTTTAGAAACTTTGTTACATCTCTCCTGCCTCGACTGAGTAGTCCTTGTACTTCTTAATGAAGCAGTCTTTGTTCTCTTATTACTAAGTGTTCTTTGTTTTCTTGCCCCACACTGACCTACATGGTCTTTTCTGTGGCTGAAATTCTGCCTATGAGGCCACATATGTTCTTCTCATACTTGCTTCAGCCAAGAATTGCTAGGTAACAAGCCTCATGTGGGCTCTGTTCTATTAGCAGAATCATGTTTGAGCATTTGAAGTGCAAATTGATTTAAGAGTTTACTTTAGGACTTTGGCTTCTGCACAGAAATCAGAGTCCATTGAAACTCCATGTCTGTTTGCAAATTCAGAGTCTTTCATTTTTTATTTTTGCAGGCAATGTTTACAAGTTTCAGACTGGTTCAAGGTTTCATGCAATATTATGGCATAAACATTTGGATGACGCATGCAAAAGCAACAAGCCTCAGGTATTTCTACCCACTATTTCTACCCACTTTTTCCTATTTTACAGAAAATCCTTACTAGAAAAGGTACCTCTTCCAATCTGTGTGCACACACATTCCTGTGGGGACAGACATAATTCCTCATTCTGTACGTTGATCCATTTTTTCAATAGGAGAAAGAAAGATTATTTAAAATTAGATAATTCCCATCAAATCAGGTTTTGTACAGGTCTAGCTATTGATTTGGTTACATTAAGAGAATATAACCCCTACTCTTGGTTGCTCCAAACAAGATAACCTCATCCCTTCTTTAGAAGAGACTGTCTAATGGAAAATGAAAGCAACCATACTAGGATGGATTCGATGATCTTAGAGATCTTTCCCAAATGTAATGATTCTATGAGTAATTTACAATCTCTTCCAGGTACCTGCTAATCTAATGTCATTCGAATAATTTCCTCTCCTACCTGGTGTGACTCAAGTGCCAAACTGAAGAAACAGGTTATTGTTCTCTAAGGACGAAGAGGAGAACGGTTTTCCTGACATGAGCCAGCCACAGATATTTCAGCACTTTCCTATGTAACTTGAAAGTGATTCTGACACAGCTTTTAAAACCAGAAAGTGAATGTTGTCCCTAGGACCAGATCAAGTCTCATGCACTGAATGAAAGCAGACAAGTTAGATGGACAGAAGATTAATCCTGACTCCAGCAGGATTCTGAGGACTCAACTATCTGTGGTCAGAGACTGCATGAACTGATACTTGACCACAAACTGAGCACCATATCTTCTGCCTATTCTTTTTTAAATGGTTCTTTTTATTGTTAACCTGCTTTGTGTGACTGAAGAATATTTGGCCCATGTTGGGTTTCAGTTCTTTCTAATGCACAGAACAACTGACAGTGTTAACTTGCTCCAAAGTGTCAATTAGAATAGAAAATTGTGGAATAACGTTTTTTATAATCTAAGTGCACTGAGTTGCTTGGCAATGTGCCTGCCTCAAATATTCTATCAAATCTGTGGACAGTTCTGCTGTTCATATTTGAGCTATTTGGGAAAAATGTATTTTGGCATAGGACAGTTGGTTTTCATTCATTTTGCTCAGGAATACCCTGGTTATGGATTTGAGGCTGTTTAAATTTATCTTGTGCTAAAGTTTGTCTTTCATTCTTTTACCAGTGGCATAGTTGATTATAAATCTGGTGTTTTGGTTCAGTTTGAACGTTGTTAATTTCAAATCCCTTAGTACAGGGAAGCAGGTAATCAGGTGTTATGTATCACAAGTTACTGGCTCCTCAGAATGACTCCATATCATTGTTTCTGTTCTGTCCTTCTGTGGATGACTTGGCTCCACTCAATTCCAGTATGTGTTGCAACTTCAGGACATTACTACTGGTAGATGGTACTGCTATTATAAAATTATGGTGGCAGTGAAAGACTGTCTAACAGTGGAGCAAGTTCAAAGAAGTCTCCACATCAATATCCAGAGAACAAATGAACAAACAAAAGAAGTGTAACTGGGCCTTCTCCTCTGAAGGAACTCTGTATGCTGTATTCCTGCTGTGCCCTGGCACTCCTGCAGTCAGAATAATTTTCTGTTCATGTTAAATTCATCACTTTTTCTGTTTGAAACTCTTTTGCCATATAGCATGATTACTCAGACTTCATCAATCACCAAAAATCTCTTCTGACTTTCCTGAGATTGCAGAGGAGAAATTGGGAAGTCAGCCTCTAGCTTACAAAACAGGAACACCATGGAAGTCAGTTTAAGTTGAAACAGAAGCTGTACTAGAACAAGCTCCCTTGCACTAGCAGTATGTATTCTGTGGACTTCCATGATTTTCTACATTTTTATTTTGAAACTTCTCTAACAAAAAGGAGAAGAAAATACCTGTACTGTTAAATGTCAAAAGTAAATTTTTTGTACTTTTAAGACTTCATATTACAATCCTAAGAGTCTAATACGTACCAGCTTTTCAAGAAAACCAGTTCATGATGGCAATTGCATTTAAATCCTGGGACCTGGGAAAATGTATGTAAAGCTGACAAAGTTTATTTGATAACTGAGGAACTGTGTGAAAAGAGTGGTAATGCAAAATATATTTGTATAGTTTTTCTCTTTTTTCTCTAATTGAAGACAACAATGAACTAGGAAAAACATGGCTATCTGCAAGGGCAGCATATCTAATGCCATTAGAGATGGTGTAGAAACTTTTGAATGTGATAACATCCTGTCAACAGTGAATGTCAGACTGTTAGACTATGATATAGTCTGAATTATTCTGCACCTGCAGATTTCTGTGATTAGTCACCAGTGAGATTAAACATCTTTTCAGTATAGCACAATTGTGAAATTGCTGCATAGTATTGATAAATTCAGACTGATGGCAGTGAAAGAATACTAGTAAAACATCTTTAAATTAATCTTCGAGTATTAAACAGTTTGCAGCTGCTGATTAGAGGTGTTCTGTCATTTGGTACCATTTGCTATTATGTGGTACTTCTATGGTTAATTGAAAGCTGCTGTTGAAATACGTGTTGCCTATCACTACGGATTATTACAGCATTTTAACAAATAATATCTCAAACCATACAAGTTTTCCTCCATCAAAGAGAACAACTGCAAAAGTAAAAGTAAACATTATGTCATAATTATATATAATTTTCGGAATTGTGAAGTTATAACAACTATGAGTGATATTATTGGTTTATTAAATGTGCAATTTTGATGTAATCCAGTGCCAAAATGCATGTTTTTCCAAATAGCACTAAAATGAGGCAAAGAAACTAGTTTTCAAAATGAGACTGACTTGTCACATTATAATCAATTTCAACGTTTTGGTTTGTTTTGTGTGGAAACTGTTGCACTATTTTGGCTGTGTTTTCCAGCAGTCCACTGCATGCGATTTGTGTAAAGGATTCTTTCTATAATTCTTGTGAACTGTCTCACGTGTAAGAACTCTGGCGCTGGAATCTAGGGTTTTGGCAAAGTATTTTGTTACCTCAGTCTTGTATCAAGTTGCTGCATTTTTCAGTTTGATACATTGATAATAATGATTGTTTTGCTAATTAAATACTTAAATGTAAAAAAAGTTTGTTTACTACAACAGTAATAGCATTTGGTTGTAAGTTTAAAAATGTGCAGGGTATGTATGCTGTTGACAATAAAATGTTCTGGAAAAGAATAGTAGAGGTACAGAAGGAATGTTTTAGTTTCAAGGCAGCATGCATGTTTTATTTGTAAACGAATGCTAATATAATTGAACAGACTTCACTACAGAGCACAGTGTCTAGCCATTTCGTGTTATAAATACAACAGGATCAACATTTCTAGGATAAAAATTGAAAAGGCCTCCAAATTTGCAGCTTTTTCAAGTTAGATTTGTCAAGTCCAAAGAAGTAGAGACAAACTTAAATTTCTTTGCACTTAAAATTTAACTTGGCGGGTTTGCAGATGAAACCAAACTGAGTGGTGCAGTTGCCACACCTGAAGACTGGGGCCTGGACAAGATTGATGAGTGGCTGGGACTGCCATGATTCTAAAGAACAGATCAAAAGCAACTGTGCTGAGAAGAACTTGGGGGTGCTGGTGTATGAGAGGCTGGATATGTCCTGGCCATGTGCGTTGGCAGCTCAGAAGCCAGCCACGTCCTGGGCTGCCCAAAAGCAGTGTGGGGCAGCAGGTGACAGAGGTGATTCTGCCCCTCCACTCAGCTCTTGTAAGACCCCATGGGCATACTTCATCCAGCTCTCAAGTCCTTGGTACTGGAAAGATACGAACCTGTTGCAGTGGGTCCAGAGACTGGCCACTAAAACAAACAGAGAGCTGGAGCATCTCAGCTATTGAGGAAAGGCTGAGATAGATGGAATTGTTTCGTCTGGAGAAGAAAATGTGCCAAGGAGACATTATTGCCACCTTTCAGTACTTCATGGGGACTTACAAGAAAGATAGGGACAGTTTTTTTAGTAGCACCTGTAGTAGATAGGAGAAGGGATAACAATTTAAAACTGAAAGGTGGATTCAGACTAGATATATAGAGAAATGTTCTACAGTGAGAGTAGTGAAACACTGGGTTGGCCAGAGTGGTGGTGGATGCCCCATCCCTGGAAGTGTTCAAGGTTAGGCAGGACAGGGCTCTGAGCAACCTGGTTGGACATGGCCCTTTATGGCAAGGGGAGTTGAACTATGTGATCCAACTAAACCATTCTATGATTTTATTTCTTATGCAAGGTAAATAAGGCCCAGATAATGACTGGCAATGAAGGTCCTTTAATTTCTGCAGAAAGATAATTTCATGAGCAGTTGTCTGAGAGAAAAGCTACATGTGAAGATGAGAGCAAAACAAGCTAATATAAAAAAAATTACTTCTAGAACTGAACAGGGAAGCATATATCTTTTTCCTGAAGTGGACTCCTTTTCCTGTTATCCCCAACAAACAGGAAGAGTGTTTAAAGACGTTTTTATTACTTGGTAGTCTTGGAAATAAGGTAGATGTATACAATTTTCCCTCAGGGTCATGTCCAGTGTTTCACTGTAACTGTTTTATAAAGGAAGCATGTGTATGAGGTGTCCCTCATATCTATCAAATGGTTCTTTTCACCAATACCATCAGTTAAGACAGGAAAATTTACTGGAATTTTTCTCCTCTGCATAGGTAACAAGATAGAAAATAAACAAAGTGAGCATGTTAGGAAGGAAAACCAACAATCAGAATATCCCAGGTTGACACTGTTATGGAATCAAACTGCAGGGGGGAGAGAGGACTACCTTCTGCATTGCCATATTTCACTATAAGGTAACATGCTTTTGTTATACAACATCCAAAGATAAGTACTGAAGTTCATTAAATGCTCATTATGTCCAACCATCTTGTCTTGTAACCTGGGAGAGAAAAAACAAAATGAAATGTTAAATAACTTTGTTCCTACTCTGGATGCAAGGCTGTGCTAGGTAAGCAAAGGCGGGCGCTAGCACATAGCATTAGTTTTTCTTTGGAAATAATTAATGATTGATTGTGGTATTTCCATAGCTGTGATCCATTATTCTGGAGATTTGTCTATCAAATTCAGAAAATACATTGTATCTTGGAGAGCATTTAAAGAAAAAAAAAAGTCAACGTGTACAGGTCTCAGGAGACTCCAGATGTAAGAGTATCTCAGAGAATGATACTGGGAGGGATGAAAACACCCATTTTGCATCAGCTAAAATATAGTGGTCCATACAAAAGTGCAGACGCTAATGAACTGGAAGAAGTATCCTTTGTATTTATGGACTTTGTCTGTAGCTATATTTTCTGCCAGGAAGCAGATTCAAGGAAGAATAGATGCTGGTGGGAGAATCATTTGGTATCGCAAATGACTACTTGCTTCAGATGATCCATGTTTTGGGTTTGCAAGCATGAAGTAACTGAATATAAAGCAAACAAGCAAGGTCAGAAAACAGATTTTTTTCCAGCACAGATACAGAGAAAAGTTCATCAGATTCTGAAGAATAAAATAATAACCAGCTGGCTAAATGATTTTACGTACAATTTGTTAATGATACCACTGCCTTAATAAAATACAAAATATAATTTGTGAATGCAAAGGGAACATCCTAGAACACTTGGAAACACTGGAACACAGTTGTAGTAAAATGGTTACCCTTTCTTGTAATAATACGAAACTACAAAATTGAACCAGACATGAACAAAATGAATATAGGTCTTTTCGTCTGAAGGCAAGTCATACTCTCTCATGGGGCAAACAGACAAAAACATGGAAAGCAAGAGAAGGGGCAACTAGCTGGTGCAGAAGGCGAAGCTTTCAAAAAACCCCACCAAGCAAGTTCCTTTTAGCTTATAAGATGTTCTTTGCTACGTTCAAGTACAGCATACTTGCAAGTCCAACTTGTCCTGTCCGCATTGTTTAGCAAGTGCAATTGTTTTAGTTCAACTTATGGGGGAGGGAGACAGAATAGTTTTTATTTCACTTGCAAGCCTCCAAGAGTGTACATTTTCAACTGCTGAGGAGACTTGATCTTCAAATCCTGCTATGAGTTTTTACTGGCTTTCCCCCCCACTCCCCCGGGACACAGCACGTGGACCTGCGTAATTAGCGCTCCGGATCCTCTGGCGGCCGCATCCTGCGGCGGGGTGGGCAAGCCCTGCTCCTCAAAATGCGCCGCTGACGCGCGTCACCGTCTAGGGGCTGCCGCGTCGCCCCCTTCGGGGCCTCCCCGACCACTGCCTCGGGGAACCCGGGAAAGTGGCGGGAGAGGGCAGAGACGTGGCGGGGAAGGACGGCCCCCCGTCACCCGCCAAACGAGACCCTTGGGGCCGCGCTCCGGCGGGGACGCTCGCCGACCTGTCGGTGCCGATGCCGTGCACAGCAAGCCACACGGAGGCATCATCACGGTTTGAAGCGACGAGCAGNGCGCGAGGAAGGGCGGGCCCGCGGAACAGGAAGCCGGGCGCGCTACCCGCGCTGGGTGCAGGAGCGGTGAACCTGCCGCCGCCGCAGTGGAGGTCAGGCAGCGACACCTGCTCCGGGTCGTGTAATGGCAGCGCTCGCAAGAGAGGCGCGACGGATTCGGGATTTTATTTCCATCCAAGAAATAAGAGGATGGTGATCAGCTGTGGTGTTACCTTTCGCTACTAGGGTGAACCGCTTAACGGTAAGTTAAAGGTACATATTAATTGTCCAAATCAGGTTTTCTGAGTCTTTATCTGAATACGTACTAAGGGTGGAGTTTAAATTTCGATTTGAAGAATGCAAAACTCCTCCGAAGCATAGTTCCAGTGTGCTGTGGGTTAATCCTGCCAGGCAGTTCAGCCCTCACCCTTCCTCTAGCAGTGGGATGGGGATAGAATCAGAAAGGCAAACGTGGGAAATCCTATGGGTTTTCCCTGAGAAAAAGTTTAAAAGGTAAAGCAAAGCTGCATGCAAAACAGAATATATAATCTCTTCATTATATCCCCTTAACGACCACGTTTCTAGCCATTTCCGGGAAAGCACGACATCGTCAGGTTTAGCAGTAACTTAGGAAGCCATATATTGTTACGTCGCGTTATTTCCCCTTTTCTCCTTCTTCCCCCAGCTTAGATGGCTGAGCGTGGCATCATATGGTGTGGAATAGGCCTTTGGTTGGTGTGGTTCAGCGCTCCCAGCTGTGTTCCATGCAAACTTCTTGTGCCACCCAACTCCTGGGATGGGAGCCACAGGAGAAACAGAGACAGCCTTGACTCTGCCTGAGTGATTGTTCAGTGATAGCTGAACATCAGTGTGTTTGAAGCACTTGCTTTGGTCACAAAACACAACACTGCTAGCTAGTAGGAAGAAAATTAATTCGGTCCTAGCTAAAAAAAAGTACAGTGTAAAAGAAAAAAAGTTGAAATAACAATCTTTTATATGTCATGCAGTTTTTATTTTGCCTGTACTGTTGGATTTTTCAAAGGACACAAAGTTTAAGTGTTTACAATAGGAGGAGTTTGGCTTAGGGATGTACAGCAGATCATAATGGAGAAGTTTCTGAGTGTATACAGGGAAGTGTGGGGTTTGTCAGTTCTAATGGCACAAAATAAGTACAACAATTGTATATTGACAGTTGTATGACAACACTGTATATTGTTCTGGCTTTCTGTCTTTGTATTTAGAATAGAAATAGATAGTTTTAATTTTTTTAGAGTAGTATTTTATTAGTGGAAAAATACTACCTTTAGATTAATCCTTCCAAGAGTATGCTTCTGACTTTATTCTTATAAGAGAGAAAAGACACTGGTGTGTCAAAGAACCTTTCTGGAAAAAGTAAACTATCAAAAGATTAGCAACAGGCAATTGAGACAAAGATGGTAAATGATTGTTAGTATTTGGAATTCTTATTTAGGCACCAGTGATCTATGTTTTTGACAAAAATCATAAACTAAAGGATAGAGAATAACGTTTTGCAAAAACGTTAAGTAAGTTTTGTAAGGCAGTTTTTTTAGTGGGGGGGTTTTGGTTAGACCCTGGATAAACAAGCATTAGGTTGTTTATTGTTCTTATACTGCTGAAGCTGACACTTCATATTAGCAACTGAAACTCTGCACTCACCTCTTGTCGGTTGCTCTCAATCCTTACCCTAGATTGGGAGATAAAGTAATGAGACTTATGAGAAACAAAACACAATGTAAATATTGTCAAGATACTGAAATGAGCAGTATAAAAAGTCTTCAGCCGTCTCCATGTGAACAAAACAACTTACAAAGGAAGACCACAATGCAGAGAGCATGTGACAGAGATTAATTATTACCCAGGAATGACTCTTGAACTAAATTAGCAATTGGTAGTTGGTGGAGGGTTTTAGAAAGATGTTGGAAAAGAAGGTCTGAAGATAGAAGTTGGTCAGCAAAGGTAAAAACAACATCCAATTTGAAGGTGATACAAAAAAAAAAAAAATTCCATTTCAAAATTGTAAAAAAACAACCTATTGGAACAACCTATAATGGGAGATTCATAAATGTGTTGTGAGTGTAGTGGTACAATGTAGCTAAAGCATGAGTGATTCCTTGATTTAGGATGGGGAAGAAAAAATAATTTAAATATATGAAAGTTTCTAAGTGCATTCTTGGTCCCATACAAGGTTTTAGAGTGAATTTTAGAAGGACTGTGACCAGTGAAATCAGGAGAAACATGATTAATTTGAGCAGCTTGATCTAGTGAAAGATGTCTCACCTACAGCAAGGGGATTTGAACTAGATGATATTCAAAAGTCCTGTCCAACCCAAGCCATTCCATGATTCTAACCGTGACAAGAGCTCTTTATTATGACCTTGCTGCAGCAGAAAACACATTGCATAACTGCACTTGCTTGGCTGACTGGACAGGTGTATTAATTGTTGGCTGATGACAAGCTCAGATGTATCTGTGCAATATGTTGCATCTCCAAAAAAATGTAATCCTAGCACGCATTAAGGAAATTTCCAACAATGATGAGGGCTTGTTACTTGCCACATACAAATGGATAAGGTAGACATTTCTAGTCTCCTGTACTAGAGAGTAATGGAAACTGGGTCAACTGCACAGAAATGACTGGTGAAGGAAGACAGTTTCTTATGGCGTGATTTTACCTTTCATTCAACTGTTTTGTTGAATGAAAAGGTAACAAACATGAAGATGAGGAGGTGATATTACTACAGTCTGTTAGGGTGGTGGGGAGGAAGAAAGCCTGTTTACAGTTTAGTGGAATACTGCAAAGTAGCCATTGATACCACTAGCTAAATTTAGTATTAAAGCAAATCTGCATAATTTGTGTCATGTGTACTTGCATATTAATTAGAATTAAAAAATGCAAAATCAAAATGAATGGTTACTATAAAAGAAACTCATTTAAATATGTTGCAAGCATACATTTAAAGTATTTCCTCTCTGTAGTGAGGAAGTATAAATGTAGTGTTCTTAATTACACTGAGCTTATGTATTTTATGGCTTTATATTTGTGCTGTTTATTTCAGGAGAGCAAAATTAATGTCATGTTGGGGAAACCATGGATTTCACTCATCAAATAATTACATATTTATTTTCTTTAAGAATTGGTGTTCTGATGTATCTCTGAGCTCTTGATTTTGCTTTTTTTCTCGGCTCCTAAAACTCGCTGTTGTTTCAGCACTCTCTCACAGTGCTCTCAGAATCTGTATCTACAGGTTCTAACTAGGCCTGTAGCATGTTGCAAAAAAAAAATGTTTGTCCGAGAAATACAGATATATATAATGTATTTTTCTAGTTCTTTTTAAGTGTGTGTGCAAACCAGGTTTATCTCAACATGCAAGATTAATTTTCAGAAGAAAACTTAAGTCGCCTTAAAAAACCTGTGAAAAATGTTTGATTTGCTTCAACAACTCCATACTCATTTGTAATTTAAATTAAGCTCTTGCAACACAACTGTGTATTTTGCGCAAGAGAAGGAAAACTTGTTTGTCTGGTAGGTGTGGCTGCTGTTACTGACATTAAAAGAGCAACAGCTATGTGAAATAAATTGTGCCAGGAAGGGTCTTAGGTATTGTACCAGGTTTTCTTTCTCTCAGTATTGTTCTGTATTGAACAATTATTGCAATTTACCTTACAAGTATGCAAGTTTTTATCTGTTTAAAATAAACAATTAGTAGATTATTTTAGCAAAATAACTTAGCATAAAATGAATGGAGGACTGAACAGAACTTCACTCGGCTATCTGCTTTAAAAGGTACTTTTTCCTTTCCATTGTTCGCTGTTCAAAACACAATTGAAAAGATACAGTATTTTTTCTTGTTGGTTATTTACTGCTACCAAAGCAGAAGAAAGAACAGGTAATACATTTATTTTTTATTTACTGTCGACATGGTTTGATATTTCTTTAATTAAAAATATTTATTCTGTAAGAACAATATTTTAGGTCATAAATAGATAAAACCAAGGGGAAGAATGTTAAAAATGTGACCTTCTCTATGTTGTAAAAATGCTAAAATATATAACATCCTTGGAATAAGACTGCTTGCGGGAAACCTGTACTTTAGAGCATTTCATAAAAAGACTTCAAAAGTTTTAGTTGTTTTCAGTCACAAATCTCCAGTCAGAAGTCATAGGGCAATAGCAGACTCTTATTATGTATTTGCAGTTCTGCTCTCAGTTTTAAGCACCTGTGGGGACAACTCTCCATTTCAGAGATAGAAGAGTCAGTGCTTTCTGCTGCTCCTTTTCTGCTTTGTGCCTAGTGTGATGTAGTGAGATTTTTGATGCCCCTATGACTATTCTTGTCTGAAAAGGAATTTTTTGGTAGCTAGCAAAGGCTGCTGTAAATCGCATCAGCCTTGGCATATGGGACATTTTCAGGGGTGTTTTGTGACTGTGGTTCTCCCTAATTCACTTTTTCGCGAAAGAGCAATTGTGAAAATATCGATTATTTTGAAGGCACGGGCAATTATTTTTTGCCTGCTAGAAACATTTTCGTCATCTTGTGCAATAGCATCAGTTTGTTCCATCTCATCATTTTACTCCACATTTCCTGCTGGCAGTTGGGGGAACTTTCTTCTACCAATCCAGTTTTCTGATCTGACATGAATTTGATTAATCTGGGGTACTTTTTTCCCCAAGAATCTCTGTGGTACAAGCAGGCCTTTGAGAAGACTTGCTGTCACTTTTCTGTTTATGGATCATATCTGAATACCTAAAGATGAATTTGTAGAGAAAACTTTCATCTAGGTTCCACTTGCAGAAATCAGTGCTTGAGGGTGCCATAAACTGCCACTCAGGCATTATTAACACTTGCTAGCAAAAGTGCTGTTGTCATCCAGGCACTCAGGACTGCCTACCTGTTCCTGCAGCAGCAAGAGTTTTAAGCCCCAACACCCAAATCGTGCCAGGAGCTGAACCAGCACTAATGCAGTGTGAGGAGGCCCAGATTTCTAGTAAGCATTAACAGGAGATGACCTTTCCTGCTACTCCTGCCTTGTACAGTGCTACCTTGGGTAGGGTGACTGAGACTTTTATACCTGCGTAGATTTCACCTGCCTTCTGCTGGATTCTGATGAATTGACTTTCCTCTGTGTGTATGGTCTCATCTGTGGTAATCTGCAAGTTCAGGAAATCATAAATTAGTGATTACATCTGGACCACATGCTAATGTGTTCCCCAGTTAGCATGTTTATTATGAACTTGATTAATTCTAGATACATTTAATTTATCTGCCTCTAGCTTGTCTGTGAGAAGTCTGGTTGAGTTTGGTTTTTTTAACATAATTTACATACACACTGTGTAGGTGGAAGAAAAAGTTTTGCTTCGTTTTAAGAATTACTGTCTAGTTATTAAATTAGATATTCTAAATTATGGATTCTTGGAAAAAATATTCCTTGTATCACTGTATATAGACCTGTTATATTCTTCTACAGTACTCTCCATGTACAGAAACTGCTCCACACATCTGATAAATAGACGCATTCAGTGCATCACATACAGTATCGTACATATCATTAAAGGCGTGTTCTGTGACTGGTTTTTCATAAACGCACAGTAGCTGGGTCTCACAGTAAGTCAGTGTACCATGATAGAGACTTACCTCCATCTGTTTGTGAAATTCTGCAGCAATATCATGGGTCAGTATTATTTCAAATGATATCTTTTCTTTCCTGCAGATGTGGCAGCATAAAGTACAAGGACAAAGACATTTGCATTCACATTTAGATAAGTACAAAATGTTGTGTGCTGGGAAAAAATCTTACTTTGCTGCTGCTGTGTGCATTATTACTGTAACTTCAATGCTCGCAGTTCCTTATCTGCAGTTACAGAGACTTTCTCATCAGCCAAAAGTAATTCAAGAAGGTAGAAGATGTGGAGGGAAAATAGCCAACAGCACAATTACAGCATTAAAAGGTAACAAAACTTTTATTATATCCCCATACTTTGATGACAGAGAAAGCAAAGTCACTCGTCTGATTGGAATTGTTCACCACGAAGATGTAAAACAGCTGTACTGCTGGTTCTGCTGTCAGCCCAGTGGAAAGATATATGTATCAAAAGCAAAAATTGATGTTCACTCAGATAGATTTGGATTCCCTTATGGTGCAGCAGATATTGTTTGTATGGAACCTGAAAATTGTGATCCAACACATGTATCAATTCATCAGTTTCCACATGGAAATGCTGACCAGCTGCCAAGGTTTGAAATTAAAAACCGCAAGGCTGAGACCTTTTCTGTTGACTTCACTGTGTGCATTTCTACCATGTTTGGAAACTACAACAATGTCTTGCAGTTTATACAGAGTATGGAAATGTACAAGATTCTTGGAGCACAGAAAGTGGTGATCTATAAGAACAACTGCAGCCATCTGATGGAGAAAGTCTTGGAATTTTATATAGAAGAAGGAACTGTTGAAATAATTCCCTGGCCAATAAACTCACACCTCAGGGTTTCTTCTGAATGGCACTTCATGCAAGACGGAACACACATAGGCTACTATGGACAAATCACGGCTCTAAATGACTGTATATACCGTAATATGGAAAGGAGCAAGTTTGTGGTCCTTAATGATGCTGATGAAATAATTCTTCCTCTTAAACACCCAAACTGGAAAGCAATGATGAACAGTCTGCAGGAACAAAACCCAGGGACTAGTGTTTTCCTCTTTGAGAACCATATCTTCCCAGAAACGGTATCTTCTCATATGTTCAACATTTCGTCTTGGAATACTGTGCCGGGTGTTAACATATTACAGCATGTATATAGAGAGCCTGACAGGAAAGATGTAATAAATCCCAGGAAAATGATAGTTGATCCACGGAAGGTAATTCAGACTTCAGTTCATTCTGTCCTACGTGCTTATGGGAAGAGTGCAAATGTTCCCATGGATGTTGCTCTCATTTATCACTGTCGGGAGCCCCTACAAAGAGACCTTCCCAGAGAATCTCTCATCAGGGATACAACACTGTGGAGATATAACTTGTCATTAATCAAGAATGTTAACAAGGTGCTATCACGAGTCATGCTGTGAGCTCAAAAGTGAAAGTGGAGCACTACCTCCACTTGTGGGAAGACAGACAATATAAAGACCACATTAAATTGATTTCCGCATGGAGTTTACATTTAGCTGCAATTATTTAGGGAATCTCTAGCAAAGCCATGAATCATTTAATGATATCAAGGATCAATGCAGATTGCTGTATTTCTTTTGGGAAATGTACAGTTTGTTTTCAGTTAAAACAATAATAAATAACAGTATTTGTCAACTGATTCAAATAATGCAGAACAGTTTTCAACCTATGTACAAAAGGTACAAATACAGTCATAAGTATTAAAGGTAGCATTGCTTACTCCTTGTAGTTTGTACGTCACTGGGTACCAAATTTGTATGCATCAATTTGAGTAAAAGGTAGACAAGCAATTGAGTACAATCTTCCTTTCAGCTGTAAAAAAATTAACCCTCATGTTCTTGGAAATAGTGTGTTTTAAAGATGGGATGGATTGTAAGCCTAAACCCAGCCGCTGGAGTTTTGCTGATAAAAATGGTCTTTTTCAACTGGACTTTGGAGACAAGTTTGAGAAGAGTGATCGCACCTGCTCTGAATTACTGAAGTGGTAAGTGCTGAGATGTGTTGGAAAGCTTTAACTGAGGCAAGGGGTACAGATTGATTTTAAAGAGAGACATACTTGTGTGAACTGAAAAGAACCTGTTTCGAGGAGGAAAAAAACAGATGGCCAAACAATTTTTATGAAACATAACTGTTTGTTAGGTTTTTTTCCTGGCACCTTGAAGCCTCATGGGAAAATGTTTCATGAAATTTAGACACAGGTTGGATTTTAGTCCTTTATGTGGTAAGTTGAATTATAGTGTTTCCTTGGTAGACGTAAGGGTACAGAAGCTGCATTTTCTTCCAGCCTCTATTTGGAAACAGTGCTAAGTCGTGACTTTACCTGAAGGGTCAGATGGAAAACAGATCATACATAAAAACCATTTGCTCACTTCTATTTCACAGTTTCAGTTTCACAATTTCAGTTTCTGTTTAATAAGGCCCCAGAATTACATGCATTGCATATATAGTGGCAATATATTAGAACCTTCCTACCAAAGGCACATCTGAAGGCAGTGATATCCAGACACTTTGGTGTCTGACAGAAGTTTGTATGAGAGCAAGTGTGCTTTTTAAAATTTCTGCATTAGTGTCATGCTTTCATTCTTTTATGTACTTAGTTGTGGCACATACCTGTGCCCTTAAAGAGCTCTGACATTAGTCAATTAGTGTCATTACCAGATGTCCACAGGGAACTTTTTCTTAGTTTCACAGTGACTGCAGGATCTCCCAGTCAGTATCAACAAACTGGCAGCTACATTAGTATCTGAGATGCCTGCTGCTGCCATTCATACAATCTTGTGTGGCAACAAGTCCATTTAGAATTTCAGACTTGTTTAGGAGGGGCATGTAGAAGTCCAACTCCCTGTTTAGCATGGTGTGCTCAGGACTTCATCTAAGAAGGCTGGGCAACCGCTTTCACTCTTAAACTAAGCTCACTATGGAGAATTTCTCTTGTTGCAAGAACCATTGGCCATTGTCTTGCTGCATGATGCCGAAATGAGTCTGACGTTTTTGTTATAGTTTACTATTTAGCTGAAGATAGTAGCAGTGCCTCCCCATCCCTTGCCCACCACTTTCCCTTTCCCCACCATTCTTTCTGGAAGGCTCAGCTTGGGTCTCAGTTTCTCAGCCAATCTTGTGCTCCGCCTCTCTGTAGACTCTGCACACATAATCACAGTGACCTCTTTCACTCTATGATCAAGGTCACTAATAAAAATAGAACCAAGTTTCCTATTTTGCTGATTTGGAAACAAGGATATTTCTGGCACGCCTCTATTTAATCTTTCAAAGTTAATGCATGCTGTACAAATGGCTCCTTCAGAAGAACTTGAGTTTACTGCACACATCATAACAATACTGTTATGTTACTTCCACATTAAGAATGATGAGAACTGGGTTTCAAGATAACGTATTGAAAACTTTCTTTTTCATGGGAGCTTTCTTCACTTTGGAGTGAGACAACAAAAGCTCACTTTTGTGAGCTCATCATTTATGCCCCACACAGTGCAGTTTGAATTGAGACTTGTGAATTTGGCTTCCAGCTGATAAAATCCTTGAGTACAGACAACATTTTTCTTATGACTTTATGCAACTCCTACATCATCACTCAAATACTGATTGTTGCATATGAAAACTCCCTGTCACTGGTGTAATTCATACCACATACATTTGGGAATCTTAGCCTTCATTGACTACAAAGTATGACATCAGATCTCCTTGATCAGTGGGAAGAAAAAAACCACAGCAGTAATGCTAGACAGTTTTGTCTTTTCAAGGGCATGAAAACTCATGTTTTCAGGTTGTGTAAAAAAAAACTACATTACTGTGAGAGGGAGGGAGGGAGGATGGGAGGAAGGGAGATCAACCAAAAGCATTTCTACACATGTGATGTTGTAGATACAGCTTTTAAGTACATGTCAAATAGCACAAAAGTACATGGACAAGTATTTCCTACTCAACAATTAACTTGTGTACATCAGATCTATGATCATCAGTAAGACTTTTTCTACTCATGTGGTGTTCTTCAGATTCTTGATTTTTTTTTTTCCCCTCCCCAGAGATAGTGGCATTCTGTCATTTGCCCCTGCTTTCCAACTCTAGATGTAGCGATTATTTTAAATAAATTGTATTAATGGCAATTTTTGGAGAAAGTGAATGGCTGGTAGACATCATTTAATGAAAGAAAGTGACTGAAAATCACCTCCCCCTTCATGTTGAACTAAATTAAGTCTTAACACAAACTCTAGGAAATAAGGACTATAAAATACCAATCAAGCCATTCTGAGTAACTATCAGCAAGGATGATGACTATGTCTGAGGTTCTCCAAGGCTGACCACGATTGCAAGAGCTATTTAGATAGATGAAAAGTTGCATCAGTCTTGCTGAGGAGAGATCATATTGACACGTTCCTGAATTTACAGTATCATCCTAGTTAAAGGACTCATTTGATTCTTCTGTTTCAAAGGCTAAGTATTTAAAGCTATCATATGGAAAAACATTTAGAAGAGAAAGATTGTGGAGAAAGAGTTTGCTATTTTCTCTTTTTTGTTAAGCAGCCACGCACTGTAACCAGTATTTGCTGTTACATGTACAAAAGCCTATGGTTCTAAAATAGTAGCTTCACCTTCTTTTTCAACAATTAAAAAAAGGTCAGAAGTCATGTCAAGCACAACTTGATTTCCGATGTGATAGCAGTTTTGAATGGTTTAAACACTGCAAGCTATACTTCAAAGCCCAAATAGGTATATTTAAACATGAATATAGACAAAAATTTATGATGAATACTGTTAGCATGCTGCATTGCATTATGTCAAAAACAACCCATTCCCAAATGCCCAAATAAAAGTATATGATTGTGCATTGCATGATGATACCATTGGGTGTGCAACTTTGGTTCATGCAAAGTCTCGTTTTATGGACACGCTGATGGATAGGCCATATATTCCTGAAGATTCTGTATGTGTGAGCTTTTCAGCCATGTTCTTTCCATAACACCAAATGGATACTATGGTCTGGCATACTGGTGGCAAAAACCAAGCCCGTATCATTTTGGCCATTTAGTCCATTTAACCAAGACATTTCACCAGCCAAAAAGCTTGACCCTCTCTTTGACTTTCTATATTCTGGTAAAGGCCAGCGGCTTATCAGTTTTTCTGTCCTCAAGTCCATTATATACAGGTATCTGTTGTCAAACAGTAGAGCAAATATCTCTCCAAAGCCCAGCAGGGACACATTTGAGAAGTCTGGAGGCTTGATAACCCTAGAAGACAAGAAGACAGTGTTAGAATCTTCCTTACAATGTAGTCATGAGCTTGAATTACTAAACCAAATCCCATGTGTCTACAGAAAATGTCTTAAAACTCATCATCCTGAAATAATTTTGAAAGAACTGGATATAAATCTTTCAAGTTATGCAACTGAACACTTAGCTACAGTCAGGCCTCCAGTTTCAGTTCCGACTTTGCGCATTCAGGACAGACTCATCTGTACATAAGTAAAGGCATAAGTTTGAAAGGGATTATTCTGCAGAGCACAAGAAAAACAGAGCCATTTTCACATACAAACAAAAGAGCAAATTTATTTGTGTTTTACAGTAAATTTTCATATGGATTTCATGCCACAATATCTTTAAACTGTGAGGTAAAAGCTGTTGTTATTCTTTTGATCACTCTTCTAAAAGGAAGAAGGAAAACATAGACATGCCTTCTTGTGGTAAGCAGGTTAGATAAACTATCCAAAATTGGTCCTTAGAATGCTGTTTTACTGATGTTTTTTGTTAAACTAAGCATGGGGAGAAATAAAAATATTTTTTAGTTACCCAACACCTTTATGCTGTCTTCCCTTAATAAAACAAAATTTGGAACAGACACCGAAGAGCTGAGTCTTCCACAACTGCCTGCACGTTTATCATAGCATTACATAAAACAAAGAACTGAGGCACAAAAATGTGTGGGGATGAAAATCTGCTCTCAGCAGTAAGAGACCATCTTTCTTTTTTGAAAGATGGGTGGGTAAACTAAGAGGTGAAATTACTCGGTTATTCTTACTGATAAGAAGCACCTCCGGAGATCTTTCAAATATCCATAAATATTCAGGCTATCTGAATTAAAGGGTCTGCTAGCAATTCTAAAATGCATTTTTTTCTTTAGTAAGTTACTATGCCACCATTACTTTAATGCCACCCTTTCCAACTTATACAGCCTGATTCTTTTTGTGGAAATGGAATGCCATCATGTTCGGTCTGACAGATTTCACTATCATTCCACATCATTAGCAGGAGTGACAGATAAGGTAGTGCTATAAGGAAAAATAATCTTTTTAATTTCTCATCCCATCAAAGTACCCCCAGAAATGCCTGCTTGGTTCTCTGTATAGCAGTCTCCATGGTAACATTAGCCCTGGGTTATCACTGCGCGGGGCTTCCAGGCAAAGAGAGACTTGGACACAGGTTCTGGGTTCCACCGAGATCAGGGCAGGAAGCCTCTTTTATTTACCAAAGGGGCACCTTTATACAGGTGCTATAAAGCCTGTGGATTGGAGGATGGAGTTCCCACCTTCCTTACCACATTGGTCAAGGTGACTGTCACACAGTCTTGTTTGTCCCAGCATGGAATGCAAAGCCATGGCTATGTTCCATAAACATAGCTGATGTTTACATTAACAGAGCGTGAGAAGGTAGAGTCTTCTCCTCTAATATGAACGCTCAGGCAGCCAGGAAAAACCCTCATGGTAACACTGGGTCACCACATTTTCACATTCACAATACAGCACTGCAGTCTGGTGTAAGTCTGTACTGAAACACTTCAGATTATGGAATAAAAATATGGAAGAGAACTAGCATGAGGCCAGAAACAGCGGTGAACCTATTCATATTATCAGATGACAAAATCAGAATTAAACCACTCAATATGTGTAAAGCAAGATGTTTACAGAATTTTTATCAAAATTATTTTAGTCCACATCTAAAGTTATTAAAACTAGTAGGATCTACTTCTTATTTATTTAATAAAGACTGAATCCTAAACTGAATGGTTTACCTGAGAATATCATAGCTGGCAAAGTCCCACTGGTATAATCCTAGTGCTGAACTGCACACTATGTATTTACCATCAAAGTGCAGTCTGGGCTGCAGGGAGATGCTGCGGTCTTCAGAAACAGACAGTGTTCTTAAGCACTTGCAGTTTATTTCCCTTCCAATAGGCCAAATCTACAATTAAAACACAGTTTAAGACCATAAAAATTCACATTATGAACTGTTACATAAATAGAGCAAGTCTCACAGTTTCTTTTTAAGCATCAGGTAAATGTGTGCATGCGTTTTTTTCAGAAATATTTATCTCTTTCATGTAAGAATATCAATTTTTCAAGTGACTTTGCCTTACAGTACTAGTGCAACACATGTTTCTTGCCTAAAAAAACCCAGTGAAAATGGGTACTTTGAAGAATGGGGAAAAAAAAGAAAAAAATCAATCATCTAACTGGGACAAAAATATAAGTGTTTCAGTTACAAAGCACTTCTATAGCCACAAACTTACAGCACTCTCCAACCCCAAAGTCCTCAACAGTAACAGTATTTGCAGTTACCTGCTTCACTGTCAAATTAGCACAATAAGCATGACCTGAAAGCACTGATCCTTTCCACTACCACTCTTGTACAGCTACCATTTAAAACTAAATGCTAAGGCGAGCACTGAAAAACTAGCTTCCTAAGAGTTTAATGTTCTGTATGCAGCCTCTAAAAAGTGGGAAATGTGGGGAAAAACTAAAGTCTTCTACTATTTGTAAACTTCAGCAAAGCACTCAAACTTTTTATTTCCCAATGTACCAAAATAATACATGCACAATATATGGTACATACCTTGATTTCATACTTATCTGCACTTAGGAGAATATAATCCCCAGGACTATGCATGAGAGATTTGACTTTGCACTTCTGCAAAACGACCTGTAATTGAAGGATGGTAATGACTTATGTTGATGCAGTTAAATAAACAAATTTTCATTTGCATTTTTCACTTCATTGACCATTTGCATAGTGTACCTATGTATGAAAGCAGTACAAATACTTCTAGCAACTGAAGCAACACTCCTCTTGTTCCTACTAGTGACAACTTACTGTATTAATAAGTAAACATACATACTTCACGTATACAATCACATCCCCCACCTTTCAAGTTCTGAAATAACCAGAGGAAAAATACTGTTTCATGCTCAGATTTTTGTTATCAAGATCATTGGATTTTTTACAAAACTTTTCAAGCTGTACTCTTTCAGAACCAGTTTTTATTCAGCCTTTTAATCAAAACACTGCTTCCTAATATTAGCCCAGCTACTTTGGAATTGAAATATCTTCAATGGTCTAATTGAAAGGTTTAATTACAGCTTAAATATTTTTTTATGTTGAAATCTTATTTTGTAGTATTTCCAGCTGTTCTTCAGATTCTAAACCTAGCTGCAGGATTAGGAAATAAAAATTTAGAACAAGTTATGAATTTACTGCAAATAAGTTTGTGAGATCAATTATAAATCAATATTCCCACCTTAGTGACCCATTCTGTGTGTCCAGTAAGGGTATTCAGGCACGTTCCTGTTGATAAGGCCCATACTTTCACAGTGAAGTCTGCAGAACCACTGACCAGAATATCAAGTTCATCATTGTAATCCACACTAAAAACTTCAAGCAAAGATGGAACTAAATAAGGAATACCAGTCTCTATGCATGCATTTTTCTGTGAGACACTAGTAGCTTCTATATGAATTTTAGCAGCTTCTAAACTCATATGCTACTACTATTTTAACTGTTCTTGAACTGTATACATGAGTTGTTGTTCTGGGTGCCTATATTTACATTGCAAATTTACTGGGGTTTTTTGCCCAAATAAGAGCATGTATATCAGTGGTTCCTTCATGGCCAGATTAGGCTCATTCCTGTTTCCAGAGTTTTAGTAAGACAGTTCCACGGGATTAGTACATTTTATAAATACAAGGGAAAAAAACTACAGCTGAGCTGAGGGTATTTCTAAGTACACGACAATTAATTAATTATGAGGATAATACAAATACATATTCCCAGGTCCTATTCTGCTCTTTGCTTTAAGCTCATGTCCAGTCTGGGAACAGAAAGAATGGCCATGGCCATGTACACCCTGCTACTTAAGATTTGCACCTCTTTTGACACTTGAAACTATTGAATAACCATGGCATTTATTGTTACTTCCATGGAATTGCAAAACACTGCATGGCTAAGCTTTGGAATATTCAAGGACAAGGGTAAATCTGTTGTGGTCACTTCCCCCGTTGAGGGGAACTGAGGTGACTCAGAGGCTGAACAAGCCAAAAAAGCTAGTGTGGAAAAAGCTATCTTAAATTATATTTTGTTTGATGATGATGTACGTTACTTCACTCGAGAAATTACAATTTTAACATTTCAACATACCTGCACCAGAATGTCCTCTAAAATGCTGTGTCTTTGCCCCAGAGCTCCATTCCCAACAGGCTACTGTGTTATCAAAAGATCCTGTTACAAGCTTTTGTTCATCAAACTTCACTGCAGCACAAGTGTGTGTCTGGATACCATATATGCACTGACCTGTGCTTACATCCCACAGTTTTGCAGACAAGTCATCTGATCCTAGAATATAAAAGAATAGGATAATTGGAAGATCGATAGGTTGTGGCACTAACTATGACTGACAGTGTCTACTGAAACAGATGCATGGAAGTTTCGCGTGACACATCACTCTCAGGTTCGCAGAACCACTGACTGTACGCAAGCTTTAGTTTCTTTCAGAAAGGAAAGGGGTCCACCAAATCCCAAAATACAGATGAATACCAGGTCCCATATCCTGCCACTTTCTCTACCTCTTTTTTAAACTGCTAGCTTTGGAGAGCAAAATAAAACCATGGACTCCTTACACCTGTTTCTTTTCCAGGGGGTTTCAGTACACAAGTTGTTAGAAAGTTTTGGCAATGCTGTTTCTTATGTGTAACATCCACTGCTGAGTAGGTAAGTGAAAGACTAGCTAGAATCTAGTTGTTGGCTTCTAGTAATCATCCTAATGTACCAACATATATGAGCAACTGAAGTCTGTATTCCCAACTTAGTGTATAACACTGTCATTCCAAATGACTGGAAAATCCCTGGAATATGCTCTGACAGCAGCAGTTCATTGTAACTCTGTTGTTATTCTTTCATACTAAGGCTTCATATATGTTCTGTCTGTAACTTAAGTTCAAACTGAAATCTTGAAGTCTGTAGTCTTCAGGGAGGAAGCTGAAATTATGTGCAAGTCAGACTAGTTGCAAGGTTAAATCTAGTTTTACAGCACTTCAAAAAGCACTTATGTTAAGAACTGAAAGTGCTTGTAGCCTTGTTTTAAGGAAGACATGACCTTTCTTCCACACTTTGGGAGACTGAAGTTCTCTCACAGCCCAAAGTCTTTTTCATTGAAAGATATTGTGTAAGAGGATAGCTAACATATCTGTACTTCTCAAATGGGCTTACTTATAGTAACAGCATGATCAAAAGCACAGAGCAATCTGGATTGGAAGGGCCCCAGAAATCATTTAGTTCCCACCATCCTGCCATGGGCAGGGACAATGATGCCTGCTGTTACTATTTTATCCAACAAAGACATCAGTCTCCTTCTGTTCTTATTCAAGTGACTGATAAGTTTATTAGTACACCAATTATTTCAGAAACTGAAAAAAATAAGTAAATTTGAATCATCATCTGTATTTGCACTATGAAAATAATTTGTCTGGTAAAAGAGAAGCAAATTGACATTAATCTTATAAGGGGGAAGAGAAAACAAAGAACTTAAAGACTCCCAAGTTGTCCTTCCTACCTGTACACAGAAGTCCATCTTTATAGTAAAGTGCATATACTCTGGCACTGTGTCCAATTAAAGAAGATGTCTCAAAGGCTTCGTGGTCCTTCAGTTGCTTCATCCTTAAAATAGCTTTTAGGTAAACCTTCTTCCAATGCAGAGGATCCTGAACAGAGTCATCTATCTGCCAACCCAAATTCTTACATGCAGTCTGCCACACCTCTGTACAGGCACTTATAACCTTGTTCCACTGCTTAGAGACGAGGCAGCATGTGAGTAAGGTCTGTGGATCGAACCATTTTAACAGATAAAAACTAAGTTCCAATGGAAGAAGTTTGAGGAAGTCCCTCTTGAGGAGAATCTCTAGATTATTGGAGAGGTGCCTGAGCTGGACTGCTCCACTCAAGCTAATCAGGTGATCCAGAGTTTCATTTTTCTGCAAGTCCGTCAGAGAAAGAAATGCAATAGAAATGTTATCAAGCCATGCTTCAAAGTCCTTTTTCTCCATAAGGTTATGGAAAAATTTACCTGTGATACATCAAAATACTGTATTAGTTCCGTTCAGAAAATAAGGTATAAATCACATCTTTATTGCTGGTACATAAGTATTCTAAATGGCATGTCAACACATAGATTGAAGTGACCCAATGCACTTTAAAATAATCTTTAGGTTAGGACTAAGCATTTGCATGCACCCTGAACTATCATTTGTCCCACAGCAGACTTACAAGTAAACTGCATGTAGCTAGTGAATGTTAGCATTCGTTATGAATGTTAACATATTTCTTGATTTAGATTAACACTTTCAAATTCTGAGTCCAATAAGGTAGGGGCTAGTTTAAGTTTTAAACCTATTACGCAAATAAACACTGTCTTAAGAGTTTACTCATGGATTATTCTAATAAAAGGAAAAAAACAAAGCACATAAGCAGAGTGATAAGCTAGTTACTAACATTATTTACTCATATATTTGTGCTGAACTATTTTAAATATGAAGCAGGTAACTAGTTAGTTTAAAAAAAACATATAAAGAGATGTCTGACAAACTGTGTTGGAGGATACGTTAGTCATCTTTCTATGTGGTCCATGCAAAGACCTGAGCTTGTGCTAGTCTAGCATCAGTTTTAACGTGTCTGCACCATTTTGACCTAAATGCATTTTAAAAATCCTGTTTTGTGGTTGGTTGGGTTTTGTTTGTTTTGTGTTTGTTTGTGGGGGTTTTGTTCTTGTTTTGTTTGGTTTGGTTTTTTCCCCTATTTTCTCAGTTTATTTCCACTGAGACTCAACTGTGAAATCGAATACCACCTCATGAATTACATCCTACGTGCACTTATACTATCCTGTGACATCTCAAGTTCCTTCAGTGACCTGGGACCATTGATTAACAAAATAAACATCAGGTAAACACTTAAAAATAATATTTCTTTATTTTCTCTGGAATGTATAATTCATTAGACAACTGTCTAAATTTCACAGCACTCCCAAACTGAAAGAATTGAGGGATCTGAGTGGGTATGTTTATTTCTATATAGACATTTTACCATCATAGAATAATAGCTTAGAATACACCTCTTAACAGGGCTCAGAAGTAAAGAAAAGTACAGTCATCACTATAAAAGGCTGCACATGGCATGCAGTGGTTGGTAAAACACACAAGAAGGTTCTGGATGTCAAATGCACAGAAGCAACTGCTCCTATTAAGTCCCAAGGTGATTACAGTAACTTGCTGCAGACAGCACTTACCAGCTTTCCTCAGCACATAGGGCAGTGAATATAGCTTCTGTGTTCTCTTCAAAACAAGTATAAAAATTCTAATAGACCGGCTACGAATAAAAACTCCGCGAGCCCAAAGGCGTTTGTTATATTCAATACATGAAACTAATACTGAAATTAAGGGCTGCTATGAGGCCGCTGAAACCAGTAGACGAGCCTCTATTCCAGGTGTTACGCAGCCAGCCGCAGCCGCTCCCCCGCCCGCTCGCAATATACCCTCCACACGCAAAAAGCACGGCGAGGACTGCACCCAACGCCGCTACTGCCGATCGACAGCTCCGCGTCCTCACCTCAAGTAGCAGCCCGGCGTGAGGTGTCTGTCGGCGGGCAGTCGCCACGGCTTTCGCGGACTCCCAGAGCCCAGAACTGCAGGGTGCTTCCCTGCGGCCATCGCTCCCCCGGTAGGACCGGCTCTCAGCACTTCCGCAGTCCACGCCACAATCTGCGGGCAGCTACGACAGAAGGGTCACACTCCAGACGAGACCAGGGCCTCACGACTGCCCGGCGCTGAAGGGAGGGGAGGGTTGGGCCGAGCCCGCGCCAGGCGAACCGCCTGCACCGGAGAGAAGGCGCTCCCAGACCCGCCGCTCTCACGATCAGGCGGCTTCCGGCGCACCCCAACGTCATCGCTCCCCGCCGCCGAGTTCCGCCGCTTCCGCCGGCCCGCTCCTGCTGCCGGCGCTGCGGGTAGCGGCGGCCCCTGCGGAGGCGGCCGGGGACGGGTGCGTCGACGCTTCCCCACAGGCGAGACGTGGCTGCTGAGGAATCTCGCTGCCTGCTGGGTTACGCCGCTTCCGAGTCGTACCCGAGGTTTTGGCAAGTTCTGTTTGTTAAGAATATTCCTGTAATTATTATGATGAAAAATGCACTCGCGTTTATTATACTGACTTAAAATTACGTATTCGCTCTCCTGGCAGAGATACGGTGTTGGTGGAACCACGCACAAATCTAACGTGAAAACTGCCTAACCCTCTTACTTGATTAATTTGGACATAGTTTACTTTTTCCTACTTAACTTGTATTTATTCTCTTCACTTTGTAATTGCAGGTTTTGCCTTTGCCTGGGGTCCAGCTCCATGGCTGGTGATACCTGAAATCTTCCTACTTAAAGTTAGAGGCATATCTAATGCTGCTTTTGTGTTAACGAACTGGGTTATGGCCTTCTTTGGAATCCAGAAAAATTAAGGATTTTATAGTAAGCATCATTAATTCTCTTATTTCTTCAGTTCTTGTGTTCTTTTAACCTGTAATGGCCATGTGAGAATATTAATTGTATTAGGGCCAGCATCTTTTTTTCTAAGATGTAAAATAAAATGTAATTTTATAAATAAATAAATGTATTATAAATAAAATAACATTTCCTTGGTTCACTCCACCTTTTCCTTATGGTGCATGTTACAGTGAAGAAGAGCAGCCTGGGGCTGTTAGTTTCAGACTGCAGTACTTGACATTTGTGTGGCTGTTATTTCTGGGATGCCTGACCACAGAATGAAGTCTTAAATCTCAAATGGAGATTAATTCTTGGCTTTCATGGATTTAAGGTTTTTTTCTTATTGCTGTCAGGTGGCTAGGAATGTATTTAAATCACAAGAAAGGCTGTAGCCCTTATGGGAATGTCTTTGATACTTCAGGAAAGATAACTGCTTTTTCAAAAGGAATAGCAATGTCTTAGAAACACTAAGAATATACATTTAGCCGGAACAGGAGAAAAACTAATTCGTAGTGTTAGTTTACAGACTAAACATCTCCAACTGAAGCAGATCTCCGAAAATCTAAAAGATGCCTGGAAACATACAGCAATGCTAGATTATGGCTTTTGTCAAAGATGGGTAAAGCTTAAGACACAAACAGCAATCTCACAGGTATGACACAGCACTTCAGAAAACTCAAATGAAAAAGCAGTGCTCTGTGCTATATCCTGTCTTTTTGATTTCTTGTCTTTTTACTTTCCAAATTTGAACGTCATTAGTCCTGTGTGTGTGAAAGAAACAGGTGTGAAAGAAACAAACTTACAGTTTATTACAGATGAAGGAATAAATCATGTTTCTTCTTCACAAAGGTGATAAATAGCACTTAAAACAGTTTCAAATGTGATAGGACTGTTTCTACTTGTATGTCATCTCTAAATTACAAACCATACATGCTATCATATGACATTAAAAACAATGTAATACATCGGCATTTAAGACCAGTGGTGAAGAGTCTTTGATCACAAATGTAGCAATAGTCTTAACAATATGCGATTATTACATTACAAAGCAGTATGCTACCATTTAAAGACAAACTGACATTCCAGACTGATAACACTCCGCATAAACGTTTACATTTTCTATTCAACCAGATAAATACCTAATAGAGCCATAAATAAATATGCATTTTCTCTTCAAGTCAGGTGCTAGTACCACAATTCCCAGTAGCAAACAGGAGTCAGTCAGTTACAGGTCAGCAACAAAGTGAAGCAGCTAAACAGTATACAGGTTGGTGAGGTTGCTGTGCTCAACTAATAAGAGTGAAAATACTTTCTAACCTGCATGCAAGTACAGATGTTTGCTGCATAATCTCTTGAGCCTTCCCATATTGTTAATATTAGGTTCCCAGGGTATAATTCAGTCCTTCAGAAAAACAGATTAAGCCTATCTGAGAAAACAGTGCTTTAACAAAATAAGCAAGCACTGCGCATATGAACCATGACATCAAATATTAAAAGTGAAAATAGTGTGATACTCATTTTCATACACAGAAGGCAACAGAAATTTTTCTGAAATACCTTATCACTTGCTGATGGGATTTTTTCCTTCCCCTTCCTTTCATGATCCCATTACTTTAAATTCTTATATATATAACTAAGGATTTTTAATCCCTGAAAATTTATGGTAGAAATTACAAATATATATATTGAAAACCAAATCCAAATGAAAATGGTTATATATTTTAAATGCAGACTGAGCCAACAGCTCTGGAAAAGCCACTGCATCTGCAAGCATGAAGTATAGACCCACACCTTTAGGAAAACATCTTTGAGCTAGCCATTACTGGTCAAATATACATAGGACAGCAAAAAATATATGTCAGGAGTAGCAACCTTAACCAGATGTAACTAGTTAGGCAATAATGTTACCCATTCCCTGCCCTCTTAAGTACTGTTTAAATATTTATTCAGTTGACTGTCACAATACTAAAAAAATTCAATTTGAATCTATCAATTACAAACACTTAAAACATTTATAGAAATAATCACATGAAGGCAGAGAACAAACCTGCTATTCATTCCAGGTGCATACTTGTGTGTATGTTATTCATTGAAAAACAACAGCAAAGCACCAAAAAAACAAAAACAGAAACAAACAAACAAAAAAAAAACCACAAGAAAAAAACAACCAAACCCAACCCCCCCCATCCTGCCCAAACCTGAAAAAGAATTTCCAACCAATCCAAAAAAACCACACACATCCCCAGCTTCAAGAAACCACACCAACCAAAACAAAAATCCCTGCCACAACCCCAAACCAGTAAAGGACTATAACCAGAATAGGCCTTACTTCTTTGCAAACCAGGAAACTGCATGTATGCGTGCATTCACTGGACGTAGAGAGCAGCTCTCTTGCTACCATGAATAGCCATAGCCCTTTCAAATTGCATGTGGCCCCTTTGTTTCTTATTAGAAGGAAGTGTTTTGCTACTTTCAAACACATAAAATCTTTATGTGTACTACACTGCCAGTAGAATAAGGAACTGGAAATTACTCTTAGACTGTACCGGTTTCTAAAGTCCAAACTGGGCTTTAGGGACCTTGGGAACAGCTAATCAAAGCCTCAGCCTTAAGGGCTCCATATTGTGTGTGTGTGTGAAAGAATTAACTTAGCTCATATGTCTGGGGGTTCCTGAGTCCTAGTCACACTTCAAAGTTGTGGTGATGGTTTATATGCATGCTGTAATTCAGGACAAAGATGATGAGTAGCTAAAAATGTTACATATCTATTTTGAACGGTAGTGCACAGGTATGTGTACTGGACTAGATAGTAACACAGTGGTCCCTTAGACCTTCAACTATTTTGTGATTCCATGCATCATTACCCATGCTGGTGAGAATGCACAAGTACATTCTAAATTAACTACCTATACAATCTAATGCTTGCACCAATGTAAATGATATTTCTATAATTTAGTCAGACTAATGCACAGGGATGAAGTGGTGACCGATATCATTTAGCCAGGAGTGAAGAGCCCTGCCACTGCCAACAAATCCAGCACACTGGGATAGAAAGTATCACTTGCAGAAACTTAGACTCTAAGAGTCCAGAATGGGCCTTTAGTTAAACTTAGCTTGATAGCAAGTGCTCAATTTGGTGACAGTTCTTCCTTCCCAGAAACAATTCCCCCCATCCATCTGCAGCAATATTTTTCAGTTTTCCTATTAGACCAACATCCACCTTACATAGCTGTAGATTCAAACGTTATCGTTTCTCCTAACCATGAGATAGTCAGCCAGTATCAAGAATGCAGCCTACATGCAGCTTCAACATCCATTGTGAAAGGAGAAAGGCTTGTGCTTAGGCTGGACACAATTTGTCCCTAAGACCACTTTTTAAATTTTAGGGAGTAAATGCATGCACATGCTGGAGAAACAGAGGCCAAACAACATGGCTTCAACGCTGGAGTGAACAACACTACAGCCATCCCAGCAGCCTTCCAACAAGCCTTGTCATCTAACACCAGTCTTGAGAACGAGAGGTTCCGCAAATGTGTAAGAACTTGGCATTTTATAAATGATGCACAAGAGCTTATACTACCAACTGCCTCTAGATTTTAATTAGCAGTCTGAACAGTAAGGATGATCTTTTAAGAGAAACAATAGCTAGAAGCTAATTCTCCTCATGTGAAGAGATACAGAAATCATGGTAGTCTGATCAGACTACTGAAAATGCAAAGAAGCCACGTCCTTGTACAATACAGGTTTCTCCTGTTACACCTGCAATTTCACATGATAGCGTTATTATTTGTTCTTTTAATAAAATAAATGTGATAAAGATCTTCACAGAATTTGGTTCCTGTGGCTTGTGTCAAATAAAATTGGAATATTATTCCCATGTTCTCTGCCTTCTACCTATATTCTGGGCTGCTCTCATACAGTAAGTAGGTAGTAAACTACACATATATGACTCTAAAGCCTCAGCTATCATCTCTAGGTGTCATATAACCCAAACTAAATGCTCTCTACTTCTTTTGCCACATTAGATATTATCCCTCTACGACACTGATTAAGTACAGAAGCAAAAACTAAAGAAGTCAAAGCCTTGTTAAGGCACTTACTGGATACATTAAGAATGAAGACAATTTTTTTCCAGGACTCTGCTCCTTCGTGTCCTATATGAGTAATGGTCTGTTAAGGCCTGGTAGTTCCTAGTGTGACCTGCTTAACAGCTTGTACCTGACCCGTTAAGTCAAGCTATAGCATAAAAGCAGGTGGTAGGTGGGCGAGGATGCAGTTGCTGGGCTTTCCTCTTCAAATGATACCAACATCCTCTTCCAAGTATGTACCACAAGCCAGTATGATCTGGTTTTGTCTAGCTTCAGTAATCCAGTATCTCTATTCCTTATAGTTCATTTGCTAGATGTCATCAATGCTGTAATTACAGGCAGACGTTCAAGGTGTTTCCTCTCTCTCTCTCCCTCTCCCACACACATATACACACACATTCCCACCCCCCAACACTCTCTTAATTCATGGTAACACTTTACAGCCACTGCTGCACTTCTGGTTCAAGAAAGTAACTCCTGCTTTATAGCCCTTTCTTCTATAATCATGCTTAGAATATAATGCAAATGCTGTATCTCTATGCATTCTGACTACCATCATAGCCAGTAGTCAAACTTTCTGTCAAGCTCTTCTCAATCTTCTTGTTCTCCCTAGTGCTCCATCTCTAAGGCTAGACTTTCAGGATACCCAAGTTTTTGCTCAGGTTCTTCAAAGCATGTTTTAAAATTTCCATATACTGCTTCAACTGCTATCAAACAATGGTTAACAATTTTAAAACATGCTGTAATAGCACAGGTGAACATCTGCACTGTATTTAAAATCTATCCTAACAGGGTAAAGCAAAGTTTCCAGTTAAAATTTAAACTAAAGCCCCAGTTTTGCAACACACCAGTACAGAGTACAGTCTTCAAAAACAGCCACAAACCAGAAATCAAATATTACATTGAGAAAGCTGTTCATGGAAAAAGCTGGTTCTTCTTCTTTATAAAAATATGTAAGTGCCAGCAGTGACCCCAAAAGTGGATTCAGGACTGTCTACCACTTCCTGGAAAATAAGTACTGCATGGTACTTTCAGATAGATTTTTTTTTAAACCTTAACTGTCAAAATAAATAAGGATAGGGCAAAGTAACACAATCTCTGGAAGCAACATCCTCAAAAAACAATTACAAGTTTTTGCAAAGACTTTGATCTGGTACTTCCTTTTAGATACTTATTAAGGTTCACCCCCTACACCTATGAGTGCAAAACCCACTAAAGTAATAACAGCCTTCTGCTTCTAATTACTGTTGAAAATATTGCTTCTTCTGTTGATTAGCCACCACAGTTGAAAGTAAGACAAGATATGACCTTGCATATTTTCTTAAGTGAAGCAATTCGCCGTTATATACAATGAACTGAGAAATCACTTTGCAAAACCAGTTTTACATTCAGACAGGTGGCAGCAAAAGGCATGCATCTCCAGATGATCATGCTGGAACAAAAGTGAAATCATGACATATGAGTGGTATTATGAAACAAAATCAGGGACACAGAAGTATTTCTACATATAGAACAAGAAACACTTGCTAGTAAAGCTAAAACATCATATATAGAAAGGCTTTCATAAAAAAAACTCAAAACCAAACAAACTCCTTGCAAAGGTATTCTAGAGGAAAGGGTTAAAAAAAATCAAACTTTAAATATACACCCCTATCCTTTAACACAGTAAGAGACAAGATGACTATTTCATCATAGAAGACTAGCTTATTAGCAGTGACATTTCAGTCTGCATCCAGTTAGAAAAATACAACTATCTGAAATAAAGACTTATACTGTTGGTGCAAGTGCAGACAACAGTTAATGATGATGTCTGCATAAGAATCTTTTTGCAGTCAAAGACAAGTGGGGTTGGCTCCTCTGCCTGTAATGGAAAAATCTGTAGATGCACTACAATAAGAGTTTTCCAGTAGATGGATTGGGCTTTTTGTTTCGGCATTTTTTGTTTGTGGCTTTTTTTCATTTCTCTAATTTTCAATTTTTGAGAAATATTCTGAAAGTTTGTATTTCCTATAGAAAGTTTCTCTGTTCAGGGGTTGATTATGTCAGAACAGTTTTCAAGTTTCTGTAAACAGTGAGCAAGGGGAACACCATCTTCATATCTCACCTGATTTTTCAGTGTACATACCACAGATACATCACTTTAGGGATTGACTGCACTGTTTGAAATTACCTCAACTGCAAGCCTTTTTTTGTTGTTGTTGTTTTGTTTTTTAAAGACTGAAAAAAGCAAAAGCAGTGATCTATGTCATAAAATTCCTCTTCCAACATGACATACACTGTTGTAAAACAACTCATGATAGTAATAACAGCAATTAATTTTGCTGCATGTCACTTAGGTAAGTCAAATTATAAGAAGCTTAGAACAAGTAATACTTTTTGTTTACTTCAGTTTCAGCCTAAATCTCTCATTGATTACTTACTGTTAGAGTGCCACAAAAAGTAATGCTTCATTAACTGAGAAAACATACCTATATCAAAGATAAAGGCATCACCAAATCAGGTTGTGCTAACTAGAATATGGGTTTCTAAGGATTTATCACCTGTACTTCAGCCACATTTTACCACCAGAAGCAGTGTTTGTGACATTGCCATAGAGCTTACAAAGTTGTAAGAAAATGTGAAGTAAGGAAGAAAGGTTTTAAAAGTGTCTTCATTTTAAGTCAATAATGTCTTCATCATATAAAGAAATCAGCTGAAATGGATAGCTAGATGGTGAGCTCTCCTCTCTGTTTGCTGAAGTATCAGGATCTGAACTAGTGGAAAGATGATGGCTTTCAGAATAGCCTTCAAATGAGCTTGAGATTATCCTGCAAAGAGGATGACAAAAGTTACTAAAAAATACACTGGTAAGGGCAGGAAGGAACAATGACTACTTCTAGATTCAATCAAGTTATTCTAGAGACAGATACAGACCATTACAACTGAGTTTCCTCCTGTTTGACTGTATAAAAAATAATCAAAAGGCAGTAATAATGAAGCCCCTCAACCAAATAATTTCCAAAAAGGGAAATACATCAAACATAGTTTTACACCACAAGAGATCTTTTATTTTGTTACTCTCAGTCTCCTTTATCTTGCCAGTATTCTATATTCCACCAGTACTCTATACAAACATAGGTTATGGAAACAGTGAAAACACGAGAATGGCATGGGGGTCAGTGCCAAACAGACAAATGCTGTGGGTATTTTTTCACAAAATTTATTCTGAAAATAGCAACACAAAAGCATACAAAGAAAACTAAAAGAGAGCCTGCATAGTGCAGCTGCAGTAGTCCGTATCTTTAAAATAGGTTCAGCTGCAGCAGGTACCCACAAAATACCATTTAGTCTTGCCTTGCTCATTAATGTGTCTTTAGCAAAAAGTGTAATTGTTTCAGTACTTACGGGACTCAGATACTCTAACAAACCCATTAGCATGAAATACACGTGGATATATGTCTCAGCCAGCCTCATGCCAACTGAGATAAGGATGAGCTATCAATTCTGAAAATATTTATGGCCTAACTTAGGCTTTTTTCTAAAGTATATTTACCTGTCACTACTAGATGATCTTACGGCTCCCTGCTTGGGGTCTGACTGTCTTCGAGAAACTTTTTTTAGCTTCTGTCCACTTTCTGTCTTGGCAATAGGTTCATCCAAGAGGCCTCAATAAAGGAATAAAAGACTTAATACTTTCAACAGAAAACAAAGCATGCATGAAAATGTTAAGGTATCTGTTGCTGGCTTAGAATATGGCCATCTTATACATGATCAGATAATGGCTATACTATTTGCAAATAATGCTTCCTCACTGTTTCTTTTTTTTATTTTAGTAATTTATGAATACTAGCTGCATGTTACAAACTTCCCTGTGATGGTGCAAAGATCAGGAAGTATATATTTGACAATTTATAAGTAACACTGAGGAATGAGGAGAGTTTACCCAGCAATTCTTTACGTGTTCTGCTTGCAATTTCTTTAATTTCCATACGAGATAAAGACAGTGAGTGCATAACTGGAAGAGAAGTAATGCCACTTGATGTTGTAGTAGTGATGACCTTGGGGGCCAAAGGTGACTTCAGAGGTCGTTCAATGCTTCGCCCAACCAGATTGCTGAGAGGTATTTTGTACAGGTTTTTGCATGGAATTTCACCTGAAACACAGAAAGAAAGAAGAACATTACACTCGCACAATAGAATCAGTTCTTACAAATTCCAAATTAAAAGGACAAGCTATACTTGTCTGAAAAAAAGCTGAGCATTTTTAACCAAAATGACAAAGATCTTTCTTGCTCTAGAGATATTTCAACACAAATAAGCTAGGGGAAGGAAGAAATACAAGCAATTTGACTTAGGGAGAAAAAGAAGATTGACTCTTAGCAGCATGACTAATCAGGAGAGGAACCAGGAAGTAAATTCATATGACGTGCAGCTGGTACTCTAACTATTACACTGCAGTCTGTGTGGTATTTCCCTCGTGTTTTAATATACTACAAACGTACTGAAGCTTGGATTCCAAGTGGTTTAAATTATGACTCCTCCTCTTAGGTAACACAAAATACCATGTTTTCCTAATTCCTAGAGGAAAAACAAACCAAAATCCCAAACTTACCATCAAATGGTACTGACTTTAAGAAATTTGTGATTACCTTCTCCTTTTCCTTTCTGCTAACATAAAGTAGCAGATTTAAAGAAGAAAGGTGTACATACATCTTGCATTATCTAGTTAATGTTCCCTTGCTTCTCTTTTATTGTCACACTATAGATTGACCGTTCACAGATCATGTTACACTAAACTGTCTGCACTAAGTTTTTCAAGGCCTTTACTTTCGTTTTGCAAAAGAGCTTCAGCCATTCCGTGGTCATTCAGCTCTTCTTAAATGAAAGGAATAGCATATGTGAAATGTCAAGTTTTCTGATAATTTTATGCCCCTTTTTGCATTATTACTTGTGATCACATTGCCAAAGATTCATCAAGCCACTGAGGCTTAATTCCTCCCTTCCTACAGAAATTATTTCATCAGAACAGTGCTACCATGTATTCAGAAAAGATACTACAGTGCAAAAGCTCACCCAAGTGCTTTATATGTGTGGAAAATAGTAAACCTCTTATCACTTTCAGGTAGGAATTAACTTTTTTTACCATCTCTACTGAAGATCAGCCATACTGAGATGTAATAGCTGTTGGAATGATTAGAGATCACAGTACCTTCTAGCGAAGGAAGAAGAAATTCTGCCTTTTTACAAGCTGTCGGTGTTTGAGGAGAACTCTTTGAACTCATTTCCTTAGAGCTGCTGTCAGACGATCCACTTACTGCAGCAGTAGCTTTAAAATAAATATCCGACTGAAATGACAAATAACTCATTGTTAGTACGGTAAGGCTTTCTTAATCATCTTCTGATGTCCTTTGTCCTTGATATAAACTAGGAACACACAAATGAAAAACTATTACAGATGAAGTAGTACATATTTCGGTTTTGTTTGTTACGTTTTTAGCAGCAGCAACGTTTTACATTCATTAGATCCCCACATATCACAGAAATAGTCAAACACCATTTTTCTGTCTTACCCTTGATGCCACAAGTTGAAGCTCAGGCACAACTGCTGTGTGGACTAAGTTCCCATTCACCACTAATCGGATCTCAATGGAATCAGTAGTGAAGGCAAGAACATAAGGGAAAGCACAGACTGCAACGAAATAGAAGTTATTTGGCAAGGAAGAATGGTTAAAGCAGAAGTTTCTTGGATGCTCCACAAAAACTGCTCTTGACCTCTTCTGGCATGTTCCTTTCCTATGAAAAGTGCTAACATACTGATGTACATCAAGTTACACTGAGCCTAAAGAAAATTTCACTCTCCATGCCTGGCAGAATGTAGAGTGAATGGAAAATGAGAAATGCAAAAAATGGGGGGGAAGCTAAGCAAAGGATTAACTGTCTACCAAGGCTCCACTTTTCAAAATTATCATATTCAGAAAATTAAGTCAAGTGGCATAATTAATGTACCATGCCCATTCCCAGAATACTGTAATTCCACCAAGAGCCACGCACAGGCAAAAATGGTAAAAAAAACCTCATCTACTAAAAATAGGTATTTTCTTACCAACAGCAGAAGGAACTTGATTCCAGCTGAAGTGGAAGTCACAAGCTGATGGCTGGACCAGTGGAGAACCTCCACTGAAAGGATATACCTTTCTGTATTGACAAACATCTGTAGCAAAATAGAAAAAAGAAGAATCCATCACTTCACACCAGAAGCGACCACCACCCATTTTACATGGAGATTTTGCAGAAGGGTGGAAATTCCGCACACAATCAAACATTCATGTAAAAGTCCCTCTACAGCCAAACAGCTAAGCAAAATTTGCTTTCTCTGTCAACACATTGTAAAGACCAAACTAAAAGACCTACATTTAAATGAGCTGTCATATTTCGCAATGTAAGTATTACTGTTTCAGCAGTTATCAGGTCCCTAACTTGTCTATAGATAGAGGAATACACAAGAAAAATTCAGAAAGCAGTGTCTGCAGAATTGTACCTCTATGCCCTTCAAGTAGCCATGTGTTCATCTAATTCACATTTTTTGAAGACTGTTATGTACATGGGTTATTACAGACACCAAGATTTCATCAACCATATAACCTGCACATCCATAAAACTTTTTACACGAGTAAAATACCTGAATTCTTAATTTCACCAATATGCATTTAAGTTCCAAAAAATCTATTTTGACAAACTTTCCATGAAGCACTAACATTTATTTTCAGATACAGACCTAAACTGCAATGAAAGAAGATGTAAATATGCAGATGGCGCTATTACCATTTCTGGCCTTCCCTAAACACTTACAGTTATAACACAACAACAGACCAGCTTCACCATCTTCATATACATCAATAGCTGCAACAAAATTAACCTGCAATGATAATGGAAAAGATTAACAAACAGGCAGAGGATACTGTGGTTATTACAGCTAGGTTGTGACTAATAAGCAATACAATCAGTTGGGGTAAAAGAAAAAAAAAGAGAGAAATAAATAAACACTTTTATAAAAATAGCCTCTTTTGCGATATAATTTTCAGGATTTTCTCAAGATGAAAATTAGTTTCTTTTGTATTTGGCTCTGTACAGTGCAGAACATTCATAACCACACCACAGTGTAAAGCAATAAAAACATATCACTTATTTAGCAATACAAATTTTAGGAAATAGAATCATTTCAGAAAGCTGTGAATCAACATGCTATGTTAAAGATAACAATTATTTTCAAAAAGTGATCTTCAAATGCACATCATGACTAGCAAAAAGATCAGATACACCAATTGCTGGTTCAAAAACACTACCATTTACAGAGGCCAACAGGGGTGTACCTAGGGATTAATGAATAGTCTGAATTTACAAACTGAGCAGCAATGCTGGTTAAACCACAGTATTTTTACATAGATTAGGCTACACGAATTGTCTTAATTCAACTTTGGCTTTGTCTTTTGCATTTAGATTAAAAACAAACCAAAACAGCCACAAAAAATAGGATATCTGTTCAGGAAATGAGACCTTATTAGTGAAATGCAGAAAGTTGCATAAGGTAAATGCTTCCCAAACCACATATACTACTTGGACAGGGAGAGGGCTGAGAGACTGATTCCATGAACAGCAGTTCTTTGACTTTCCTTGATTCAAGATTACTGTGCAGGTCAAGAACTATTAAGCAAACCTGAAAGTTTACACATCCATATCAAATGCATTTTGACCTATCTTCTGTAGTGACTGAAATCCATTGCTGCTTTATTGTCCAGAGAAATAAGCGGGCAAACCCATTTCAACATCATAAAAATCACTAGCTCAGCTCATATTAATTGTCTGCTTTATTTGTGTTCCTAAAGGAAATAAGGATTCTGGTCTGCAAAAGAAATGGGAGTGGTGGATGGCGATGGTGATGTACTTCTCTATTCCCATTCTTTATTTCTAATTCCTCCTCATCCAGATTAAGATTGATTCCCAGTGCTGTGGAGAAGTTTATACTTTATCAACCATGCCAAGAGCACCTTTTCATCACCAGATCCAATTAAAATACAGAAAATTTAAAAAGAAAATAACTTATCAAGAACCATCAAGTGAAAAACTAACCTTTAACCCTTTTCACATTAAAAGTAACAACAACAGATTAAATGTGCAAAGTCTTCCGTTTTTTTTGATTTATGATTTTTTTTGTTTAAAGCTACATATCCACATGCCTGTTTAGAAACTATCTTTTCTGGAGCAGGAAATACTGCAAGTTTTTTCTGAAAACCAAGACACTTTACTTAAAACTCTATGTCTTAGACAGATTCAATTATTAGTTGACTGGACAGCAGTTTCTTAAATAGAATGAGAAGCTATATATAAATATTTTAGCTACAAATAGGCAAATCTGAATAAGATGCTGGTGGTCAACCACTGAAGTTATTTTGATGCAATTTTCAAACAATAAAACACTGATACCACAAAAATAAAGCAAAAAGCTAACTGCTGCCTAAGAAAGAAGAAAAATGAATTTTTAACAACATTCCAGAGCCTGAAACACAGGCTTTTTTCCAACATAGCATCTTTTAACTACCTCTCTTGGGAGTTATCACCATATCCAAAAAGGAATATCCCAAAAAGCATCCCCAAAGGACTAAATGTCTCAGAGTACCCTAAAGCAGTAGTTATTGAAGTAAAAAGTAACACATATGAGCATCTCCATAGATTACACTCCTAGGTCAGCACAGCATGCACTGAGTCTGCAATAAACATGTTCAGTGAGGGTTTGCAAAAAAAGTTTCAATGATCAAAACTTACCCTGTTTGTTTCGACATGATGCAATCTATAGGACTCCCCTGTACTCTCACTGACTAAATCAAACTGATGCCGATATGCTACACAGATCATATTGTCATTGTCTCCAGTAGGTCCATCCACCAGCGTCATAACTACTGGAGGGTCAGAAAGGCATATTTCCTATAATGTAAATAATAGAATTACTCTCTTTGTCAAGTTCCTGCTGTGGGTGCTGCAGGCACACCATGATTTTAAATGGATGTTTTCTAAGCACAGAAGCTTAGAAAGAACAAAGAACAAGCAGAAACAATTATTTAAAAATCCGTAAGTTTTATTTCACATATATATGATCAAACTCTATCATATGGCTTCTCACTTTTATTTGTCTGTAGGTTCAGGAAGACGATAATACATACTCTGCCTTCCCTGCACCGCCCCACACTAGCTGAGTGCTGCTCGGTGTGTTAAGATAATTAGTAACTAGATTACACATACCCGGATGTACTGGAACTCCTCTACTGGAGATTCAGGAGATGATAGCAGAGAGGTGCTCGTTAACGTGTTGTGTGAATTATATTTCTTTGTGACGAGAAGTAGTTTGTTCCGAATAGCCACAACAATCCTCAGTTCACTTCCATGGTGAGTATTAATGGCATACAAATGGCAGCCTGAGGAAATAATGTTCTAGACTCTAAGTGGTAGGGGTAGGGTCTGACTTTTTTGTTCTATATTTGTGTGACGATTAGTACAACAGGGCTCTGATGGATGACTTGGCAACACAGAGTTAAAAACTCCTCAATAGGATTACATCGACTTCTAGGAAAAGACAAAAGCCTATGACTCTTTCAAAATCTACTTTTACCCTTAACCCAAAGTACATGGATTCTCACTATTCTGCAAGTTCCAGCTTTCCAAAGCAGCTTGCTTTTGAAGACCAGGAAACATTCATTTCTACAAAAATAATGGGCAACTACACCCAGACTACTATGTAATGGGGGATTTGTCAGTGTTCCTCCAACTTAAAGTCTGCTTTATTTCAGTCTGACATCCCCACAAAATTCTTCTCATACCTCCCAACCCCGAAATCCTGTTTTTCTATAAAGCTTTTCATCAGCAGCAACTGCCAAGTAACATGTATTTTTTACAACATTCAAAAATGTCATGCTGGACTATACTAGAGTAGTTTTCAAATATAAGCTTAACAAAATTTGAATTGACCATCCAGAGACAAAACTAAAGGTGAACACCTACACCTGCCTAAAGAGAGCTAATAAGCTCCTGGCAATTACCAGCATCAAAACACAGTGGATGTTTTTAACACAGGATGACAATATCACCTTTTGTTCTCTCCAGTTTATTTTCTCTGCAGTCATATTTGCTTCTTATCATTTTTTTAGTCTCTATATCTTTTTGGACACCACTGAGTCTGAAGACAAGGATACGAGAGTCTTTCCCTGACGTATGGAGAGAACCAGGAAAAAAGAAGTTAAAAATAGAACGTGGTAGTTTGAAACTAATACTTCCAACGAGAAGTAGCACCTAACAAACAGAGCAAAAGCAAACAAAGCATAGTATCTCTCTGGGGACAGAAGACTTACGAACTCTCTAGGATTTACAATTCTAGTTGACCAAACCCTTCAGTACGGTGGCCGAGTTTCCCATTAGGTGGTGCTGCTGCATCAAAGAATGATCTGAGAGCTTCCAAACAGTGAATATATAAAATATTGAAAAATAACAAAAATATAATAAACTACACGGCAAGAGTAAAAGGGTGAACTTTAAGAGCTGGTACCATCCAGGTGAGCAACTGATAACTGGACCATTAAAAGAGTTTGAACCCTTCATGGTACAGAAGGGTTTTCTCTAGAAATTTCACCAACTTCCCAGATCTTCAGAAATGTCACCTATTCTCCAGGTGTCTTGAGAGAACTGCAAATCAGTCTCACATTGTCTGAGCTAGTTCTGTAAGATTTCAGGGTGAATTTCATCAGATGCAACCAAACTGGACAACTTCCAGTGATACAGAGGAAACCACGTTTTAACCAAAGCTTCGATAAACAGAACTTCAGCAAATACTGAGGAAACAGGCACTAACAGGGTAAAAAATAAATCAACTGTATCTGTAATTCTTTCCAGAGTTAAGCATACAGATCCTGATCTTGCTTTGTGTATATTCCCTTTATGAAACTCAATCACAAACTATTGGGTAAAAACTAGCTCACTAAAAAAGCGCACATTTTATGCACATTTAATCCTTCTAAACAAGACACAATTGTCACATATACATACCCAGCAACACCCGGAGTCATGCAAGAATCCAAGAACAGGGACCTCTCCTACCTTTGTCTGTTCGGGCAATCAAAAGATCCAGAGCTTCCAACACATTCATCTGCTTCATTTGGAGTGTTTTATCAAATACTTGCACTGACGGTTGGCCATCTAAAAAAGAAACATATGTATTCAAAATCCTACTAGCTAGATGCTGGTTTTGAACCATTTCTTTCTCCTAATTAAAGTCTTGGGGTTTTTCTTACAAAAATGGAGAGAAAAGAAATCCAAAAAGAACCGCACAAAGCTCCTACATGTGCCACAGCATTGTAGTCAATACTTCCTCACAGGGGAGTTTTATTATTGTCATGAATTAGATTAAGCGACTGAAATCTAAAAGTGACATTCCTTTGGCAAGTTCGAGAATTATGAACTAGAACTAACTTCATTCCCTCAATCCCGCTGGCCTTACATAGCACACAGAGGACAATAATGGATCAGAGTAGCAATATTATTGCTAAGGGAAGAAGTAGGATTTCATAAGCCCTTGGCTGCATGCTCATTAATATTAAGGTCTAAGAAAAGCAGACAAGCCATTTAGACATGTCTTGAACCTGAATGCGACCTCCTATGGCTTTTCAGATGGTCAAGAAACACAGTATCTGAAATAAGAAAACATTCTGATATCTGCATTAACACTAGCTCCCCAATATGGCTCGATTCTACTGCAGAATGAATTTTTGCAACTAGGTTACATAAATGTTACAAATTTACTTGGATTAGTAACTATCCCCCTACATAAAGACCTACTAACACCTGAACGAGTTTATGAACACTCATTTTCAAGAAAATGGTCAGATACATAAAAATTGACACGAAAACACTAGATCATTTACTAACCATCTATTAACAAGATGCCAGCATCTGTAGAAACCAGCAAGGACTGGCCCCAAGAATCTGCACAGACAACCTCATGAGGAAAATTACTGCAGAAAGACTGAGATTCCCAAGGCTATGAAGTAACATAAGGGATACATATTAAGTACACTAAAAAATACAGATCATACAGACACAGAATGAGATGGACAAAGGCAATAACATGTAAATGCTTTTGGCAGGATACATTTCCAAACAGTATATTGTCGGAAATTGAAATATCAAAATTTAATTGTCTTGCAGAGGACTTTCTGCATCAGTTCTGGTTTGGAGACTAGTATGTGTAAGACATACTTGAAATGCTAGAATTATAACACATGCAGCTGAAACTCAGTGCAACCCTCACACAATTTTTTTTTCAGTTAAAAAACCCAAACCTATATACTTAAAACGTATGTACCACAGTTTGCTTACATCTTATGGTTCAGTTTGTGATGTTTAGTTCTAGCACATGGTACAGTTAAAATTGTCATTGTGCCAAATTGTTCTTCCATCCTGTGTTCTCTGTACTTACCTCACAGAGCCTGCCCCTCCTCTCCCAATTAATATATTAGTTGGAATCTCTGAAATTCTAGAAGCACTTCTGAAGCTTCTGTATATAAAATACATGCAGAAGAGTGCAGCTGGCATATTTCATTCCCTAATGACTTCAAACAAAACCCAGTATTACAGGAAATGAAAACACAACTGAATCTTGTTTTAAATATGCTGAAATAAAAATAAAAGATGATTGCATATGGAAGATGTCACTTTCATTGAATTTTCTCCAGTATAAAAGCATCCACAGATGCTTTAACTTGAGAAGTGCTTCTGCCTCAGGCTCGTTCTTTATTAATCTAATAGTGACTGCAGAATCATTTTGACACTGTACCTTTCATCCTTTCTGCTGCAGCATCTAATGAAAGACGTAAATAAATAGACACTATACTAGATAATGTTTAATGTTGCATAACTTCTCTGACAGTTTCACTCACCTCCTTTTTACAAAAGCTTGTGGTTGCCAAGTTAGCTGTGGTATCCCCTTTCACAGTGGTTTTCAATTTCAATGCCTAATACAAACAGATGTTTTATTTAAACTGAGTTTTTGTCAGCAATACCCAAACTAATGACCATATAAAAAGGACAATTTAGGACTAAAAAGTAATTTCAATTTGGAATTCCTATGCCATTTTAAGTTAATGAAAAAAGAAGCAGAATTCTGTATCCTCAACAAGGTTTGCATAAATCACTAGATGGTTACTAGGTATCTTCTCAGCCAAAACACATGTTGGCTGTTTCTTGTTTAGGTCTTTTTTGTTTGCTTGCTTTCTAAATTGCAACTCAGAAGAGTCAAACATAGTAACAGAGAACTCCCCAGCTCGTACTACAGCATCTAACCATCTACCACAGTTTACTTTATTATCTAGCCAGATCGAGGATCCTCTTGTCAGTTATACAAACTGACCCTTTATATGCGGAACTTCCTAACAAACACTAAAGCAAACTATATATATGTCTGTCTATATATATTGCCAGGCAGCCCAAGGATAGACGGTCACTGGATCACAAATACTTCAGTTAGAAGTAATTAGAAACAAGGATTTTGAAGGGACCAAAAGCTGCAGTGAAATATTGTATACACATAGTTTAACTGACTTACACAGTTAAGTCTGTTGGTGCAGCCTATATTCCTTCATTGCTAACTTTCATGGCAGTACTCCTAAAAGACTGTGATATGTGGAATTGTCATAGCATTCCTTAATATAAAGTTTATAAAGAACTAATCTAAACCAATTTTACTATCCTAGAATCTGCCTACCATCAAGCATAGTCCTCTGTGAAGTGGCAGTAAACACTTGCATGTGTCACTTGCCCATTTGATTAAAGCATGGTTGTCAGCTTATAGACATGCACAAAATACTTCACTGTATGAACATTTTAATTCCATGTCATCAGTCAGAGGAGATTACCTTGGCAATAAATAAATAATTTAAATATTTTGCTGAATCAGTCATCAGTGAATTTTGTCGACCATCTCAAAAGTCAACTGGCAGTAACTAAAGGGGAAATATGTTCCTAGTCCAGCAAGAATAATTAAGTTACTTGGAAGGTATCTTGAAATATGGCCAAGCCTACAGTTTGTAACAGAGGAAAGATCTTTTAGGGAAGGGAAATAGTTAAATGTTAAAAGAACCTCCAAGAAAAACACTAACAGGTATCTACAAATTTATAAAACACATAATAGGTTTCCCTTTGACAAAGACCATATTGAGGATTGAAGTTTAACAAATGGGTGCCTACTAGATTTGTTACATGAGCATCTTATTAGCATTTAACCCGCAGGAGGTGGAAGGGGCATAAGCCTATAGGTTTCCATACTTTCAATAACCATGGTTTTCTTGTTTTTCTTTACTTCTGTCAAGTAAACATAGGAATAAATCATCGGTTACTTCTGTCTGAGTATTACACATTCAGCTTTCCTTTTTTTCAATGCCTGCCTAAAGTGACTAGTTATTTCAAGGTGACTGGAGAGAGGACAGGAAAAGAACAGAAGATATTCTGCAGCTCTGCCAGTGCAAGCTTCAATAGCCCTGAGATTTTTTTTGAACCAGCTCTCAATTGCCTAGCTCCATTCTCTACCTTTAACCACATCTAGAACCTCTCAGACTCCTCTAATCTTTAATTTACTAAGATTAAAAAAAGAGAGAGAAATTAATTTGGTTTTGTTGGTAGTGTGGGGTTTTGTTTTTTCTTTTTTTTTGGTTGGTTGATTGGGTTTCGTCAGTTGGTTTGGTTCTGTTTTGTTTTGTAGACCTTTTTTTGGTTGGTTGGGTTTTGGCTTTTTGTTTGTTCGGGGTTTTTTGTTTGTTTTTTGCCTTGTCTTTGTTTTTGCTCTGTTAACTCCTGCTGCGTTAAATCAGCTCAGAAAACAAATAGTCTTAAGCTGCCAATCCATAAGAGCAGTCTGAATCAAGAAGAAATAAATGTGAAAGGACAGGGGAACCGATCAGCTCAGGCACTGCTGGCTTTTTTTTTGCTGCAATGAACTGTCAGATCAAAGCAGACTAATCTAAATCATCAGGAGGTTGCACTTCTCACAGAATTGAAAAGTTACTAAGTCCAGAGAAAACTGCAGCCAGCATTTGGTACGTCCAAAGATGTGTGGCAAACTGTGATTTAACGGAAAGACTGTCAAAATTTCTTGCTGACTAAAGAAGTCTAAGTATTTTTTAAGAAATTCAATCTTAAAAACACATATGGAGGAAATCCATGAAATATTGTGTTTTCCCAAAGCACAGAAAAAGACACAGCACTCTTCTGCTTGGAGAAAGCATCGGCTGCATGAAGCAGGGAAAGATCTTTCAGGTTTCATCCTAAGGTACGATTTTTACAACCTTCATTTAACTCATGTAGAATAAAAACATTTGTACATGCATACCTCAGGCGCTACAGATAAATACTTCTATTCATATTTTATTTTATTTTAAATTAACTTCAAATAATGCAATACTACAAAACTATTTGTGATCACAGAAAACTGCATTAAATCCCGAATTAACTGCAAGCTAATCAAAGTCTAACAAGAGGAGTGACACAGTCTTTGTAAACATAGCTGCATACCTTCTAAACTGATCCTACCTGACCAAGTCGAACAAACTCTGCTTGTCGAGCTTCCTCTTTTTTCCGTGTGGATTTTGGGGACTCCGGTAACACATCACTGAAGGATCTTCTATTAAGCATGTTCTAAAACAGGAAATGTTTCTTTCTAATTGCATAGCTTCTCAGAGAAGAGAAACTGCAACTCTTACAATCCTTGAGTGCTTTACCTTACAATTTGTCATAGTTTACCGTCATGTTCTGTACAATCATACGATGTGAATATGCAACGTGAATATATGAAAAATAAAAGTTTCATCAGATCTATAGAGATAAAAGAAATAAACACTGGTGGAAAAAATAGCACCTTGTCAGTTTTAGAAGTACGGACCTTATTTTTAGTTAGTTAAGAATCACCTTAAGAGTAAGCCTTCATCATCTAAAATAAAGTTACCTCATAGCTACCCAGGGGTAAGAATTATCCAAATTTACACATAATGGAACAAATGCAGATTTTGTGGTGATGAGACTAATGCCTATATTTGCAGTATTGAAATTCCCTATTCCCTTGCTGCAGGTAAGCTTACACAAAGCATCACATTGTTATGCTTCTCTTCACACCTGGAGAAGAGTCCTGTCCAGAAAGGACTGTCAGCTTTCATGTAACTGTAAAGTAAGTTATACGATAATTGGTATTTAGCTTAGTCATATGCAATTCAGTGCTCATTAGGATGACAGTTCTTTCAGGTAATAGAACATTCAAGCTACTAGTTAGAACAGGACAGCATATGTGAGGGGTGCAGAAACTTCTGACTTACATTTCCTTTGTGTAGGTCAGGCATCATGTCTTGGTATAAAGAGCGGATCAGCATGTCTAGAGTGCGTTGACGTTTCTGAGAAAATGTTGGTGTTTCCAAGGTGGCCTTTTCACCATTTATTACTAAAAGATTATGAGAAAAAGACATATTACGTAAATGGTCTTCAACAATCTCCACTGACTCTAGTTTGCCTCTACCGAAACACCTGCTCTGTCCTTAATAATTTAGAACTGACTCCTTCTTAACTTTTTCTAAGTGAATAACTCTCCCTTACGTTAAAAGAGAAAAAATAGTAATAGAAGAATTCCACAAGGCATCAGAATAAATACATAACAATTAAAAATCTAAAGACAAACATCTGGTGAATTTAAGTACTAAACAATTTAAATAGGCAAAATGAGCTACCAAGCTCCTGTCAGGTCTAATTGTAATCAACATGATCAACTCTCAAAGATTTCTTTCTTGCTGATTTAGAAGGGCAAATATGGGTCAATGAAAGCTGGAACTGAATGATTACAGAATTTAAAAGTGCTGCATAAGTGTCCTTCAGCACCTTCATGGATATATTCAGAAAAGCTGCTATTGTCAGGTTTTCAGAGCTACTAAATTAACACCTTCTATTACTGAATAGTGATCGGCATTATAAGTTCTTCCAGATCTCCCAAGCCCTTTACGAAAGTGCAAAGCTAAGTATGGCTGCATATTCTGCAAATGCAAAAGTCAGCCTCTGTCTAGTAGCCTGAGAAGAAGAGCGTTTTTTTATTGTTAAACTGACTGTAGCAGTTCGATGGAACCAACATCCCACCCATGCTACAGATTTGAAATAAATAATAGTATAAAAATCAGCAGAATACACAACAAAATGTGTATACATTTTAGGCATCATAAATTTCAATTTGTTAGCATAATTATGAAAAGAGTTTTTAGCAAAAGAGAAATTGACTTACATTTCACCAACACAAAATCCCTGAATTCCTGGTGATTTGTAAACACAGGTGGGGATGGAAGGGGAGGCCCAAAGAGAGGAACACTTTCTTCTGAAAATATTTTCAGCCTATTGAAAGTACAAATCTTTATCTACATTGAAAGTCACATTCAAACCCTACCTTTTTAATAGACTCTATTGAGAACCAAAGAAAACAAATGGAAACTGTTATCTGGGTATGTCTTACATTAGAATTTCGAAGGGTCTAACAAAAAAGGATTCACTAGGAAATACTCAACTCAGCAAAATTATGCTTCTTTTTACACAAACTAACACCAGGACACAGAATCAGAACAGAACTTTGCAGTTCTACTCATGCAGCAATAGTTTTAGTGACACTAGCAAAATAGAGTCCTGTTCAAAAAAGCTGTAAAAGAACAGTTCTTCACCTACAAAATATGGTCTCCTTACAGATTTCTACTTCACCTATGCATTCACCACACACATTCAATATTTGTTTCTTTTAAAGTAACAATGCCTTACAACATATGAATCTGTAGCTTGGAAACAGCAAATTCATTTTCACTGAGGAAGACAGGGTAACTGGGTAACTTCCATGACAGCTGGACCTGCTGAGCACTTTTGATCCATAAGGAATCCAGCATAGCAATGATGAATGGCACATACAAAACCCATGCCTATTTGTTCATCAGGATCCAGCTTCTTTAAGGTAAGTAATAATTCGTGACTATTTGAAGTGATAGTTTGCTGACAAAAGTCTTCCAAGCGGTATGTGTAGATGACACGGGTCACAGCAAGTTAAGTGGCAAAATAAGAGATTCAACCCTACCATTTTAGAAACCAGTCTTTTCAAAAAACCAGCAGTGACTGACTGAGTCTAATGGATTACTTTTTTCCTGAAAGCTTAGAAACTCCATACAATACAAAATGCAGTACTACATTTGCATGAATATTGATCATCCTAATATTTGTTTCCCATGTTTGAGATACAGTTTCATAAATGTCCTATGTCTATTATTACGTCCAGGTAAAAAAGCAATAATTTATAACTACAAAATGTGTGAAATACTCCTTGACTAGATCAGAATGAATTATTACAGGGAAAGCCATAGCAAAACTGACTAAAAACCCAGTCTTATTGAGTGATGTAAAATATAAAGGCATTCTGAGCAGAAATTCAATGTCAGACCTCATAGTGGCATGGCATTTGAAACAAGGAAAATTTTCCCTCAAAAGCCTCGTGCATCCCCTGTCTCTTTTGACTGAAATTTTGGCCGCTTGGAAGACTGTCTTCACACACACACAAAAGTAAGGAAAGGAATGAAAGGCATTCTGGCCTATGATTAAAGGACAGAAGCAAACATGACTGGGCCAAGCTGAAATATAATGTTTAAGGTTGTCATATAGGAAAAAAAATACTATGTGATATGTACTACAGCAAGATGCATCAAGACTGGCAGAATGAAGCAACTAAGATAAAATGGAGTGATCTTTAAAAGGGGCCAGCCAGTTATTTAAGGCAGAAGAGACAAGTTTATCTTATTTACTGCAACTCATTTCCTCCTCCACATAAACAGCAATATAATTTTACCATGGCTAACCCATTTACTATTAGTTTACAATCAGAACAGCAATCACTTCTTAAAGGGTAGTGAGGGATGTATGCCCAAGTTTCTGTCCCAAAGCAAGAAGAAAGAAGTGACTGCATTTTCACTGCACATTGGAATCACGAACACGTTTTGTGCTTCCCACAAACGTAGGAATGCTGAAAAACTGAAGCTATGAGGACAATCAATTTAAACAAATTTTCAAGAGGAAGCTTGTAAGATCTTGAAGCAAAATAAAACTATTCCTTTCCTTAACTGCATTATAGACATTTTCCAAAAGAAACCTCAGCTATAAATAGGAGGCAGGGGAAAAAACCCACATACAGAAACTGAAGTATCATTCTTTTTCTCTCAAGTTAGATTTAATGGCACATTGGAGAAACATAATAATACATAAAATTCCGGTAGGTTTTCGGTACGTGACATTCAACTGTACAAGTACTCTATTAAAATCCCTAAAAATGAACAAATTTGCTCAGCTACAGCCAAACTGTGATTTGTAAGGACTTGTAGTCTGTGGCTATCACAACATCACAAGCATTATTCAACTTTCATCATCCACGTAGTTTACTATGTCTTTGATATCACCAGGTCTGAAAGTTCCCAGAGTATCTTTCATCATTTTTTATATCTCATCTAAAAACCTGGTTTGGGTTTCCCCTTTAGCTTATGCCAGTTCCAGAATTTAATTCTTCTGATGCTACTACTTAGAAGCTTAGAAGCATGCTACCCACAGCCAGTTTAGTGACATCAGTATGCAGGTCAATATTGCTTTTCAGTTTCTAAGGCTCATTTGGCTTCCTGGCCTACAGACAAGTGGACCTGTTTGTATGCCAAAGTTTTCCCATTGCTAAAATGTTTTCCCGTTTTTTCTAAACCATCAGTAATTCACTGTGAAATTATTTGTTACAATCAGCACCTACCTGTAACTATCATTCTGCTTATTATATCTCACTAAAGCAAAAATATCTGCCATATAGTTAAGGAAGTTAATCCAGTTCTAATAAAGATCACATGTATTTCAATAAACTTTTATTTTTCCTGTAATACACTGCAGATTTAATAAAGGTAAAATATATTATTCAAGTCAATATAAATACATAAACAATTCTAGACTACGCAAATTTTACTGTTTATAAAGAAGGTCCCATAGAAAAATTTTATTGTTTGATCAGCAGTTTCAAAATCAAGCTACACGACAGACACATCTGAAGACATACTACAGAAGTTTGTTTTATTTGTGTTTGACATATTTGTGATTAAAAATTCTTTTAGTCAGTCAAGCAGTACTGATACTGAACTCTGTTTATACCAAAGCTTCCACTGAAGAAAAGATTCCAATTAAATCACTTAGCCAACAGAATTAGAAGAAAATTGAGAGAATGACTTAAAGTGCAAGTTATACTAAGGCTGATGCTATATGAAGAGTTACACTGATGTGGTAAACAACTCTTCTTGAGGTGGCTCTGATATGTAAAGACTTTTATTATTTTTTTAATCTTTATTCATTTTTCATTCACTCCTAGCAAGTGGATTCTAAGAACATTTAGTCTGCCTGAGAACTAGGTGTAGAGTTCTTAAGCTTTGTGATAACTTTTTAAAACTCAGCAACAGAGTATAGATAGAAATTAAGAGTTTTCTTCTTTTCAACCATTTTTCCTCATTCCATTACATCTAGTCTAATAGATGCCAGGTTGAGGTCTACAGATTACTACTACTGTGACCCCATGATAATCCCAAGGGATTAGCTGCTGGATTTGGAATCATACAGTCTTCAAAATGTTTTCAACCAGAAGTCTGAAAAACACAGGCTGTTAAAAAACTGGAGAATATATGGTAAATGGTCTGAAAAATTTGACAAATACTGATCTAAAATACACAAATATTTAACATAAACAGCATCTAAACACTGAAAGGCTATATTGAGTAAAATGCCAAAACTTAATACCAAAATAATTCATATAACTAAGAGAAATATATCTATGAATTTATGTTTTTTGAAAAGGTATAAAATTAAATTTGTAAAATGATATAAATAAATGCTTTCAGTAAAAATATGACTTAAAATTCACATTTTTGCTTTTAGCTTATCTTCTAAGGAATTTAACAAACACTGTTTGATGTTGCTGACTTGGAAACTCCTAGTCAGGTAGCTGAAGGTGAAGAATGCAAGAATGCAACTGTCTTTGTAAAATAATTTTCGTTTCCATAAACAGCATGCAGGGAGGACTTTGAGCAGAATTGAAGTAATACTGATCTTAAAAAAAAAAAATCATTAGAAAATGCCAGGAAAAAGATACGTGTAAAATGAGAGCGAATCATGGATGGCTTAAATGCTGGAGAAGACTCTTCACCTTCCTGAAATATGATAGTGACAATGTCATTTCCAATATGTCGCTTCCTTTCTACCTGGAAAAAAAAGGAAAAGAAAAAAGGATAAAAAAAAAAAAAAAAAGAGATAGACATAGTGACTTACAAGACATTACTAAGTATCTTAGCAATTCAGTGACAGAGTAGTAAAACAATATTCCTAAACTGCAAACAAAAATTGCAGTCAGCATGATTGAGGGCAATATAAAATCGTTACCTAACTATAAGCAAGCAAACCTAGCAACGACATGATGCATACAACAAGGCAGGTTCTAGAAGAACAAATATTGCCTACGTTTAGAAAAGCACTCATAGTTTCCATAATTATTATTCACGAATCGGGCACGGAACATCAAGCATTCCAAAAGAGCAAATTTACCGCATGAAATAAAAGGACAAAAAACTCTGGTGCTGAGTTACTCTTTAAAAAAAATTATCCTGATTGGACTTAATTTTCTTCTGTGATCTTATCATCAGTCCAAGCTAAAAGCATGAGAAAACTGACATAGAAACAGAAAAAGTACATTTTAATTATATCATCTAACTATATTACTGTAAGAACACATAATAAATAATAAACCAAATAATCTGTAAGTAATTTAGGTAAATCATTATGGATGTATCATGTACAGTAAGCACATATGCCTATGAAGCTTTTTTCTCCATCATAAATACAAAAAAGGCATTGAAAGACAGCACATTTGAACAAGAATCCATCTAAGTGTGACAGCACTTCTTTGCTGACAGCACGGTTACCAACATTAACATACTCACAAGGGGAATTTCATTTAAGCTACACTAATTGCTACTCAAGTAGGAGTTATGTGTTATTTACACATGTGACTATTCCTTCAATTCACACACAAGGCTAATTTCCAGTTTTCCTAAAATCTTTGAGGTAACAGTTACAGCAGTGAACCTCTTCAAGTCATCTGAACACCACACTTGCTGAATCACTTGTCAGTGAAGCAATTTAGATCTTCTTCATAAGTATCTTTTGTACCTTAATGGAGACAATAGGATGCATTATTTCTAATAAACATCGTGATATTTTCAGCACTGGGTAGAATACTGAGGAAAAAAGTGCACAAGTCTCAAGGCTCACAATTCTACAATATTAACAGACAAGAAATCCTTTATTTCTTATAAATAAATAGGGAAATAAAAAAGAGAGAGAATCACGTACCTGCTGCTTGTTCTCTCTAGAATATGGTAGCATGGTTGAAACATGGAACATAATTTCATGCCCTTGAAAAACTGTATAGATGGAACAGGTTCCTGTTGTATCATCTGTAAGGGAAGACAACATTTTAAGGAGGAGTATGTCCTCTAAGTTTTCTGAAGATCAAAAGATACTTCAAGTCCTTCTACCAAATCTTCTTCAGTTATCCTTTTCCGTCTGATCCATTTTTGCAAATGTCCACACTGCATGTTTCATGTGAGTCCAAACCCACGTTAGTTTGCAACTAACCTGCATATTCACACTTAAAACTTACATCTTTCGCCTTTCACCTACTCTCCTCATGGATCTTCAAGCCACAATGTCCTACTATCATGAAGCAAGTAACATGTCAGGTTATTGTTCACCTCATTCCAACTTAAAATTAAACTGTTCACCTTGATAAAACATGTCTTAACTACCTTCCATACCAATTACTTAAGCTGACCTGAATCTTTCCTAGTGAAGCAGAGCATTTAGTATACATATGAGGAAGTCCGTTTTGGGACTGTTTCATAACTATGATATACACAATATGCACAGTATGCAAGAAGAAGAAACAATCAGAATGCAGCTCCACACCCACCCCGCTCCCCCCACCCCTCCTTTATTGCTTCGAGTGAGTTCTTACTTTTAGTGTCCAGTCCTCCTCTGTAGCCTGACCAGCCCTTCAAAGTAATTGTGTCACCCAGGAGATGCAAAAATCGTTGAAAGCTTTCACTTCCAGTTTCTACATGTGGGAGGAAGAAATGTTACCAAAAAAGTACACAGGTGGTAATTGAAGATGTCTTAAAAACAACTAAAATAAGGAAATGGGTCCTGCTTCCAGGACAAAAGTTTCAGCTGAATTAGTTTCCTTTCATGTCTTCCAAGCCTACTGCCTTTCCAGAAACAGCATCCCAACCTTGCAGAACAGGCATCATCACATGACAATAAACAGTGCCCTCTTTTGCTAACACCAATGCTGTACAAGTGCATAGGAGAACGTGATCATGCTGTAAAAAAGTAAAAGAACTACAAGCAGTGAGTTAATGAGTCTCCTCCTTCAACCACTGTGTTTTCTAAATGTTACATCACAGTCAATTTCTAGAACAGATATTTCACTGTCTTTCAAGCTGTAACAGGAGGCTTCCTACAGCAACTTCTCACTGAATTAGAAAGCCCTATGGTACAATTTTTCACCCAACGCATAAAACCCAACAAAATGACTGTTCATATAACCATTACCTCCTGCCTTGCTTTCAGCTGTAGGCACTATCTTCCTTTTTTTTTATTCAGATTAACAACACAGTTAAGGAGAAGGTGAAAAACTCACCATTACTGAACATTTCATCATCTGTAAGCTGACCATCCTTAGCATAAAGGACTCCAAATTTAAAATTCACAGATCCCTGAGAAATAAAACCAAATATTATATGATAAACACACAATCAAACAGAAGACCTAAAAATCCATTTCCTCTAAGCATTTTTATATATGTATCTTTGTATACATCCCACACATCAGAACATACACTTCGTACCCTCTCCTACATACTATCTCCTAATACATAATTTACTTTTAAACTTTTACAGTATAGCATAAAATCATTAATCTAAGTTGGTGATCTATTATTATAAGGTATTAAGTTGGCGCTTAAAGTTGCTTTTGATATCACATTCTAAAAAGATTCATTTTTTACTGTAAATCAACAATTGATTTCAAAGTCATCATAAGCACATCAAAATACAAAGCTGTATTCACTGGACAAGTCTATGAGCTAGAACTGGTTAAGTTTATACTTACCTCTTGCTCTTCAAGAACCAGTAAATCCTGTAAACAAAAACCATACCTTTAGCACACTCATATTAAAGATTCTACAAGGATGTGTTTATAAGTTTTGATTTGAAACGGCCAGTTCAATGGATAAAGACAGTTTAGGCAGCATTATGTATAATTAGTATTTTTAGCCACTACTGGAAAAAACAAACGAGTAATATTTATACTTAATTACTTATATTTCCAGAAAATAATAAAGAAAAAGAACCAAACAAAAAAAGTCACTTCCCACCTTTTGTATCTCAGGATGAAAAATTTCTCTCGGGCTCTTCTCAAATTTATCAAGGCTCATAGCACTGAAATGCAAATGAAATAGTGCCTTATAAGGCAAGTATACTTCAATGCTGAACTGCCAATCGATTGCAGTTACAACTGGTTACAAAATGAATTGTTTGAAGAGTCTCCCTTAAGTGGAATGCTTCTTTCCATAGAAGGAAAAGCCATTTCTTTCCCAAAATACTAACTTCCAACACTTCCTAAACTTCTTTCGTATCTTAAAAACAGAAATTAGTAAGACCCGGTGAGGAGATCAGGTTTAAATGTATTTACTTATAAAGCACAGAGCTCTACTACATCATCCTTCGCTTTGGCTTTACACATAACTGCCGTAATCGTTTTAGGAGGGCTCAATAATCAATTCTGTTTTTTGAGTTCTCTCTCTTTTTAAATAATCTAAGGTAAGTCAAACGAAAAATGACAAGTTCAGCATCAAATTCACACAGCAATGATTCATTGGAAGAACAGAAACGGTACTCACATAATAAGCAAGGTCAACTGCCTCAATAAACAGAAATATCTAATTCATAGCATTTTTTCTTAACTCATACTTCTGCATTTACTATTGTTTTTATGTCCCTTCCCCCCACTCCAAACATTATAGAACTCTACAGCGTGTCACGGAGCGCCAAATGCAATATACTTGGGGCATGGCAAACTAACACAGAGGTGAAATCTTTCACTGTTGCTTTTGTTAGATCACAGTGCAGAGATGATTTTCTTTAGTTCCTTTTGAAAGGTACTAAAGCGTTCCAAAGAATTTAGAAAAAAGCCACTTATTAATGCAACCAAAATTCTTTGAGACAGTCTGTACTTAGATTCACATAAGGTGTGAGCAGGTTGAAATGTCAAAGGACTATCAATGAGGCCTGAGGGACAGCTCAAAGACCGTAAAAGCAAAAAAAAAATAGTCGGGGAAGAGTTTTCAATCCAAGCTGAAGCAGGCAAAAGGAGATGGCATTTATACAACTGACTGCATGTGGCACAGACCCTGGGAGAAACAAGGTCTGAAACAAGCCTACCATTTTCCTCTGTAGAATACTGGAGCATCACAGGATGGGACACGTCAGGGTGTTTTAACCACAGTTACAACCCCAGCTAACAGACGACAGTTTCTCCACCCTGGGATGCCTGACAAAATACACACTTGTGGGTGGAGCGGAGAGAGAGGCTGAGTTGGAAAGGGATGTTAGGAAGAGTGACTTAAGTGTCTGGTTGGCAGACATGGAAAATCAGGTACTTAAGCAGGTCGAGAATGCAGACAATTAGGAACACTGTTCAAGCCAAAACAGTAGGCGTTCGAAGAGGGCACTTAGCTCAATTTGAAGAAGATGAAAGGTATCTCAAGTTTTTTGAACTCACCATCTTGATGCTCCAAAACAGAGCCCCAGCCCAGGAAATCAGATTTAAGAAGTGAGGCTCAAAGGCCTGACAGCCTCTCAGGCAAATTCAGTAGTCTGGGACCTCTCATAAATCTTGTCCAGTCCAGTAACATCCAGATCTGCTGGTAGGGACTTCACACCAAAACACATGGTCTGCTTCCAGAATTCTCCTTCCACATAGGCACTGGCAGTGTTAACCGGTGGCCCGGCTTCAATCAAACAAGAGATATTTGTTCCTACTCTATACAGATTACAGGTTTGAAAAACCTGCAAATCACTCAATTATCTGGTACACACTACTTGTTTAGCAAGAGACACTTTTAATGGGTTCCTAGAGAAGCTAAAACCCTTACAGAAGATCCTTTTGATGACATTGTCAGCGAGGGATTTGAGAAAATGCACCACATGATGGGATTGTAAAAACTGCAGATTAAATTTGAATTAATGCTTTGAAAACCAGTGCTCTGACATTTCAGCTGATGAAATTGTTCAGAGAAATAGAAACGGTGTTGGGTTTGCTCACTTAATATTCTCTTCTACCACAAAAGAGGCAGGGCAGAGTACAAGCATGCTCATACAAACTCTAGCTGAGAGTAGGAATTTTCTTGGCTTCATTGTGCATAATACACCCATAGTGAGACCTAGATGAAGACAATTAGCTAAAGAAATCATTTTTGGCATCTTAACTGCTTGCTTCCTCTTGCTAGGGCCACATAATAACCACCAGTAAAAATCTGCTATTCCTTAGCTCTTTTAATTGTCTAATTTTAAAAGATATTTCCTCTCCATTATTGCAGTTCCACTTAGCACCTGTTTTCCAATTAACTTGAAAATTGTCCCTCTGCTGAAGAAAAAGTGCTAAGAATTTCTCTCCATTATAAGTCTTCACTTTGCCTGTTCAAGAACAGGCTTTAAAACCACTTTTTGCTGCCTTCAATGATTAGGACTTGCAAAACCATTTTTACAGACTTATCATGAAAACCATGAAATAGAAACTCTGAATTTCAGGAAAAGGTATAAAGGCAAATATCTAAATTGATAACTTATTTGTAAATACATACCTTAATATAGATTTCACTGATAATGTTTTTGTGGGACTGTAAGGGAGACATATTTTCTGAGTACCCTGTAAACAAGAAAAGCTAGGATATATTACAGGACATACCAACTTTTTCTGCATATTAAAATAGGAATATTAATAAAATAAAAAAAGGAAGAAAACCAAGGTAATTTTGCTTAGCCACATTTACTGCTGATTTAGAGAAAAAAAAAATGGGTGTTGCAAAAAAAAAAAAAAAANAAAAAAATCAAGCCGTGCATGCCTACAGTAGAGTTTTAAATCAACTGCTTGGATAAAAGATTCTCATGGAATATTAAATGGAAAAAAAGTGAAACCACTATCAGACCTGTCTATTTTCTTACCATTCTACAAGAAAATCCTAAAAGAAGTACAAAGTCATTGCTTAAACTGATCACAGGACAAAATCAGGAACAATTTAGGCATCATTTCTTAAAAAAGCAGATGTTTGAACAATTAGAAAATCTGACATTACAGATTTCTGTCAAAAAGTTTAATATAATGTTATCTGCAAATTTAGCTTTATTTTATCTACTACAGTAGAATTAAATGTTCTTATTATATAAAATGAAAACATGTAATAAATACTGGAATTCTAGAGAAAGAGGAAAAAGCATACGATAAACATATCCAAAACAAACAAACAAAAGTCAGAACAGCAGTTAAGTATTTGTTTCTTACCGTTTTTCTCCAAAGTATTGAATGGTATTGAGGAATGCGCTGTTTATTTTGGTCAGACAGTACAACAGACAGAAAGAAAGGGTTCTTCTCCACATCTGTACCTATATAATTCTGATGAACTGATGGGAGAAAAAGAAGCAGCACTATCAGTCCTAAGGAAGACACACTCACTCACTTGTGTGCAGAATCAGAGTGACGTCTGTAAATATATACATTCATATATAAATATATCATTGTCTGCATAAATAACTAAGTACTTACATACAGATGTGTAAAAAACCCACCCCAAGAGATAAGTACAGCATTCAAAGCCAAGAAGGATTTCAAAACATCCCTTTTCGGTAGCAGGCGTTTCACTTCTTACAGACACCCATCCTCTCTTTTTAGGTTAAAAACACATGAAACAAGGACTTGTTTCACGTACAGGACAGAAAATATTTTAATACTAAATTAACACCACACCTTTTTCCATGTTGAAATAATAACAATTCAAAACTACGGTACATTTTCATCGGTCCAAATTCCAATCCATCCGCAAAAAAAAAATTACCTTTCCCTAAAAAATACTTGAAGTACCATCTTGTATGATACTCTGGGTTTTCCAAATGCACATCCGTTCTGTGCCATGTACCTGGAGCGCAGTCTGTATTCTGAAATAGAATTGGGAGACGGTTACATTAAATGCCAAGTGAAAAAGAAGAGGACAAAATATAGGCAAAAGCTAATAAAGACTGGCTGATTCACCTGAAATTTTAGCTGCACACTGCTTTTTAAAAAGCAAGGATTTTTCTGAAGTCATTTGGTGTGTAGCTGAAAAAAAAAATTCCCCCTCTTATTTACCCTTTTTTGCAATTTCTCTCTACGTACGTAAGTCTTGTCCTAGTGTACCACTTCTATGGGTAATATCTTAGAATGTCAGTGAAAAGAAGGACTTTAAATGTGGATTTTGAAGATAAACATTTTTAAAACTTAAATAAATTCATGCCTTCACGTTTAATTTTCTCAATTCTTCCCACATTAATCCTCAAAGTCTCCTTGCTTGATCAAAGCATGCTTTGGAAGTTCTTCAGTGCTGTTTTTCCTAAATGAAGGTAAAATCCCAAGCATCCCTCAAGTCCTTTCCCACTATGAATTAACATGTGAAGAAAACGCCGTTCTCCATATTCATTCACCACGTGGCCGTTCATCACCCACTCTACAAATCTGTCCTCGATACGAGCTAATCGGCTTTTGAATTCCATGAAACTGAGCTAAAAAGACAGAGCACCAAACATGATCCCTCAAAGAATCAATGCAGAATAGTTAGATTGCTTTCAACTCTGCAATCAGGGCTGAGGCAAGCAGATGATCAGTAACAGTTTGCTGTTACTATTAGTTCAATACAATCTTTACCAAGACCTTACAAGTATTTCTAGAATATGAGGTCTTCTTTCTTCCAATAGTAAGATGGTATTTACAAATGAAAAACTTTTGCAAAGGAAGATAAAACATGAAGGTAAGTGGAAACCTAAGTGTCACTGCAATAGTTGCAGGGACACATTGCGAGTTTAGCAGCAAGAAAAATGAAGGGAATGATTCTCTGAGGCTCTGCTCAATTTCTTTCTTTCTTATTTAAAACTAGCACAGCTGCCAGAAGACAACTAAGGGTCAAAAAAAATGAAGCTAAACCTCATCACGCCAAGGAGCAAACTTTAAAGCACAGAGGTCACCTTGAACATCATAGTACCAACAGGAGAGCACATACATAGAGTGATGAACTAGAGACTGGGAAGTGGCATTCAGAGGTATTTTTCTCCTAACACGATCGAGTGAGCAAAAGCACTACCAAAACGAAACAAAAACAGAATTTTCAAAGTCCTCTTCCTTAGTAAATGACTGCAAGTACATCTTCCGCAGATGAAAAATAACTGAAGCTGCATAATTTTTTCAGCTTTCTGTGAGTATTTTTGAGCACTTACCTCACCAGAGGAGCCATTTTCTACACGGAACCGTCCAGCTCTTTGAATGGCTCCATCAGCATCACTAGATATAAGCTATAAGAGAGTTTAACACAGAGGTTCTATTTCCAAAAATAGCCATATGATCAGCAATCAAAGCCTACTACCATTTCTTTTTGTTCCAGGCATCATGACTCCCCGCAGAGAAGGGATCAGTCTAGCTATTACCAATTTGACTAAAGATTTTGAACGACCCAGAAAGAACTCTAACAAGGCATAAATGAGATGCTACTGTGGAAAACATGAAGCAAGAAAAGTTAGGCATTAAACATTTAGAAATTTGAAAGGGCAACAAGAACCTTTAAACATCTGTACTCCAAAAATGACACATTTTCATAAAATGCTAGCAGAATTTTTAAGAAAAACAGCCAAGAAACAAGACCATTCATGTGAACTTAACATGAATTTGTAAGTATAAATAACTTTTTATTTTCCAGCAAAAGACCCTAAGCACGAGGAATGAAAGAGCCTCTTACCAGAATACAATTTACTTGCATTTTTGAATTTAAACACCGTGTCTTTTATGCAGAACGAATAGAAAGGAAAAAAAAGATAGCTGGTGCCCCCGCAATGCAACTTCCAGCAACTAGGCCACCAATTTACACTAAACTTACAAACACATTTGTAAATATACTATCCAAGTACTTTAAAAATCCAACTATAGCTAGTGGAAAACTTGTGATTTCTTCCCACAGTAACATAGCTGCAGTTAATTTTCTTAACTCCTCCCCACCTCTGCTATCCTACAGTAAATTTATGTAATTTCATCATGACCTTGTAATCAGAATGACAGTGTTTTAACTGCTGACATATTTTCACAATGGAGAAGAAACTTATACATGAGAAAAATGAAGTGCTCACTTAATCTCTGAGTTTCAAGAAAATGCAGAATAACTGATAGATTCTACGGAACCGTTTTCAAAATCCCAGTTCTGACTAGTTCATTCAGTTTTAAGCTCTCTCCCACTATTATGAGTCACATACATATAAAATTACATACAAATATATGTACACATGTGAGCATGTATACAGTTTGTATCTTACATAACTGCAAGTACTTCATTAAATACTACCCTAATATTTTGCCATCTTCAGATTCTAAAAGGAAAAAAGGCTCCATTTCCATCTCGAGGTAAACACAGTATTTATATAATATTTCCTTTCCTGTTACAATGAAATAATAAGGTATTAAAAAGATCTCCTATCATGAGTCTGATGTACACCTATTCAGAAGCCACTTTACATTAGCTTATAACTTTCAGGTCTACGTGACAAAGTGTATTTCCCAAACTAGATCTAACTTTTTTACTTGGAAATTAAAACGACTAGAGCTTTGCATTATAAGCTGATAAACTGAAGGACAGGCTATGTATACTTACAAGCTCCACAGATCCGTAATGCTTCCTGCTAAACTCTCCGCGTCTGCAACCCAGATCTTCAGAGACAGAGCTGGAATAGAAAGACTTCATCAGTACACACAAGTCAACTAGCCTTACATTCCCTGCAACGCTGTACCCTGCCGTTAAAAACAAATCATTTCTGCTGAACAAGGCTTACGGCCTATAAAGTCATTGCTGGGGAATACTTCTTACAGCATACACAATTTTTAGCAGCCATTGCAGTCTGGCTTGCACATTACTCCCAGAGGAAATGTCTGTGCCCTGACTGGAAGCAAAAGCTATGATTAAATTAAATACTTATGCATGATGCTACAGAGACAATCTCATAAAAACTAGGCATCTTAGCTTCAATTTACACACAGGTAAGATTCACATTATCACACTATGTGCATAAGCACATATACTCCCTAATGAATTCTTGCCTGCATACCTCTTTGGCTCTCCATTCTCAGTTACCACCAAGATTTGTACTCAACTCTATGATATATCACATCTGCTAATTTAAAAAATACAGTGTGGTTAAAATCAATTGCTCATATTTATTTTCTTCATTGCAATACATCCTTCTTCAGTTCTGATCTACATAAGAAAAACAGCTGCTCCAGTTATGACAATTTTAGAGTAGTTTTCTTCCTGTTAAGATGGACAGCCAACACTGAAGAGGTTAGTTCATCCATGTCTCACATTAGCTGGACTCAATAGTTTAACATTTACTTTCATTGCAAAGTATTTAAACACAGACGCACTTTTATTCACATGAATATACCTAAGCAGCCTACATGCATTTGTACAGCGTCAACACAGTACACTCCATCACTCTTTCCCATTTGTCTGGAAACACAGGTGCAGTCCTATAAATAAATGAACAGTAATGACAAAGAGGAGAGAGGACTAGCTTCCTGCCATTTCAAGAGAATCTCCTACAAAACAGTCCTGAAACGAAGCACAGTTGCAAAACGAAGCACAGTTAAACGCATTTGCTAATCTAAACATAGACTTTTTAGGATCCTAGAGTCGAATCACAAGTTTTGTCTTTCCGAAGTTCGACACTGGAAAGCACTTTACTTGGGGGTGGGGAGGGTAGTGGCAGAAGGGGGTGTGATTTTGCAGACTGCACCTTGGGCTTGCCATTCTCCTTATCATCTATACGTTTACTTGTCGGTATCAGTCAACCTACTTTCATTTAAGAAAGTCTCGAGCACTAAAGCAGTCAGCAATCACGTAATTCCAGTGATATCACCCAGCGCTATCTGCTTGCACGAGCGCAGCACTGAATACGCTGCGAAACCGACTCTAAAGACGCTCGTCCGGCTCCGCCCACACCACCTGCAGCAGCCCGAGGGAGACGGCTGCAGCTTGGGGGCTCCCGCTGCTCCGCTAGCCCGAGGGCCGGCCGCTTCACACCGCCGGAGCGTCCAGCACCGCTCGCCCGGGCAGCCCCTCCATACCAAGTCCGCGGAAGCAAAGCATCGCTTCACTCTCCGCCATCGCCGGTCGCTAGCGCGCCACGCCCCGCCCCATCCGAGCTTAGCTCCCGCCTCCGGTACCGCTGAGTGAGGCCGAGGAACCGGGTGGACGCCCCTTCCGCGCTGCTCAGCTCCATGCGGGCGGCCAGACGGAGGCTTCACCCCTCCAGCGTCACTCCCGCGGCTCCGTCCCGCGCGGGAGAGGCGCCGGGATCTCCCCGCGCACATCCCGCTACCCCGGAGCAGGGTCCCGCGCGTCCGCCCCGGCCCGCTAACCAGTCACACGCCGCGTCGGCCGCTGCGTCGGCCGCTGCGCCACCGGCAGGGCCCGCCGGGGGTTGTAGTCTCGGGCTGCGAGCCACCGGTCCGTCCTCTGCCGCCGGGAGCCGCAGTCCCGCGAGGGGAGCGGATGGGTCCTTCGTCCCTGTGCGGGGAGGGACTTTGGCCAGCAGCGTCCCTCCCGAATGCCGGCTTTGTAAATGTCAAGGTTAAACATCGTTTCACACATCTGCTGAGAGATTTCCGTGGAAAGTACACCTATTCGATGTGCACGCAAGTAGCAGAAACTAGTCAGTTCTAAGACAGCCAAGCGGATAGGTCAGATTTGCTGCGGAATGCTGCTCTCAAGTCCATGTGCTTTCCACAATGCTTTCCATTTACACAATATGACTGAAAGTGAGCTTGCACGGTGACTCGCTTGCCAAATGAAAAGCAAAGGATTACAAGACACATCTACACAGCATTGTACTTAATACTGAAAAAAGCCACTCATCAGAGTTTGTCACAGATCTATTATTATAATAAAAAATTTATTTAGAAGCATGAAATTAGAAGTGCCACAATAGTATTGTCGGAAGTGTAGTCAGCGTGCCATTTCATACCAATTGGACATGATGCAGGGGAGATGCTTTACATGCTTGACTTTCAGCTTATATTGACTTATAGTGAATTTCAGCTTATATTGACCAAGCGAGTGAGCCGTGCAGCAGTGGAGAGCGAGCTGTCATGATGGGTCTGTGAGCACTGATTTCAGTCGCAGCGCAGCTGCATCCTCCAGCCTCACGGTGATCTCCGTGCAGCAGGTGCATAGGGAAGGGATGAGACTCGGCACTGGCTGAAGTGCAGGAACAGAGGAGGAACGAGGCAGAGGGCAGCCTGAGCAAGAGACGAGGCACCATTCTTGGACAGACTACCCCTTTGCTGTGGGGCAGCCGCCAGCCTGCAAGACAGGAGCTGGGGAGGGACTTCAGCCATTTGGGGGGGTTGCCTTCCCCTTATTCTTTTAGCAGAGACCCCTTTCAGGGTCTCTTCCATCCCTCAGCAGGAGTCTGAAATAACAAAAAAACACCCTTGTGCTTCCCTCACCCTATCGCCCCCCTCCCCAGGAATGTAGAAGCAGCAACAACCTCCTGGAAAGAGAGCATGACTCCTCAACTTCTGTCCCAAACACGGACCCCAGCCAGGCCCATACACCACAAAAGATTAAAAGGGGAAAAACAAAGGCAGAAAATCCTCTATAACTTCCCTGAACAATCCTCCAAGCCCCATCGGCTCCCCATCGGCTTTACCTCAGTCATCTCCTTTCACATTCTCTCAGCCCTCAGGGTCATTCTTCTTGCAGAGCCTTTTCTCTCCCTGTTGCATCCTTCTCGTTTGTGGTGTCCTGTGTCACGGGTGTTGGTGTGTGTTTGGCCCTGCACTGCTCTGCCCTGCTGCGTAGCCTGCGTGTAGGGGTAATAGGACATGTCCTGGGGGACTTGAATTTTGCAGTGTGGAGTGTAGAGGGTATTTTTAGATGGGCATAAGATGCCTGGAGCTTTGAAGTTATCCTGCAGCGCTCTGACTTTTGTCCTAACTTTCTTTCAGGTGCAGATGGGTTAGATCCGTGGCAGAGCACACCAGGGAGCAAACACTTGGGGGTGACAGACTTCCACACTGAGGATACTTGGGAAAATGTTTAGCTTTCTTCTGGATTTGGGGTTTTTTGTTGTTTTTTTTTTGTTTGTTTGTTGGTTTTTTTTTTTGAGTTTTCTACAAGATTTTAATAATCAACAAGGTAAAAATTAATGGTAAGGACTGAAAACAGGAGGGGCTGCCAAATTATACACACCAAAGACATTTTTTTTTTCAAATAGTTCTGAGACTTACATCTTAATTTTGAGACTTTCCTTTTTGGTGGCTTTATTGTAAGAAGTCCTGTTTTAAAATAAGCTGTTTCAATAATGTATTCATGGTACAAATGCCCTCTAATGTCAGAAGGTTAAAAGCACTAACACCAACATGGCCCCTCCTTAATTTTTATCAGCGAAACTTGATCCTAACTTAACTCAAAACTACTGCTTTTTAGCTGCTATTAAGTTAATAAAGGAGTTTATCAGCTTTTGCTGCCCTTCACTGATGCTCAAGTTGTTAAAAAATTACTTGCCTCTTCTAAAATAAATACAGTTTTTAGACCTCCCTAATTCTCACCAGACTAGAGGCATATGAATTGATTTTTGATCTTCTTTCTTTTGGTTTCTGTGGCTTTTTAAGCTGCATGGGGACAGGTGTCTGTGGACATGTGGCACCCATAGAATTTATTTATGGCTTTTATTTTATTTTATTAAATAAATAAAATAAATTATATTATTTTATTTATTAAATAAATTGTTTTATTTT
>VXBR01005257.1:0-23915 GCA_013400215.1 Cisticola juncidis
AGGGAAGGGAAGGGAACATCTGAAGCTGAAATACATGCATGTGCAATTTTTTCACAGAGAAAAGAAAAACTGTCCCATAATAATAAGATACAGCTAACTCCAGATTCCCATGTGGAAACATACCATTTTGCTGATTCACATTGCAGGGATCAACCACAGGAATATTGATAGGCATGGAGCAAGCTGAGGAAACCTTCCATGCATTGGCATGAAGTTGTGGGGTCCCTTCTATCATCCCTGCTGGAGATCTGAAAAGGAAAATATCAGCCCTGCAAGCACCCTGCGGACCTTAGGGTTTACATGGGTGAGGATTTAAGTTCATTAAAAATGCTTATATGCATGGTCACATTGGACAGTCAATGTGCCAAAGAATTTCCATCTCTGAGTTCTAAATGAAGAGAGAGCATATGAAACTTTTTCCTCAATATTTTATTCATGTGAAAATGTTCCTATACTCCAAGTCTGTTGTGCCAACAAGTTTTGTGACATTATAGCTTGAGGAAATTTGGAGGAAATAAGGTTAAAAAGTAAGGAAAGTGCCCTTGTAATTAAAATATTCCTGTGGTTCAGAATTTTTTTTTTTTACATTTTAACTTGATGTGGTGAGGAAAATCAAGCAGTAGTTAACGCCAGCCATGCGAGGATGAATGACCCACTCTTCTTCCCAGTGCTCATATACTTGCTCTGAAGATAAGGGAGCATCAAGAAAGGGAAAAGTGCATTCAAATAATATCATAATCCAGTCATTTCTACAAGTAATATGGTACCTTCTATAATTACTTAGCAAAACATCTTAGAATGCCTAAATTTTTGACTTTTGCATTTATAAAAGTGACTACCATTTTAATTCTGACATTTTATATAAGTTAGTTTAATAAAGTTTGAGCATATTAATGAAATTAAATAATCAGATGATTGTGTTCAACAAAACTTTTCACTTGTTATTATACAAATGTACTATGTGCAACTTACAGAAAATCATCTCTTAAATTTCCATTGAATGTTCCACACAATCCTAATGTTCTTCTCTTCCATCTGACATCAACTTGAACATAGATCCTCTCTCCATCTTTAGCAAACAGTATCTTCAAACCAAAATTAGTTTTCAGTTGAACAAAGAAAGAAGATATATTCTGAATTTCAATAGCCCCTGAACATAGCAAAAGAAGAAGAAAAACGAAGTCCCTGAAACCCAGCTTCCAGGTTGTAATGGTTTACCCATTAAACAAACAAACAAACAAACAAACAAACAAAAAAAAAATTGAAAACTCAGAAATAAAATGAAAAATTATGCACAATCTCACCATCAGCCAAATATCCTCAATTGTTCTCCATCTGAGCTTATTTCCAGTACAACACAAATCAGGAATTCCAGCTATTGTTGACAGTAAAAAATCTAACACCTTTCTGTACCTGTGAGTTATCTAGAAATCATGCTTGCATCTCTCTTTGTTTTTTGGGTTTGGTTTTTTTTATTTATTTTAGCAGAAAGCAATGCAACTGCAAGCCTCTGGCAATGAGAAAGCTTCTCATTGCTTCTCAGCTTAAGCTTCAGTGATTTTATAAAAGTAAGTAACAGATGTCTCTAAAGTGTGATGAATCTTTAGATAGAAGGTTTTCTCTTATCACTATTGACATGTAGTATAGCTACTTCAGTATAGCTCCTTCCTTGGCCTATATGTGAACTGGGCCCCTGTCAAATTCCCAGCTTTCCTTCCCAGCAAATCCATTATGTGAGGAAATGGAAATTTCATAGTCACAGCATTCATTTGCTATACATTGTTGGGCTACTTGCAGCTGAACGCCTAAAATAAATCTACCTTCATAAGAAGCCTCTACACCTGCACATGCACACAGACTCAGGTGCATAAACTGAGAGAGGAAGATAAAATCCTTAAAGATGTCCTATGGGAGAGCAAATTTACTAGATATACACAATTCTCAAGAATATGACACCAAGACTGTGGAAAGAGTGAATAGGGACTAATTCAAAAGAACTGAAATTAAGTTACCAATCCATTTCTGAAGCAGAACTGTCAACATCAAGTGTAACTGAGCTATGAAGCTCGTTGCCATAGGAAGCCATAAATGCCAAAAGTAGTACTGTGACTTGACAAATTCGATGAATAAAAGACATAACTGCAGTCACCAGCACAGGACTCCCTAAACTTTGTTTTGATGAAGATTGGATAAGAATTTTACTGTCACTTTACTCTTCTAGAAAAAACTAAAATTCCAGTAATTGGACTGGAATTCTACTGGAGTGGAATTTAACTGGTCACTGTAAATTTCAAAATTTAGCAATATAATTTCTGCCTTGAGTACTTAATTTTATAACATACTTTTAAGGCTAGTTTATTTTACTATCCTTTCCAAAAAAGTGAAGTAACTTGTCTGAAATCACAGTATAAGTCAGCAGTGAAATCAATATAGATCCCATGAAGCACATGGGTTCTATTCCATTCTATTTAGTCTAAAAACCTAGACCTTAGCATCAAGGTCTCTTCACTTCCTTTCTTTTTCTTACCTCTCTCCCCCTAAACACAAACAAAATGAGTGGAATTTCTAGGTACTCTGCAAGATAAGAAATGCAAAGAAATGAGGGCATGATGAAGAACTGTTTCACAGACTATAAATTTCTACAATTATTACTAACATTCTAAGAAGTAACTGTATGTGTTTATAAGCTATGTTTCAAGAAATTACTTTTTCATAGACTGATATTATTTTAAAGTTTTGGAGCATATGAGACAGAATGTGAACTCTGGAAATATTCTCCATGCACTTCTTACCATTGAGGTTAAAAACTTGGTTAGGAACAGTTTGGATTTGACCATGTCTTGTGAGAGTTACTTGTTTCCTCACATCATCTTCAAGAACTAGTGTTATAGACTCAATGCAGGCGTGGTCAAAGTTCTAAGTAGAAACAAGTTTCACCATCAGAAAGAGGAAATGACATTAATATATTACCATGGAAAAGGGAACCAAACAGACAGGGGAGAAAAATATAGAAAGGAAATGTCAGAACTGTCATCAGGTAAATCAATTAAAAAAGCACTAGACAAAGCATTGAACAAAGCACTCAAAACTCTGCGTACAACATAATAAAACAATGTTTATGCGTATTTCCTATATGCTAGAATGCATTATAGCTGTTATGGCAGTCTTACAGTAAGTGGACAGAGCTCCCCAGATACTGATACTGAGTTCAAAATTCCATGTTTGCACAGCTGCCCTGGGCACTGCTCATTGATAAGTTAACCATTAATAGAGCAAGAGTCTGACCCCACCTAAATCAAGCTGCTGCAATCAGACCACAAATGCAGCAATGCAAGTAAAAGAAACTTTGGCACACATGAAGGTGTTCTCACCTTGAAATGTAGTGATGATCTCTGATTACAGACAAAAAGGACATAAATTCTCCTGTATTCTATTACAATGATTTTTAAATATCTGACTATTGAAAAATTGTGACCTATAAACTATGCCATAAACATCATTTTAGTGTGCAATCCAGGCAGAATTTATGAACCTAAATACAGACAAAAGACAACACGTAATTAGCTGAAACCAAGCATCTTATGCTCCCCAGGGACCCCTCTGTTTTTGTCCTGAAACTTTTGAAGGTACCTAGAGTTGTACAAAGGGTTATTACCAGTGGCAACCTTGTTTCTCAGGGGCTATCTAACCAACAATTTTGTGCTTGAGGCTGCCCAAAATGCAGAAACAGCTGTCTCAACAGCTATGCAGGAGAAGGAGATGCTTACAAGAAAGGCAGAGAGGCACCAGCTCATAATCAAACTTTTGAAGGGAGGACATGAGAGACAGTCCCAGAGTAGGCCGTTGCTCCCTGCTGAGGTGTTCAGACATCCCTGTCCTCAGCATATGGTCAGCTGTGAGTCACAGTCTCAAAGCCCCTTCTCCTAGGAGGCTAACAGCATTCTGAAATCCATTCTCACAGGTAAGTACTCTTTATAAGCAACTTTATTCCTAAAGACTGTTGTTGAATGTCTGCCAAAATATTTTCAAACATGTGTGGTGCTTAGTCTCATAGAAGGTTTTTTAAAAGGCATTGTTCCATTAAATTAAATATAATATATCAAATAGAAGTTTAAAGCTACAAAAAAAATCTTGCCTAAATAGTGATGTATAAAACCTACATTGCTGCCAACAGCAGCTTTTTCAACACCTGACATCTGTTGGTACTAAAACTAAAGGTGCTTATACAACTTTAATGTGCATAAATGAGTAACTCTTTAGACTTGGTCCCTCTAAAGCTGCAATAACTTTTACAAAGGGCAATATAAGATGTAGCAACACAATTACAAACAGTTACAAAACATAAACATTTACAAAAAAAACCTGTCAGAGGGTTTCAGTTTATATTTTTTATTCTACATAACCAAGTAGTTTACAGTAGAACTTACAGAAGATTGCTTGAAATATGGATGGACCTAATTGCTTCAAAAAAACATGACTTACCTGTCCACAAGGTGCTTTTTGTAAAGTGATTGTGAATTTGTTTTTTCCAGTGCCTTTTACCAAAATGTACTGGCAAATCCCAAGAAAGGTAAAATGACGTCCATCAAATGTGGTGAAATGAGAACTGCCTGTGATGGAGCACTCAGCTTGAGAGAAAAAGTGGGAAGAATGTTCACTTGCATAAGAACATATCATTATTCTGCTAATTACATAAGACAGAGAAAAAAAGAAACTTTCTCCTGATTTCTAGGCTAACTTTCTCCTGATTTTCTCAAGCTAACTTTAAGGTATCTAACAATAATGGCACTTAGAACAAAATTATGCTAGAAGCATCTATTTCCAACAAATACCATCTCATAAAGAACACATCCATGGGCAGCATCTTTTGGTTCTAACTAGGTGAGATGCCTATGATTAAAATACAAAAGACTTTTCTCTTTTATGAATTACAATTACAATTCATAAGTATCCTAGAATCCTTCTTTCTTTATTTTCCACCGCTCAGTATGAAAGAGGACAAGCCTCTCTCTCCATCCTGCTAGGTATTATGGAACTGCTTGTTGCCACAGTATGAATGGGATGCAGGTGTCATCAGGGCACACATTTTGATTTTTTTTCCAGTTCGAATCAGGAATGCACTGCTGAAGCAAGTCTCCAGCTCATCCCCACTTACTGAACTTTCATTCACACCATGGGATATCATCAGAGCACGTGAACTAGATCCATTTTGGCTGCAGGAGGTGCACTGTGGGAGCACATCTAACCTGCTCCCTCTACTAACAGCAACCCTAGGACCAGACTAAAGTAATTATAATGAACCTCCCACGTGCACACACCACACACACAAGACACAGAGAGTGGTTCTCAATGGGAACTGTTTTACATTACAGATCCACTCTGTCATGACTTGCTTAGCAGCTGTTAAGCCTGATTACCTCATTCATAGAGGGCTCCTTAATTTGTAAAAAAATCTCTTTCATAAGCTTCATGATATAATCTTGTCTGAGGTACAGAACTATGAAGGGAGTTTCACCACCCACCTGCTGCATGTTCCTCTGTGCAACTCATTAGACATGCTACCTTTAATGATAAGGATCATTATTCAAACATGAACTGCTATTACAAGACAGCCCACAGCATCAGAATGATGGTTTTCTTATCACTTACAATAAAGTTGCACCTATAAGTGAGGAGATCCTTATATCTGGCCTAGGAACTGCACAGGTAGTAAAAATACACCAGCTGTGGCAAATAACACTGAGAATAAACAAGAGATAGAAAACAAGAGGTACATGTAGCACACCAAGGTAGGGGATCAAGTGGAAAAAGGCAGCATGAGTACGATCAGGCAAACAACCTCTTCATTCCAGCTGGCCCACAGCTACTGTCAATATCCACCTGCTTAATCTTTCTTCCTAAATTCACAGCCAAAAGCCTTGGATCATATATGGTTCTGTTGTCTTCAGAAAAGTTTATAATTTCTGTTATGGCATGAGAAAAGAGTAATTAAATACAAATACCTGGACAATCATGATCAGTGCAGTTCCAAATGCCACCAACACAAATACTAAAAAGAAAAATCACAAAACAGAGAAACAGTCATTAGCATTAGCAAAATAAGTAGCTTTGAGTTAATTAATATAGAATTTACACAGAATAGCCTGTATACTTTAATGATACACAGGCCTCAGACTATAAAACACAGACTGTAACTATTATTTAAAATGTAAGTGAGACTATGATGCTAAACTAACTATGGACAGTAGTCCTAGGGAGATAAAACACACAGGCTTTCACATACCAGTTGCTACATTCTTGTTCAATTTTTGAGCCTACGGGGAAAGCAGTTCCATGGTAAATACAAGGACAATTCGACAAAGAGATACAAGTTCCATTTTCCATAATGAGACCTATTGGGAAAGAAGTTAATAAATAAGATATAGAACAAATTAACAAGCCTCTGATCACTGCTCTTCCCCCATCTGACTCAAACAATCCAGTCTGCCAGAAGGTGATGTCATCAGTCTTAAACAAGGACCAGCAAAAACAGTAGCCCAGTGAGTGCAGAGAGCTCAGAGCTCAGCTCCCTAATAAGAAGTTATCACTCTGAATCGTTGCTTTATGAAAAATGTCTGCCTTAAGCATGTAAAACTGTACAGACTCAAAACCAAAAAGATTCTGAAATCTCATTATCTTTAGTCCATCTAGAACTAGGATAGTTCATAGTCCAGTCCATAATATTTGTCCAGTATAAGTCTCAGAAACTTTGGTTTCTTTTACAGAGCATGACACATTTAAGCAAAATTTCTACAGATTTTTGAACAATTCAAATAAAGTAGACTTAATCTGTGCAATATCTTATTGTAGGAAGAACTAATAACGCCTCCAGATTTTAACTGATATTGCATGATGAGACACCTTTGTATTCTAGATAAACACAAAAAAGGGCAGAATCACAGTGACAATAACAATAGCTCGGGCAGAATTTACAACATTCATAATTTTCAGGCTTTAACTTTGACCACAGTCTATTCAGACATCATAATGATGTTGGATACTAGCTTTACACATATTTTTTTGAAATAACATTGACAATATTTACCATCTGGACAGTAACAGCCATCTAAGCAATGCAGATTGCTGCCAAGGCAATCTTTTTCAAATGTACAAGTTGGTGGACAACAACTGATACAGTCACGGTGAACAAAGGTGTCTTCACACTTCTCAGCTGAAAAAAACCCATGGTATATTAAACATTAGTGCAATTTCTCTTTCCATGCTAGAAAATCTATTTCTGTCAAATAAACATCATGCAGCTCTTGTGGTATAGATAGGTAATCAGACCAAGTAAAACTGATGTTTTGGAGGAGTTTTAACTGATGAACTGTGGTGAAGCTCTTGTCAATACTTCAGTCTTTCTTTAGCAAATCCTTATATCATCTCTCAAAAATACGTTGTAACTTCTGTGACAGGGAAATGTGTTCATACCTCAGCTAGTTCTAAGCCTTCTGCATGAGACTGAGCTGCAATTGATGGGCAGTGGTGATAATAAGAGCAGCTGGATTATCTGCGTTAATTCTGTTATAGAGCCAGTGGACACTGGGACAAAGAGCAACAACAGATATCCACAGATGTTTGCTCTTTGTCCTAGAATATGATCAGTACACATGATGCTTCAAGAAATCCACAGAAACATGAATTTTGTATGAACCCAAATCATAGCACAGTGGAATTAAAATATCCCTCTAGCAGGTAATTGACTTCATTGTTTGCCAGCAAGAGTGAAACTGGCTGATCAGCTTGAGTATCAGGTTTGCATTCTACAACGAAAAATGTTGTCAAGATGGACTATTTGAACTGAGTACATGGGCTGTCTCAAAGGTCATGTAGTATGCTTTGTTAAAGAGTCTTACTACAGGCAGGAAAATCATCCCTCCAGTCCCGCACCGGGGACCCAGCGTGAGAGCATGCTCTAGCGTACTCTGTCACTGCCCTGCAGTATGTTTCATCATCATCCACTCTGAAATGATAAAATAAGAGAATAGTCAAGGAACACAAATCCCATCTAAAAATTTCTGCCATGTGACAGGGCACAGGATATTTCACTCATAGCTGACACCCCTCGTCAGAACGGCACACAGGGAAAATATAAAAAGGAATGAGCTTTACTGAATACACCATTGTGATTTTTATCATTTGATCTCACAAAAAGTTAATTCATTTTAATATTACAACAATGAATATAACCACTAATCTATTATTTTTAAAAAGAGCTGCTTGAAGTGAAAGAGAAACAGGACCTTTTCTTGAAGACAGTGGGCAACTCAACAGTCTCAAGATCCCCATCTCAGGTCTCTCCCTCCTGCATGATGTAGAAACTCTGACCTACACTAATAAAAGACATTCTGGTTCAAGTGAGAACTTCAAGTCTCCAATTGCCTTGAACTTAGATGAGAAGGACCTTATTAGTGGACTCCTGACCTTGTACTGGAGTTCTCGGAGCCAGAAGTACTATCCACTCAATACTGTGGACAGGCTCAGGGATTTACAGCACAGCCTTGGGCAAAGACCAGATTTCTGCCTTAGTCCATATGGAAGAAGCTGTACAGTGCATTTTTACCAGAATTAAGTAAAAAGTCATTCACTAATGTTTAGGCAAGTTCCAAGTTTATTCAGATATAAGTCACATACAGTGAAACACCACCAAACTTTGGTTACTGCGAAAGTCAAACAACTCACAACATTCACTGTGGAAGATTTGATGCCAAAATAAACTAGTCATAAAGTGACATTTCTATTATAAGCATGTTTATGACAGATAACTGAGTTTGCCTCTCAACACACAGGATCATGCTTCCAAAATTAATCGTCTTAAGAATATGTTATATTGTGTTTGTATTCTGCTTTCAACACATCTATTATCAAATCAACCACTATACTCTTTGTTACAGTGATCAGAGTCTCTCCAACTCTCCTTATCTAATCCAATTAAATGGGTCTTAATAGAAAGAATAGTTGGCCTATACTATGGCCACACAAAAAAACCTTCATAAACTGACCGTAAGCCACAAGAAGAGAGGTCTCTTTTAGAAACAAAATAAGCCTAAATTAATAAAGTTCTTAAACACAGGAACTTCAAGGTTTTTTAACATTCACAAAACTCACATCAATGCGTATCAGATTGTTCACAAAAAATCCAACCCACCTCCTTAACACCACAGCACTGATTCAATATCCTATTTGAAAAAAATGCTTTTCATTATTCTTCAAAAGTCGCAGTAAATTCCTGAGTTACACAGAGACCATACAGAGGAAACTCATCTCTTTTCTGAGCAACATCAATGTTTGCCTTCAAACACAAATTCTTCTGTTTGATTCTATGATAAATCCATCAAAAATTGAACTAACAAGTTGTAATGGATTATATTGAGTGATCCTTATGTTTAGTCTTGTGATTCTTTCTGTGTTTTTTTGATTAAACTGGTGATACTCAGAATAATATACTCTGGAAAAAATCCTCCTATTTATGGTAATTACTGCTTCATTAAAAAACCTTACTAAAAAGAAAGTAGTACATTGCCCAATTATCTCTTCAGTTACTGGAGTAGAAGTTTAACTTCAATGACAAGAACTAAATAGGAGTCTTGAGAGCTCAGGGAAAAATACCAGGTTGACTACAATGCCAGCAGCTGAAGGGGTGTGACTGCCACCAAAGCAAATGAGTTGAATTTCTTTTGGCAGCTCTGAATTTAAGTAAATGGCACCATTTTGTAAAAATTCTACTAATTTGAATGATAGTGGTTACTTGTAAAAAAAACAGTCCAGCTGTGTCTGACAAATGGCCTAGATCCTCCAGTACTGTTGAGATTTTTTCCTAGTATCATCTCTATGTAGTTCTGTTTCAGGGCCTCCAGATACAAGTGTCATGGGTTTTTGTGATTAGCAACTCATCTTTTGTCATGAGTGATTCTCCATGAATTTATCTTCCACTTATTTGTCTAATGTTTCCTTGAATCTATGTAAGCCCTTAGCAATCAAAATATCCCTTGTCAAGCTGGTTCTGTGCCTTTTGTTCCCACACAAATCACCCCCTGAGAAACCCTGTCTCTTTCACTTTGAACTTGGTTCTTCCCAACTTCCCTCAGTGTTCTTTCATTCTGGTCCCACACAAAAGACTCAGCATTAATTTCATGTGTCAAGATTAAATACACAAGAATTCCAGTACTTACCTGCAAAGATCATTCATACAGCTTGAAATATAAGAATACGGATCTATACTTTCATGACAGCTGAGAAAAGGAAACTGTAGGAATATTTGGCACTTGAAGAATATGTCCTGTGCATTCAGGAGAATCAGTAAATGGAAGTTAGCCAATACATTCTGAACAGGCATCATTCTCTTTAGCTTTGTTTCCCTAGTCTAAGGTCCTTTCTATCCCATTAAAATTTGAGCATTGTGCTGCCTCAATTTACTATTGTATCTCTCATTATTCTTCCTAAAATTTGTCCTCTGTACCTAGGCTTGCTTGACTACATGCTAGTCCTAAACCACCCGGGATGAAAAAGGGTAAAATTACAAAGAAAAGCGTTTTTTGTCAACACAGTAGCTGACCTGCAACTATTTCTGCAGTATTTCACAATCGCTAAAATAATGAGGTGCAAGATGCCAGAATTGGAAACTGAACACAAGTTTAATGCAGTAATGAAGAGCTCTGCCAGCAGACTGGTGCCACTTGGCACAACTAATCTGAGCCTTTGTACTTTCAAGCTAAACATGTGAAGAACTTCAGGCACTCCCTAGCAACAGCCCTGATCTGAATCTTTCCCAAAGCCTCAATGCATTTAAGGCTTTTTCAGCATTGTGTATATTGTTAGGTTCTTGTACCGTCAGTAGGCAATGAAGATTAAATATATATATATATACATGTGTATGTGTCTATGTATATACATACAATATAATTAATTTACCTCAGTGGATTCTGCATTGGCTGAGCAAGGACTGGAAAAATCTGAGGCAGTAGGGACACAAGTTATATCATCTGAGGCTTGCACAGCCCAGCTATTTGCAAATTCAGCAATGTCTTCTGTATATTCACCTACTGCATAAAAACATTGGGAGAGCAACACTAAAAAAATTGTCAACATAAACACATAAGACTGTTTTGTAAATATTAGTCATTTTTTCAATGTGTTCATTACCTCAATTACAGATGATTTCAGACTACAAGTCATAAAGAAAAGTAATACTTTTCTTTTTTTTAATTTCAGGTTGTATTTTAAAGTACATTTAAATAAAAAATATTGAAAAAATATGTGACAAGGTGTTGGCTTGGATTATTTTAAGTGCAACCACTGATAATTTCATAATAAATATACAAATAATGACAAGTGTAAGGCATTGAATACTTAAGCAAAACTACATTTCTTTCAAGTATTTTAAGTCTTTCATCATATTTCAGAATGGTCAGTTAGGGCTATTATCTTCCCCCTTTTCCCTTATGTCAGAAGAGCCCTAGAACACACACTCTCGAGATGCCCAGTCTCCTCACAGCATGAGCACGGGAGAATCAATGAACGAGATGCATGATTGGAAGTCATGGCAACAGGTTGAGATACATGAACATACAAGAAGGTTGGCAGTAAAAAAAACAGACACAAAATTCCCATAGACTTGCAGCAAGAACTAAACACAGCATTTTCCCTACATTCTCAGTTAGGTTAAAAAGGGCATATTGCCTCCTCTTTGAAGAACCTGACAGTAGCTGTCCATGCTACAGTTACCCGTATCTATGCAGGGCTAGGAACAAGATATTGACAAGAAATCAGCTAAAGGCTTGGGGTTTTTCACAGAGCTGTACTATAGAAAACTTAATCTAACTTCTAGCACAAGGGGTATATAATTGGACACTGCAATATGGAAAGCCACAAAGCACACTAATGAGGTATATATACTTGGATCTCCACAAGTAAATGACTATAAGGTCCTAACCATCAGTCTGTTTTACTTAAGAGTAAGGGAGACTTAAAATATTTCTTCCTCTCTGACAGAGTAGTTCTTTATGCAGAAAACCCCTCACAAACATAAAAGACTGAGGTTTGATCCAGAGGTGAACCCGTTGATATAACTCTGTTTCTACAAAAACATTAGAAATACTTTATGCACATTTTGACATGGCTTGAAAAAAACTTCTAAGTGTTTAAAAAATACCACAAAATAAAATCACTGTCATTGAAACGGTCCTATACACAGATACAGTCTTGCATATTAGAGTAAGACAAAGATGGCATTAAAGGTGAAGATAAGGAAACAGAAAATGAGTTTGCTTTTAAACTGTACTTTGAAATGGAATGTTAATATACCTCTCAGCAGCTTATTTATTTAAGCATTACAAATAATCAGCATTTGGACTCTGGAAGACTCAGGATACATGTAAGAGCTACCTTTATACTACTCAGGGAAGTAGTTCAGGGGGAAAGAGAAATCATTATATCAAATGATTGATAAGATTTAGAAATTCTTAGAAAAATGTTGCAGCTTCGAAGGGATCTGAATTAGCAATGCATTCTTGTGAAGATATCAGAATTTCATGCTTTGTATTTGCAGAGTCAAGGCACCATTTATTTATACAACTGATTCATTTGCCTCTCACTTGTACAGTGTAATAATGCTAGCATTTCTCATAAAGAAAAATGCTTGATGAAATTATCACATTGAAAAAAATTAGCTCTGAAAATGAAGACAGGTATGAGCTGGAAATCTTTTATAATAAATAATACATCTAAAGATACTGAAATTATGAATTTTAGAGATCACATGAATTCATTATTTCCTCCAAATTATATTTTTTCTATTATTACACATCAGCAGACTAAAATGGTTATTAAACATACTGTACTCTGGTGTGCAGAAATTACTGTACAAGACTTACTGCTCTCATGGCAGAAAAGGTACAAAAAATTTATACTCAGGCAGATTTTGAAAGAGTCTGTAAAGATAGGTACAGTGAGCATTCCTTCCTTTTAAAGCTCCTTTACCAACCATAAAAAACGAGGGAAAGTTACTGGGGTTTGGGGGGGGGGTTTCACATTAGTTGCAAGTAGGACAAAAGTCCTCCTGGAGTATTCCCTACCCAGGCTACAGAATATAAATTTAAAAACTCATCTCTGGCTCAGACACAGCACAAAGCAGCTCCTCATCCCAGAGGGTAGTCAGAGGTCCATACTCCATCATACCAACAAGGAACCCCCCAGAAAACAGCTAAACAGCTTGGAAATTTATTTATTTCAACTAGGATTTTTATGATGCTGCTTTAAAAAAAATGATTCGAGATGATGCTCTCCCCTCCATCTTTAAACACAGAGAAAACTGTAAACATTTGTTTATGCATTTATAGTTTGAAGGCATTTTCATCAGCTAGGATAAACATACCCCAAGTTCTTTGCTGAGCAAGAGGCTTAAATGCACATATAAATACTTTCTTGAACTAGGACCTTTTCCCTTTTCCCATCTCTAATGATGAAGAGAAGTAAAAGTAGAGCAGATACACTATTTCATTGAAATAACTGAAACAAGACTGCCTTTTTACAGCATTATATTCATACAGCATTGTATTTAAAGTGAACATGGAAACTGTTCTCACAAAGTAAGGGTAAGCTATTTACTTACTATTTTGAAGTATCAGGTCATCATATTTATTGCCATTAAAATTTCCACAAAGGCCACAAGGTTTTCCCTTATGATCTTCTGTCAGCTTAATATAAATACCAGAGTTTCCATCCCAGGCAAGAGAAAAACCAAAGGTAGTCTTCACCAGAATATAATCAGCCAGTCTCTCAATGAAAGCATTTCCAATTGTCTGAGGCAATATTAATCTGGAAAAATATAGTCTGTATCAAAGATCTCAGATGAGATTAGGTTCATGCTAGAAAAATACCACATAAAACATCACTTTCCAACTCAACAAACATTTTTCTTGGGTGTACACAGTCACTCCATTCAATTCTCCATCATGTTTTACTATCTTATGTTCACTTCTCTATATCAACCACCAAAAAATGAGTGCTTTCTGTTGTATACACCTATGAGTTGTACCAATTATAGGCTTGAAAGAATAACACATCTTTACTTTCAAAGCTTGGCACACCACATTGAGGAATACTTGAGTTCACAAGCGCGCTGCATTGGGCAAGGAGCTATATGGTGCTGTGACCACCAACAGCCCCTCTGGGCACTGGGTCATCTCTGGGTTAGACATCTGCAAATGGAGAAACTTGCAGTACAGAAAACACCACCAACAAAAAAGTTGGAACTCTTCCTCCTTTGGTGAAAGACCGCTGGACAGTAATAAACACAGATTGAATCTTAGTCTGCCAAAGTTGCTTCTGTTGGGTTGGATAGTATCACTGCAGCTACCATTCTGAGATACTAAAGGCATTACAAAGGGGATGGCTAAAGCACCTCAACAACTTCCTTAAAATTTCTGTATTTTATCAACCAGTAATATATATATATGAGAGTCTTGGGCACATCTTTTTACTTACAAAAAGAAAGGTAAATTTGGAGGTTTAATGTACCTCACAGATATTTTGTGGAGGTTTTGCCTCAAAGAGGCTAAATATATGTGTTTTAACCAATTCTAGACTCATCTAGAAGAAGATTATGTCTTACATTAGCTATAGCTACAAAGAATAAATAATGATTGCCTAGCTCAAAACGCTATCAGGATGCAGCAGAGATTAGCTAGGACTGCCTGACACAGACTTTGTAAAAAGAAGGAATGAATGATTGTTAGGTTACAGATGAGAAGCTGAACACAGTAAATGCAGGGAGTGTATTCTATCTTCACTCAGTTATTACACCAGTACTGTTACAGCTGCTCACACTAGAGCATTATCAGCCCCAATACAGAACAGCAAGGGATCAATAAGGGTACAGATCAAATTAATTTATCTGGATTGTGTACGATACATTGGTTTCCCAAACTCCACATTATCTTTTTGCAATAAAATATTAAACTCACCATTAGAACACTTACCTGACTCCATTTCTTCTTACTTCATGTCCTGAAATCATTATTTCTTCTTGGTTTGAAAAAAATAAGCTGATGGACCTATGACAAGTATATACGGAACCATAACAGTGAGGACTGTTATGAACCTTTGAGGGAAAAAATAGACACACAATAAGAATAAATGCTTGTCCTCAATAATTTTGCACCATTTTTATTAAATTCATGTACAATATTTAACATTTTTATGCTCTTGGTACTCAAAGAGCTTTACAAATAAACACCTAGACTATTACAAAGTCAGAATTACAAAGACATGCAAAACTCAAAGTTCATGCTACACAATATTACTGAGAAATACAGAAACTGTTTAATAGTGCAGTAGCATCACATGCCAGTGGTCTAAATACTGGATGAAAGAGTCAGGTATTTTACACAGACAAACTTCAGAGACACTGTAGTGAGCTTGCTTATAGAGGCCAAAGTAGGAGCTTGTTACATGCACCGAAGAGACACCCCTATTTCTCTGTTTCTAGAAATCTGATCTATAAAACAGGATTACAAAGCAATACAGAACCTCAGTGCCAGCTGAGACTGGTACTAGCTGAACTACAGCATGCCCTCCTGAACTGAACCACTCAGGATTTATTGAGATTTTGAAGTGCTCCCACAGATTACGTCAGGCATCTAAGTCACATGGATCTGTTAAAATCCATTTTGCACTGACTTTCCAGCCCTGATAATGAAGAAGGGTAGACTTTTGTGAAGTGTGCATCTCTCCATTATACATATATAGCATAATGAGCCAGGGGATTGATTTATTCACATAACAACTTATCTTGCTTGACTACAGTACTCTCAGGACTTGAAAACTGTGGGTTTGTGCTTGAGCAAAACTTACACCATCTTCATTAATCTCAATGGCAATGAGCCACTCAAACCTGTAGGATGTCCCACAGTGCTTCAAAAGCCTATGAGCTCATTTTAGACACCACTGAAGAGAGATGGATGTGTTTTGAATCTTAGACACCTATCATTACCCAGATTAAAATATAGACAGAGTTTAGCTAGCTCAAATATGTCTTATGTTAGTGTGTGTCATCATTCTCTGAGAAGGATGGGAATTTCATAACCAGTTTACTTGACAGTGCTGTGAAGCTAAATAATCTTGTAATTAGGAATATTTTACCAACATAGTGATGGAGGCTGTAAATGTAACTGTTTTGACGAAAATATCTGAGTAAACACATAGAGTGCTCATGAATACTTGAATTAATCTTCCTTGACTGACACTAAATCTGGAAGTAAAAACCAGTTACTGTTTCTTTGGGTGAAATAAACTAGACCGGGAAAAGCATTAGGAGTTTTTACATGTATAAAGATAATCATAATTAAAGACAACATAAAAGTTATTAGTCCTAGCAGATGGCTTCTGTCTAAACCTGTCCCAAGACAGAAACATAATAAAGGAAAATCAAAATAATTCTTATGTGTTCTTCTCCTCTTGAGAGGTGGATTATTAAAGCCAGAAAGACCATAATGCTAGGATTTGGCAACGTTTTTCTCTCCATTGCCCAGTCTGTCTACAGTCTCACATTACTTATGACTTTGCTGAGTAAACATTTTCAGTTTTTAGTAAAACATGACATTTGTTCCAGCAATTGAATAGAACCTTCTCTCTTTCCAGAGCCACTGGAATCCACTGGCATATTGATTCCAGATTTTAATGTAATCTTGGACTTTGTTACAGCACTTTCTGAAAACCTTTAAGAGGTTATAGCTTCATACAGAAACCAAATAACTAAAATTAAATTGTGAAAAGCAGGCGTAATAGCGTCTCTCTGTAACTTCAGTTGGTAAAAATGGCAGTTTTAAATGGTAGACTTCTCTTCACTAAGTGTTGTTATCTGAGGGAAGAAGAGGTCATCTGTTTATAAATTAAAAACAGTCCTCAGAGCAGAAATCAGCATCTAGATCTGCCCCATGCCTACGACCACAAGAAGGACCCGTCTTGTCCCTTCCTCCCTGGCCAATCAGCACCAAACCCCAACAATTGTGAATAAGGTAATATAATGATCTTGTATCCTCTCCTCACTGTAACCACTGACAAATAGAGCATATGTCTTCAAAGAGGACATAGGTCTGAACTCTCCCTGACCCACAGTCATTAACCATGGATATTCAGCAATTTGAAGAAATTACTAAAAAGAGTGCCTTCCATGCACAGGTCAAGATAAATGCTTTTGAGCTATTAATCTTCTCTGCATGACATAGAGGTTCCAAAATTAGAATGCAGATCCCTAGAGGGGACAAGATGGGGAGCAAATCCCATTGGCCTGGGAGGCAGATCCCCATAGTGTGCCAAGAGCTGTGAATATGGGCCTATCACATTCGTGCTCCTGGCTATTAGGCAAGTGATAGCTGTTTGCACTTCACTCAGCAACTCAATATTTTTTAACAACCTGAAGGCTGAAGTTTACTGGCGTTTCTGGGGTCTAGTTTAAGACCCACTTTTGCTTCCAGAAGGGAGAGAGCAGAAATACAATTAATGATTGGAGGAGAAAGAAATACTATTTTTAATATACTGACTCTTTTGATTATAATTTCATTAGTATTTTGAGTTACTGCATGTAGGTTTAGGCTTTTCCAAAAGTTTTCCACAATTCCACAGTTTTATATTTGTGTAACTAATGCCCAGTTTGGTACATTTATTGTCTCTCTACTTGTTTTATTTATTTATTTACTTACATACTTATTTCTAGAGTATGTTTACATTCTTACCCAAACAGTGTACTGGGGTTCCAGACTACTGCAGTCTTTTGCAAATATATAGGAGCAATTTCCTGGGAAGTAGTAGTAGATGCCATCAAACGTTTCAAAGTTATACTGTCCCCACGATTTGCAAATTCCATCTCGGTCCTTACCGGTGTTTGGTACTAGAGAAAACACAGTGAGTTTACAAGAAGCATGGTCATCAAAAAACAAGTACAAAAGATAAATTTATGTCTTCGACTTTAAATAAAGTCAGCACTCTTTTTAATCTTAAGTCTGCAGATTTAGCCATGTGCAATCATCATTAAGTTTTTTATTTCCATCAGTGGAGACATTTTAATTACAAGTAGAGGCAAGGCAATTAGATATTTAGATATCCTGAAAGATAATTTTTGTTGATCCCTACATACAGTAGATTCCAGAAATAAGTGTATTGAAATAGTGGGTAATTTGATTTGCAATAATACACTGCTTGTTAAAAGAAACGTAGTGGGGTTTTGGTACCATTCTGTTATGGTGTCTATATATCATTACAGCCCAAGTGCTCAAATGTAGGCATTTCTGATGTTGCTTTCTACATGTCCCTCATGCATATAATTTTTAATCCTCATAGCTACTGGCCCAATGAGAGTCCCACTACAGAATAATCACAAATATGCTGGTAACAGTATTTTTTTCAAAATCGGTATCCTAAATCTCCCTGAAAGCTGACACTAAATTATTTTGGCCCAAAAAATCTTACCAATTTGGCACCTGCTTCCTTGAGCCTGAAATAACTGACAGTCACAGTCACCTGCCTCTGTGCAGGTTGCTCCATTAAGGCACTCCTGAGGACATGAACCTGTAAGCAAGCATTCCAGTCTTTTAGTAGATACAGTATTTTTCAAACAGGCTGAAAGATCCCAGTTAAATCTTTTTATTGTTAAATCATGAGCTGCTATACTAGCTGAGAAAATTAATCAACAATTATCTCCATTTTTTACCACAGGCTTCATTTCATACTTTGTGCTCCTTGGTTGAAAAAGAAGGTTCTCGTTTGGTTTGAGACTTATAAACTAACAAAGGAGCAAAAGGCCAACCTCCTCTAAGCAAACAAAAGGTCAAGTTCCCATGTAAAGAAATCAAATCCCAGTCCTGCCGATCTCAAAATATACAGGACACAGATCATTCTAATTCACTAAATTCAACATAATTTATGCATATATTCAGCTTCTGCCTCCTCAACATTATTGCAAAGGGTACATTCAGTTTATGAACAGCACAGAATATATATTTTAGAGAGTCAAAACCAGTCCTAAACCACCTTCCCTACATGCTAAAAAAAAGTCAGCTAAAAGGTTATTTCTGCTTCAGTGGTGACTGGAGTCAGAGACTTTAGATTCCATGGGAATGGCTTGTTTTATGTTATAATTAGTAATTTTTCCAAAAGCAGTTATGCTAAACGGTTTTATAGTCTGTTTGAAAGCTAAGAGCCCCTTGTGATTTACTAATCATCCATTGAGGTGGGTCTAAATCATCATTCCCCAAAAGTGGAGAAGAAAGCTAGTCTCAAAGCAAAACTTCACCGGTTTTTGCAGCTAGTTGCTTGCCTTCTTGGAGCAGGATTAAAAAAAACTCTACATATATACAAAAGCTTCCAATGTGGCTAAAGGAGATTAAAAAAGCATTGCAAAAAGCAGGAAGTAAATGAAATAAACAGCCCTTTCCACTCTCCATGAGGCACTGCAAAGCTGCTAGTGACATTAAATGGGAAAAAAATGGGACCTTTACAGTAAAGGTACACAGAAGCTACCAGTGGTTAGGAATATCATCCGTCATTGTGAAAATTCCTTTCCATGCTTAGCTTTGAATTTTTTCCATTTAAGAACTGCTTTCCAAATATACATAGATCCTCTGAAAATACCAACAAAGCAAAAACTATTGTTCCTGTAACAGCACTAATAGGGAAATCTTTTGCTGTTTTTAGAATTTTGAAATTGCAGATATTCATTTACATAGAAAAATGCAAAAGAAGATACCTGCCCAAGCATTTTTCTGGAAGGATACCAAAATTCCAACTGAAGGCCTGCTTTACATTTTTGTCCAATGCTTAAATACCTACAGGAGCAGCTTCATGATCATTGCCTGAGTACTCCTTTCCCTATGCATAACCAGTTATAAGCCTCTCTGATATCTTTTGACAAGGACTCAAAAAAAGTGGCAGAAATTAAAAACTGTAATAGAACTAAACTTAAAAAAAAAAACACCTCAAAAGATTTGCTTCATTAGCTGTTCAGATTTGGTTGTAGGGCCTTTCTTGAAGGTACAATTTTAACAGGTTGGTTTTTGTTTGGTTTTTTTTTTTTTTTTATATTTAACGTGGATAACATGAGAAAATGTTTTGTAGGGACACGAAGAAGACAGCTTCCACAGCCCATCGTAATACAGGGGAGGAAGGCAGCATTTTCAGGGCTTTCTCCTCCTGTAGGTGAGGAGCACAGTACTGACCTCCTGGTGGACTCCGAATCAGGGCCCCGTGATGGTGTAACCGAGAGGAAGCCTGAACCTGTCAGAGAAATATAAAAACAAAATCAGGGTGTTTGTGGTTTACCAAACCACAATTTAAGTAATTGATAAAAGCCTGAGGCCTAGCACTCAAACACTGGGTTGGGATTTTTAATAAAAAGAGTAATTTGCATCTCAACGAGTGTATGGCACAGTCATGGGTGCTACTGGGAGGATTGGCAGCCTGGGAAGGAGGAGCACAGTGGCTTTTGAGGAGATTGGGAAAAGGTACAGCTGCTATGTGAGTTCACTACTGGCTTCTCAACCATGCCCTCTAGTCCCAGTAAATCACCAAAGTTCCACATGGGAAGTTTTGCATTTACATTTGGAAGGAAAAGGAAGGGGAGAGAGTGCAATCTGTCTTTTCATTTCAATCAAATACCCATAGTTGAAAGGCTCCCTCTTACTGCTTCCTCTCCTCTGACTCATGCTCTGTTCTGCACCCCAAACATCCCGCTATGGCCAGTCTAGCTGCAATGGATTTTGTGTTCTCCTTGACATCCTTCAGAACTGCATTTTGGTTCATCCCAAATAAAAAAAGGAAACCAGATCTGCCTGACCTGCTTCCTGTTTAGGAACAGGGAGCCTCACACTATGAGGAAGCCCTGCATCTAGCCCAGCACTCTGATACTGCAGCTTGTCACATTATATTTTCCCATCCAAGAACTGATCCCATTCCATACTGGAAGTACTCTGGGGCTTTTGCCCCCACTAGTCTGACAGGAAAGTTTACCGGGATGAAGTGCCGAATACTTAAATATTTCCCACTTACATTTATTCATGGGCAGCTTAAATTCCTTCCTTTATAAATCTGGTCCTTTTTGCTTAATAGCTCTTCCTCCATTTTTTATTTATTTCTTATCTGAGGCTCTATGAAAAAACAGTTAGCTTTTTGCAGTCCCCCACAGACTTAAGTGTCAGCCCTCAGCTGCACAACTAAGTGAAGAAATTATTTTAGTCTTTGCTTGTAAGCTAATTTCTTTCTTCCCTCCTGACTCCACTCATTCTCCACGTCTTGAGTTTGAACTGATGGATCTCAAAGTTAACAACATTGTGCAAGGAACACTTTAGGGTTAGTCTTGCCAATGGCTCTTACAGTGACTAGAAACTTCCCTTTTTCAAATGCAAATGTGTTGTGGGATACTTCCAAGTAGTACAATTTGTTTAAAATCAACCTGAAATAGATTTCATTGAATCACCACCTGGAAGGCCCCCTGCACCAAAATTATTCCTGGTGCCCATGGTCCATTGTTAGCTGCAGAGGGTCCTTTCCCTCCCTGCACCACAAGACCCCTTTCCATTTCTCCCGATAGCAACTCCAAGCCACCTGACTCAGAAAAGCTGCTTTTGGCCTTTGCGTCATTTCACGGAGCGTCCTTGGTGCAACAGCACTTCCCTGCTGAGGCCCCTCCAAAAACATCTCCAGTCCTGCTTCTCTCACAGGCTTGATTATCTCAGAGCAGTGTTTCACATCAGCTGCCTTCTGACTCAGCAGCAGCACACAGATCTCAAAGGATCCTGAAGAAAATCACCCCTGGTTCGGCTGCAGGCTCCCTGAAACCCCCTGAGGTGGGACCACCTCTGGCTTCCTGCCTATGCCCTTCAAAGGGGTTATAACCCTTGGATGGGCTCCATAGCCCAAGTGTGTACAAGTGGAGGAACAAGATTCCTCCATTTAGGATTGAATTTCAGTACAACATTGCTGGGATGCGCACTGAGGCAGCATGGGTGATGGGAACCAGGGCTGGGCCGGAGCTGCCAGGGCACCATGTCTGGGAGGAAGCCTTGCCTGTGGCACGGCCATTGTGCCTCTCACAAACACAAACAGCTTTCCAGGTTCTGTTCTTCCCCACAAAAGACGGAGGTGCCCCAGGTTTATTTCCTGTGGTGCGTGTCAGTCGGCTCGGCAGGGTAGGTCGCCCACTGGGTGCTTTGCTGAGGGAGAACAAAGGCACTAGGCCTCTGCTCAGGCGGGGTGAGCAGGTGCAGAGTAGCTGCTCCTCCTTGCTGTCCTCCAGTTACCACAGCCCATCTCCCCACAAAGGGTCATTTGTAAGGATGGCAAAGGCCCAGAGCAGAAAAGGGAGGAGGTTTCCCCACCCTCCTGCTTTTGGAGGTATAACCTACCTCTGCTGTTACAAGATCTCTTTTCTGTCGAGTTGCACTAGACTCATTTCTGGAAGAAAACAAAAAGGATCTTGTATTATCAAAGGTCCCTGGAGCAACCTGAATAAGCAAGTCCCCAGAGAGAAGTGTTTCTCTCTGATTACGATCACTTTATCAAAGAGGTCTTTCTTGGGTTAACATTTAAAAAGGTGATTCTTTTTCTTTTTTTCTTTTTTTTTTGACAGCGTCTCATTTTACAGAGTTGGGCGGCACTCCAATCTCTGCTTGGACAGGGAGGTACCTGGAGCTTTGGGGAGACATAAATAGGCAAAACAGACTTACACAACAGGATTCAAAATTGTAAACCAGCTTTGTATTTACTTCATGCTGCATGTCAGTGGCTACAAGTTCCCCAGAGTGTTGCTTGAATATATTCTGATGGTACTTTTGATATCAAGAGATGACTCTCGGGTTGGAGCTGACTTAAATTTGTGATTAAGTTTAGAAACAAGGACATCAAACTATAAAACACAGTTCTATCAACACTCCAATATGACATATTATTTGAAATGCCTGTGTGTCCGCTAAATGTATTAGAAGTCATAAGACACACAAAGCTACATTCAGCTTGATGCTTCCATTGAAATCGATGGCATAGATCCCATTTAATTCAATGGGATCAGGAACATTGCCTAGTTTGGGTTTTGTTTGGATTTCAGCTTCTATGTGAAAATTTGTATTAAAAATGTTTATTTTAATGCTGTATAGCACTTACTTCTCTGTGCTTCAAATAGCAACTAGGATTTTATCATGCAGTTAAAACTGTAGATGGATACTCATTTAATGTATTTTTCCAGTCATGAAATCATGATCTCATGCTGTTTTCATTCCATTATTTCTCTAAGCTTTCTCAAGACCATAGAAGTATCATTTTTCATAAGGACTTCCATTTTTCCAGCAGAGGACCCATGCCTATTGCATAAATACTTGGAAAAGACTTGTAAACATTCTGAAAGTGTGTTCTACATCCAACCTACATGTAGATGACATTTTACACTTTGAATTCAAGGCTATATTTTACTTTCTAACTTGCACTGCATTGCACTTGCTTGTTCTTGTTCTGTTTGTAGGACTTGACAAATAAGGAATAAAAACTTACCTCAAAGTTCTTCTCAAAAGAGAAAGCTTGCAATAAGATCCTGTAGATTAAAAAATCATGAAGTCAAACATTTTTTTCTACAGCCACACTCTGCCCTTGGCAATCAATGTCAGCTTCAGAAAACATTATTGAATTTCAAGGTTTAACAATCCTGAGTTTTCCAGAGCACCTTTGTACAAACTGTATCCAAGGAATTTAGCACTACATGCACATATCCTTTCTAAGAATTGATTCTCTCATGCAGTCTTCACCTGCAGGTTTTCATAGTTGTAGTTTTGGTACATGCTACCATGAAGAAGTGAAAATAGTTCATAGTTCTTTAGAGGCTCAGAAAAAAAAAAAAA
>VXBR01005257.1:23956-93837 GCA_013400215.1 Cisticola juncidis
AAAAAAAAAAAAAAAAACCACCACAACACCTAAACAGGCAAAATAGGACAGGTATTCAGACCTTTTTAGAATCAAACCTCCAGGATTATAATACTTTTCAGACTTGTTGCTTGTAAGACTCAACTGTAAATAATTTTAAATGAGCCCATGCTTAAAACAAGCCCGTAAATAAACAAAATCAAACAAAACTACAAAAGAACTTTTTCAATTACATTAAAAATCTTTATAATTGAAGCAAGGAAACTATCTATAAGATCCAGTTGCATTACGTTGAAAATAATTTCTATAACTAGAAGAGCAATTATTTACCCTAGCACTCTGAAAATGTTTAAACTGTAGGTGCAGTCTGTTCCAACAAAATCTTACCTCATTGAAAAATCATTAAATGCTACTCATCTGACAATAATAGCAAGAAAGGCAAGAAAGTTAGATTTTGTTCATAAATAATTGTTTTCTAGCAAATTCAGACATAAAAAACTACTCTTAAAAATTATATTTTAGTTTCTACAATTGTGAGAGAGAATGATGATATATACTTGCTTAAATTCCATTTACAAATTCCAGCAAGGTCAAAAAATATAATGATTAGAAAAGAATTAGCTGTGATATACAAATACTTAGAAAAAATATTTGTAAATAATAGTATTATTACCAAAAAATGGAATAAAATTCTTACCTTGCAAAGTGGACAGCAGTGAATGAAGCAAGAATATACTCCATGGTATCATTAAACTGAGCTTTCCTACAATGTTCATTTCAGTGTAAGTTAGAAAAAGGGAATTTATCCAAATTAATGGCTTTGATTATATGGCATCTTACAACTAGGTATTTTCACAGTGTGTTTAAATCCTTTAGAGGTTAGATAATTGGACTCATTACTTAAAATAATGCAATGCAAAAGAGGAAAAGAGCAGGGGACATGAAGCTTGGTAGCTTTGCGAGTGTTGCCTACAACCTCCTGGCTGCATGTCTCTCATTAGCAATGCATGGTAGCTCCTCAGCACAGGCTGTATTAGTTACACTTGCACCAGACCTGCGACTATTACTCCCCTGTTGAATCGGCCCTTTATAACACAGCAGACAATGACAGAAATGTTGCCATGTCATGGTGGTTTGAGAGATCCTTCTGTTGTCACACACCTTTGTGTGCATTGAGGCTTGAGCTGAGGGCTATTCTCCACTTCTTAGTATGGCAAAATATTTTTGCAAGACCATGAAATAATACCACTGTATAAATTATAACTAGATGGTTTTACATATTAACATATAAATGCTTTTTCTCTGTCCTGAAAGGAGAGAGATGAACTTCTATTAAATAATACATCCAGCTTTTTAAGAATATTCTGGATGCCTTTCTGGGTCTAATTTGCTTATAGCACAAAAGAAGGCTTCTCAGAGGATAATTGTATTTTGGTTTTAATAAATCATGCTATGAAAACTTCATGCTATGAAGAAAAAGGAGAAAGAATTCAACAGGCCCAACAAAAAAGTCAGCAAATAAAAGGGTTTTATTTCTAATTTTCATTAAAATATAAAAACATAATTTTACCAAAGTTAAAAAATTATGTTTTAAAATAAGTCTCTTACCTGCTTTACCATAATGTAAACAGAATCATTGAAAAGCACAACTTTAAAGACACCTACAATGCTACTCAAAATTGAGTAGCTCACTATTTTGCAAAGCCTATATTTTGCCTACCCTCCATTCTTCTTAGGAGGTGCTTTGTGAGACCCTCTGAGCATCCTACAGAAGGTGTGGTTGGACCCAAATAAAATTTAGAAGTTTGTGACCTCTCTTGGGTAGAAAGTTCTCCCACCCTTTTTTCTAGCCCTTTCTCTTTCCTGCTCCCCAGATGGACAAAAGAAAGCAAATGAAAACTCAGCTGCCTCTCCAAGCACGGAGAAGGACAAACCCTGTGTCCACGCAGCAGCCAAGAGCACTGGTGAAGGTTTGGGATCACTGGTGGCACAAGGGCACTTACTGCAAACTGATGCGTAACACTACACTCTGTGTGGAGTATTTAAGAACTATTTTTATTACTGTTGAATCTGAGAACCTGACATTCCCGTAGCTGCATTTCAAGAGTTTTTTGCTTTGTTTTTACCTCTGACTAGCTATGGGCTGTTTCCATGGATTGGCTGTTTGTCTGCAGCTGGACTGCATCTCTCAGCTCAGTTGCACCTGCAGTATGTGATCCAACACCCTTCCACATCACAAATGGAAGCAAAAGAAGTGAATTCCTAGGCCATAGGGACACACTGATATAGTCACTCACTGACTCTTAACTCTTATGTGAGAACTTACAGAAAACAGACTTTTACCACCTCATAAACCTACTCTCAAGATCAGATGAAACCATGCATTACATCTTCCAAGTTCCATACCACTTTCTCTGTTATCTTACTGTCAAGCTAAATCTGGTTTAGAAACTGTTGGAAACTCAAGTTCCTTTGAGAAATCTGATCTGGGATTCCTCCCTTTTTCAAGACTGTATTTCTCATCATACTTCATATGCAGTTTCACAACCAAATTAATGTAACATTAAAAGAAATAAACTCTTTTGGTTTAACAGAAAAAAAAAAAAAAGAAAAAAGCTATCCAGAAATAGCTTTTGTGTGAGTTTTGTTTGGTTTGGGTTTTTTTTAATAATTTTTCTATAGCAAAATTTGTAAATGTAGTATTTCACAGTTATTAAACTTCTAATATTTAAAAATAGGCCAAGTCTTATTAGCTGCAAAGGAATTTTGTAAAAGTTAAAGCAATAGGCTTCATGAAGTTTAGACATCTCAGCCCAAGGCAAGGGAGGAAACAGCAAAGTCCCAAGCACATTAAGGATGTCAGCTAAGGAATAAGAATTATTCAGCCAAGTACAGTTCCTCTGAACTGTAACTCAGAGGACCATATTAAGAAAGAGATTTAAAAATCAAATCAAATTATATCAAGGCAAAAACACGTATTATCTACGCAAGTATTAGAATAGTCCCAGACTGGCACTGAACAGAAAAAAATGCACTAGAAAATAATTGTTTTTATAAGAAAACAAGCACAATACAGAAAACACTTGTTCACACTTTAAAAATGCCAGTGTTACATTTTTAAGTTACATTTTTTTCTTCAAAAATAAAACCTAAACATTTCAGTGCTGATATATTTGTACATTGAAGTCAAAATAAATTTTCTCCAATTTTTCCAGTATAATGTTTGAGAGGACTTAAAACTTATACAATGGTCACAATGTTCATCAGGATTATAAACAATGGATAAGGAAATAACTGCCTTCTGTGCCATGGGCACAAGCTTACCCTGGTTTGAAAGTGGGTCCACTGTCACTGTTAACAAAACATGGCATTTTCAATGAAGAATTCAAGTGAGGACCCATTTTGTTGTGCCTTCCTGATGGTCTTCCTGAGGATTAGCATTGGTGAAACTAATGAAAGAACTGGACGATAAGATATTAGGGGCATTTCCTCTTTTCTGAGAACCATCTCCCCAGCTGCTCAAGAACCTTCATAATGGTCTGAAGATCAAACTCGTACTGTTTCTCTGGCCAGAGTAGATGCTCAATGACAAGCACTCTATTATCATCCTTGCAGAATCAGGAGATGAGGAAAGGAGAAATTTTTACAAACACCTTTGAACTTTACAGTCATTACAGTTTCCCAATGAAGTTAAGCCCTCTAGTGGGTGATCAGGAAGCAACCTCTCGGAATAACAATTTTCAGTCATTCAGGCAGACAGCAGCCCAATTTTATGAACATTTCTCATTTAGAAAGCAAGCAAATGGGAATGACATCACTCTACAGGATTAATGGGGCATTTTTATAGGATCAGAGTTCAGTTCAAAAAACATTTTTATTATGTTAGGAGTCTTCTGGTTGAAGAAATTACATGCAGATATCATCTCCGAATTAGTAGCAATGCAAGTTTTATTTTCAGCCTTTCCACAAAAGAACAGCAAAACAATAATCCTTGATTATCACAAGCTGTTCTGTGAGCAGAAAAACAGATCCATCAAGCTTCCTCAGAACTGTGAAATCCACCCCTAAGGTTACTGGCATCAGGTATTCCATCTCCCCCTGCCTCGTTAAGTTTCACAACACCACAAGTTTGCAACGTCTCTTTTCCCCCCCATCCCACAGATCTAACAGCCAGACAAGAATCTGTTTTGGACAAGCCACAGCATAGGATACAGCATGTGCCAACTGGCAGGCCAGGAAGCATCTCCTAAGCAGTGAGTGAGCCATTGCTTTTCAGTCACACAGCCAAACAACTAGAGACTTGATTTTCCCTCAGCTGAAGCCAATTAACATCAAGACACACATTTTCACAAAACTCATAGGAATTCAAGCAATCAAACTCAAAAGTTAGCTCTCCATAGCATCTTTTCCTTAGAAAACCAAGTCAGGAGGCTGAGCATGGCAGTTTTCAGCAGCCCAAGAGCTTAAGAGTGCAGGAAAAGGGGGACTGAGGAAAGCAGACCATGCATTTTGCCAAAGATAGGAGTCTAGGTTGGAGTATCCTATTTGCTTCATGAAAACCAAATAATCCTGGTATGTAAATTGGTGATAGAACATGCAACAGTCCCCTTCGCTTCAACAGGAGCATGAGAGGTTTTAACATGAGCACTGCACTTCTATTCAATCTTGGAATGCAGTTATTTCGTGGCAAAAACCAACAGCTAAAATGGGAAGATGAATGCAGAACTCTTTTTTTAGAACAAATTTGTTTCATACACATTCAACTCTTGAGTAACTCTGAGTATACCTTATACTCTTCTACTGAATACTCTTCTACTGAAGCAGAGACCTCATGACAAATGCTAAACATTAATAAAAAGCTGTAAGCACCTCTTTAATTAAACTAGAGCAAAAGGGTGGATTTTACTATTCTTTCCAATTCCCCAACACACAAGGAAGCCTGTTTGTGTTGACTGAGTACATTGAAATCTCCCATTAAGTCAATGAGCACAACATGCTAAGAGAAAGCCTAACAAAAATCTCAAGCACCCAGGTGCCCCCACCTATTCCAGTACTGCCATGCAAGCACGCAGAGACATTAAAATACAAGGTTTGGAGAGCAATACTGCAGTAGCTGGGGTCTCAGTGTCTGTCTCCAGTATTTATTCCAGTTCAACTCCAAACTGGTTTACAAACACCGGAAACAGCTCAGGTCTATACTCACACCAGTTGGTCAGCTTGTATCCACAGCCTCATTCCATTACTTTTCTTCCAAAGGACAGAATGAGTCTTTGTAAGACTCTTGTTGGCCTTACATTACTGAGAACTTACTTTTTGTCCCTGGGTAAATGGACAGAAACGGAATCTTCTCCTACATTTAATATGCACATCCTGTAGCCAATTTTTTGAAAATTACTACTTAATTTTTTTTTTCACCCTTTCTTCCTCCAAGGCTTTTAAATTGCCTTGCCCAGCTCGTAACATAGGAAGTTACTCCTCTGGGTTTGCACTGTGTGAATATGTGGTTGAAAGATTAATCACACACCCAATCTTAAAATACAAAATCCTTGATTTATTTTTACAGAATACTGTATTATAAGTGTTTTAAGTTTCCTACCTTTAGATGTACTAGTCCAAGACTGTGTCTCTGCACTATCTGGTAATGCAAGAGTACAACAAACCTCCCTTTCCTGCCTCCTTAATTACTTTGGTTTTGATGACATTAACTACCATAAAGGTTAAGACTGGTATCATCCATGAACCACTGTGTTGCTGCATGTGCCTGCAAAATCCAGGATGTGAACCTTCTTTGTGTTTGGATAGTCACACATTCCTCAACAGAAGAAAGCTTTTCTTTACTCCTAAAACCCTACCTATCCAGAACTACTATGAAAGGATAAAAAAAGAGCTGCCATCAACCCTCTGGTTCTATTGTAATACAAATCCCTTTATCAATCTTAACACACAGTGAAAACATCCAAGTAAAGGCAATTTAGAAACATGAAAATTATCAAATTCTTTCTGTTTATTGACTGCCATGAGACTAGAGCCCAATTTTAACGGTAAGACTTCTGGTAGCGTGCACGAGCACCAGGTCCTCCAAACTTCTTGGATTCACAACGGCGAGGATCTGCAACAAGCAGAGTCCTATCATACTGGATTAGAATATCCTTGATCTCTTTCTTGGAAGCTTCATCGACATCTGTTTGAAGACAAAAATCTTTAGTTTAAGCAGTTTTACATGGAACAAATCTATATTAATGTTTTTTGCAATAGAACAACCGAAAGCCATACATTTCCACTTAAAGCTAATAAAACAATCAAAGTTACTCACATTTTTGATAGTAAGCCACCAAAGCTTTGGAAATAGCTTGACGGATAGCTGTTAAAAAAAGAAAATATCACTAAGGATTGCAAATCTATTTAAAATTTAAACACAAAATGCCAGTTATCTGAGAAATGTGCTATTTTGTTCACTGCCCAATTGTCCTTTCCCTCCTTAATATCCCCTCCCACATACTCCACATGACCTTTACTTTGGCAAATCTTAAGAACACAGCTGCCAGCCTGCCAAGAAATTGAACAAGGGCTGTCTGATCACTTTCGCTCCTAAGTATTAATGTAGGTTCATCTTCTATCTACAGTCAACTTTTTAACTCTTTAGAAACACAGTTCTCTGAAACATCTACACTTTTCAACCAAGAAAATTGTGTGTTGAAAGACTGAGGAGGCAAAAGGGAACACAGGATGGTCTGAGTGCTAGAACATGGCAATACAAAAAAAACTAGCTCAGCAACAGTAATCAGAACTTAAATCAGAATGGGAGTAACTGTCAGGATGTAGTTAAACTTTATCTGTCAAAATATTAACATCAGGATTTATATGAAAACATGAATGTTCCAAAAACAAACGGTAATAAGTTTGGGCCTAAAATTTGCCTCTGCTTTTTATGCAGCCTCAGCTCCACTTCACTAACTACATTCAAATTAAGAGCAACATAAATCTATCTATTGTAAAGATGAACTCTTAAAAACAGCTAATGCAAATATAGTCCCAGTCTTCTCTGCAAAAGGAAAACTGCCTAGCTTTGCTCATACCAGAGAGATGCTTCTTAACAACACAAAAATACACAACTAAGGACATAATTTCTAATGCCAAACCCCTCCTAAAATCCTTGTGCTTAGCTGCATTTGAACTATCCTGTCACTGCACAATGTAAAGGTAGTTCCTGTGCATTTCATCAGTTTCATCAGTTCCTGTGCATTTCATCCTGTGCTTCACTCAGTTTATTCTGTTACAGCTTTGCACACAAAATGTAATTAACATGCCCTTACAAAAAACTGCATTTGCGCAGTGGGGACAGAACAGTTTGGCAAGTCACTGTTCCAAACTCTTAAATACATGGCTGCATTGGGTCTGGCTGAGATGATTTTCCCGTGACAGCCCTCATCTGGTTTATGTTCTGGCTACAGCTCAGCAGTGCTTAGACACCATCAAGGCTGTGCCTACAACATATCTCCATCAGCATTAGGCTGGGAGTGAACAAGATCTTGGATGAAACACAGCCAGAACAGCTGATATCCAAACTGACCAGAGGGGATATTCCATACCAGAGGATATCTGCTCAGCAGTAAAAGCAAAGGAAGAGCAACTGCTATAGGCATTGAGGCCTCACTTCCCAGGAAGTGGCTGAACATTGCCTGCTGATGGAAGCCTTTAGTTTTCCTTTGCATCAGTACACAGCCTTTGTTTTATTTATCTTCCTTCATCTTGACCCACCAAGGTTTTTCCATCTTATCTTCTCCTCTTCCCCATCAAGATTAGAAGAGTGATAGAGCAGCTTGGTGGGCACCAGGCATCCAGCCAGTGCCAACTCACCACAGTGGCATTACCCATTCTAGCCCACACCAGAAATCCCACCAAAGCCTCACCATAGATCTGTGCTACGTGGCCACCACCCTTCACACGGACTCTGATGTCAACACCAGCAAACCGTTCCTTCCCCAGGAGGAGGACAGGCTCAAGCAGCTGGGAAATGAAACACAAAGAAAACTCATTTGCAATGAGGATCAGAGCTTGTAGCAGCTTTATCAAATGTGATGTTACTCAATCTTCTGGAAAATGGAGCCTTGATTTTAAAAGCACACACCCACATCAAGTACATCTCCTGCAGAGTTCTTCGACATCTACTGGTGCTGTCATAAGACACGTTTACTGAAGTCTTTGGGTTATATAAGTTTCAAATATCTTAACAGCAAAGCACAAGTACATGGGAATTAAGAACACTAGAATGCCATAACTACATCCAAAAATAAGTTCATTAAAATTGAAGACCAAAAGTAATTTATATGTAGTTTTCTTCACTATCTATTGTACTTTACAGTTATCTAGACTGTTTCAGATTTGGTCAGCATTGTTCAGCAGCTATTGTACATAGTTCTAAGCAACCTTTTTAAAATGAGGGCTTTAAGTTACCCATTTCAGTTTAGAAAGTGGATAGGAAGTGTAGAAAACAGTTCACATTAACTGAAACCTGTTAAACAAACCCCCCCTTACAGAAGTGCAATTCACTGAATTTTTAGAACAGCATCTGTATTTTAGCTTAACAACCAAAAATTTGGTACTTTCAGTAGGGCAAGCCACTTGTCTCCAGTGTGAATTACATGCATAAAGGGTAAGCAGGGCAGAGGCTGGGTGGATGCTTACTTTATACTGCAGAGTTCGGGGCTCAATCATTTCCAGAGGTCTTCCATTGACTTTAATGAGGCCATTTCCTCTCTTGCAGTGGGCAACAGCAGTTGCAGTTTTCTAAAAATCCAGATGTGAATTAATACAGCGTTTGAATTTTACACAAGCAGCAGGAACTTCAATTTTATTTTAACAATCGGGCAGTTTTAAGTCTTACACCCCAGACTAACATTATGCACTAAACGAAACAGTGTATCTCCCTACACCTCCAGGTATAATCAAGAGTATTAAAACAGAATCTTAATAAAAGTTTCAATGCTTGATTTATAGTTACAAGATTTGGTCGTATACGAAGGAATTCTACAACACCGTAGGTTTATGGTTCATTTTCTCTCAAGAGATTGGCTACCGTGAATTATTCGGGACGCTGCATTCCGTCCAACAGGGCGAACTCTACCTTCCCGCCACTATCTCACAACGTGGCCCTCGGACACTGGCAATGAGAGCCAGGCCGCCGCGGACACGGGCGACAGCGGCGGCCACTCCCGAAGACTCCGGTGAGAGAACGCCCGGACCCCTCCCGAGGGGAGCAAACCTTTCCCGCGGCTCCGCAGCGCCCCAGGGACACGGGCGCGGCCGGGGGCGCGGGTGGCGCGGCCGGAGCGCCCCGTCTCTCACCTGTCCTCGGCGGCGGCTCCGCGGAAAGGCCGCACGGGGCTTCCCGGCCTCGGATCAGGGGCGCCGCGCCGCAAAGCACAACGCCATCACTTCCGGTAGCGCGACAGAAAGCACGGCCGTCTCCAGCCTGGCTGGCGCGCTTTGCGGCAGCGCGGGGCCCTGATCGCCGACCCCGCCTCGGGCAGAGCCGGGCCCGAGCTCGGCAGCGACTGCGGGCAGAGACCTGGAGCGATGGGAGCCTGTGCAGCCTGCCAGGGGCTGCCTCCACTGCTGCGGGCAGGGAGCGGGAGCGATGGGAGCCTGTGCAGCCTGCCAGGGGCTGCCTCCACTGCTGTCTCCACCGTGCACTTGGTGGGGTCCCGTCACAAAGCAGAACCTAGGTAGGCTTCTGCTATAAAGACTACAAAAAGGCCCAAAAAGGCTTACAGTCGCTCTTTGGGCCTCCTTGAGATGCAACAGTACAAACTCGATAGCTTTTATAATTTTGAACTCTAGTAAACTGGGGAAGATGAAGCATTAAACCCTGTATTCACTTCTAGTGCTTTCCAGCACTGTACACTGACATATATCCAGGCAATGGCTTAATTTAAGTGGGTACACTGAAATACTCAGTGGTGGTTATACTAGATTTAGTGCACTCAGGGAACCCCATCAAATTTATCTTCTGTCTCCATTTTTTAAGGTCTAATATCTATTGTAAAGCATGGAATTTAAGTCACTTTCAGACTGGAAATATTTTACTTCCAATGCAGTAATATTTATTATGTAAAATTTTCTAGAAGGATAAAGGAGGATCTGTTGATGAAGTGAGGTTACTCTTCTTAGATATTTTAAATTATATGAGATTTAAATTACTATGATGAATTAGAAAGTTGACTGCTCAAATGAAACAATCAGTTCCTTTGTCTTTGGACAGGATTTTAAATACTGAACATTAGTCATCAGTCATGTGAGGATTTAAACAAGCACTTAGCTTTATGCAATTTGAGTGATTAATTCTGTTCAAGTGAATAGGACTGTGCAGAACGTGTAGGATTTAGCACATCTCAATTGTAAAAAGCTTTAACATGTGATCCAAAAAGTGATTTATTTTTTAAGACCGTTTCCTAAGGAGCAGTGTTTATGCAGTCACATGTGCCTATCATCCAGTCTTTCCCTGTCATCGGAGGAGGGGAATGGTCACCTCCTTGTTGGCCAGTTTCGGTTAGTTCTTGAAGATGAGTGGAAATTTCAGAACCAATTTAGGTTTTACATATTTGTTGATAATAGGTGGCTTGGCATAAGAGAGGTCTTTAACTTGTGCAATGAAAGCAGCTGCAGGAGCTGAAATATTAAGACATTATAAAACCTTAATTTAGGTGAAAAAGAGAAAACATAATACCTAATTAACCCAGTTAGACAAAAAGGTTCAGCTAAGACTTATGATCAACCGAAAGGTGAGCCATTAGTAATTCAGTTTATTGGGTGTCCAGGGAACTTTAAAAGAAAAAGAAAGCAACTCTAAATCTGTTTCCTATGTGGGCATTATCTAAGCTCTGCTACTGAAGTCCTGTATTTTAATAGGACGTATACCATTAAATAGGTATTTTTTAAATGTATAAAACTTACATTTTGGGACCATGCTGTCTTAGGTCTAAATTTCATCCTCATTTGGGTGTCCGTTTGCTCATTTGCTGCATGCTCTTCCTGGGACTGAAAACAACCATCCTAGAGAAGCCTGTGTGAAAAGCAGGGATTTGCCTACACAAATGTATCTTTCTGCCTTCTATTAGCAAAAGAAGACATATAATGATAACTAACATATAGTGATAAGTTTGCCTGGAAGATAAGGCTGAAGGCTTTGTGCTGCTTGTTCCCTTTGCTTTCTAGCATAAAAACAGGAATAAGAGCTAAGAGGCTGTAGGCTGTAACAATTTAAGAGTTAATTGGAACATGAATAGCACAAAACAACAACAAAAAAGTGATACCAGAATGGAAATGTAATCCCTCAGGTAATACATTGTACTTTTACAAAAAGTCCCAGCACTAACAAAATCCCTATTTAGTTTTACTGAGGACAGAGTACTTTAAAATGGTAATGTATCTCAGATTTCAAAAGGAATACATGGTAAGCACCATCTACAAACTCTTTTATTCACTTCCTTTTTATTTGTGAAATAATTGCACCTGTGGAATGTAAGGCATTTGTTTGGTAGCCTTTTTTTGTTGTTGTTAACCTGATTTTGCAGCAGTGTGAGGACTTCTATAAGGAATAATCAGATGCAGAGAAATTAAAGCATGTTTCCTGGTAATCCACTCTCAGCAGAAAGAGCATCTCATTAAAAAGCTGGCACGTTTGGACTCATCTAGATATAGGGCATTTTATTATTTCCTAATAGAAGGAAAACTACTTGGATTTTACTCAAATGTAAGTACTTTGTTTCGCAGTCATTCTGCATTCTACTGATGGATGATGTGTTGTGTATCTTTGTCGCAACAAGATTCTTACAACTACTAAATCTTTCACGTGGGTATTTAGTGAGGCCTTAAGGGACTGAGGGTCTCAGTACCTGACCCCCTCCACTGGGGGCAGCAGGTGGACACAGGTGAGCTGAGCAGAGCCAGTGAGTTGGGCTGAGGAGAGCGGCGCTGAATCTCTGTTTGGAAATTTGCTGGTGCCAAGCATATGGAAAACTGCAGTACAAAACTGTGTGTCAGTCCACTGCCCACCGAGACTGTCAGGCTGATTTAGTGTAACCCGTGAATTTTAAATTTATACATATTTGTTACTTGAATGATCGCAATTTGTTTGGCAACCACAGGAGTCAATTATATTGAAGAATTTTGTGACTTACATGCCTGTGTGGGGGTTGTTTTTTCTGGGATTTTCTGTAGTTTGGAATTTAAAACAGCAAGTGTCCGGACTTCATGTGAAATCACAATGTTGGTTCTCCACTCAGATCTTGTCATCTTTGAAATGAAATTCACATGGAAGTTCGGAAGGCAAACATTCAAAGAGGACGGCATTTTAGCTTCTGCTTAGCATGGAATTATCTAAGAGCGAAAGGCAACAAAGAGTCAGGGTCAGTATGTTAACAAGGCCAGCTGTAATGTGACTAAATTTCCTCCTGTTTAAAAAGGAGAGAAAATGCTCTCAGTGGAAAAATAATGGGAGAAATAGTGAGATAATACATCTTCCTCGTGCATTATCTGAAACATTAATAGAAAGATAAGAGCTGTGGCAAAATACAATCAGTTACTTCTACATGTATTGTCATAGGAAGTAAAATTATTGTGAAAGTAAAGGTAGGTTTAGGGGAAATACAAAGAAACATTCTTCTACACAGTCAGTAATCACATTTAAAAAGATCCACACCTTCTACCAAAATGTCCCAATTTGCAATTGATTGCATTTTGTAGGATTTTGTGTGGTTTTTTAGCATAGTAGATGATTTTAACCAGGGAACAGATTTGTCGGATTTCATGCATGATAAACAATTAAATTCTCAGAAGTTTTTCTTCAGACAGCAAAATCTTCTCTTCAGAAGGCAAAGTTGGTCTTGTATAGTTTTGTACCTTTTGAAAATTAGTGTATTCCTTCACTAGGAAGTATGAAGTATTTCAAGAAAGAAGATACTGACATCCCTTTTTGATGGCAGATTTTATAATCTGAGAGGTCTGAGATAGCAGAATATAGTTCTCATGTTACAGTTTGCAACTGATGCATGTTTGGTGATAAATTGTAATTAGCTAATGGATCCCATTATTTCTGAGGTTTGCTTTTCACAGATCATATTCATCCAGGCAGCAGCTGAAAAGTTTTCTAAACTCAATTAGTGCAAGAATGCTGTGGCCAATGGAAAAATGTTTGATGCATGCCAGAAAACAATCTTCCCAGCTCTTGGAAATATGTTCTGAAAACAAATATGGATCACACGAGATTTTCATAGCAATAAATATTTTTTCCTAAAAATATATTTAAAATCTAAAGCAAAAATTTTGATTTAATTACCCTTCTCAAATGAAGCTCTGTAGCATAAGCTCTGGAACATAAGTATATGGGTTATCTTGATTGGTGTGAATACTGACTCCCATTTTCAGGTTAAAAATGTTAATGTCGCATTGAGATTGAAAACAGGCAATTTCTAATGTAGAAATTCACACTTTGATAGGCTCATTCACACTGAAATTCAGTGCATGTAATTAACAATACAATAGTTTACTTAGGACCAGGCTTAGCATTGCTACTTGGGAAAAATCACAATTAATGATTGTCTTTACTTTCATTTTGAATGAATAGGCTAGCTCTTTCAGTACAATAAACAGTAAAAATACAAAGCCCATCTTGTATCTGAACATACAGACAAAGATTAAGGCTCATTGTTTCAGCTCTGTTACCTGGCTTGTTGCTGAAATCTGGAAAAAGTTGTGACTTAAATTCGCAACGTTCATCCTATTTACAATGGCTGGAAGTTTGTATAATCAGTTAACTTACTAACCTTCCAACCAGAAAGTTAAGGCTCATTTTAGAATGTCTGTATATTAAAGGCTAAAATTTAATGATCTAGGATTTAGACTTGGAGTGTATGGTCGATCTCTCTTGCAGCATACAGTGCTTTAGTGAAATCTATTGACAGCAAATTAGAATTACTTAAAACTATTCTCTGCATTCACAGAAACTGCTTTTAGGTATGTGTGCGTGAGCTCACACACTCACACTTTTGTATGTCAGCAGGAATCAAAGCTTCAAGAAGTTGACCTGGCAACAAGCCAGTACCCCCAAGCTACACTAATAAGCAAAGAAGTAAATAGAATCACGTACGTGAAACAATTTATTTTTTTAGAACACAACGCCATCTCCAAGCTTCCTGCTGTATTTTGCTGCCCCTGGAGGCTGCTTCTCAGTTTAGTTCCCATTTTTAGAAATTAAACACAGCAGGGTCCAGTGGGATCCAGCTGCCCTCTCTCAACTCTTCTGCAGAAAGAGAAGTCCTGCATCTTAACTTCTGCAGGACTGTTTGAATCCTTTCTACTTTATTATATTAAAGAAATATGAGGAAGAGTGACTGTAGAAATAGACACCTATTTCACACTTAAAATACAGGCTTTTTATTCCAGTTGGCCTAATTATGTTCAGATTGCAAATATAATACTGCACCCCATGATCCATCGGTCTGCACTTCTCTTTAAACCACACATTTGATGTAACACATACAGAAAGTTGCTGACTTCTAGAAGATAAAAAGAAAAGCAGAAAAAGGCTTAAATATGCTCACACTTATTTTGCTTAAACATCAGTCATGGTTTAGAGCAGAAGGAGATAGGCTTCTGTGAAGTTATATTAATATCTGAGGTAATTTCTGTTTCTGATTTCGAATGTTTGTTGTTTCAAGTTAAACATTTTCCACTGCCTGTGGTAAGAGAGCAGATTAGGCAGAAGCATCAGAGCTTGTGAGCTGTTGTGTACTTACTGACCTACCAGAGAACTGAGATATTTTCTTCAAGTTGAACTCTAAAGGAGAATGAACCCTTTTGGCAAGGCTTTGTACGGGCTCCGGATGGAAAATCTTGTGTTTATGAAACAGAGAGCAAGCAGAAATGTAGTGACTGTTCAGCTTGTAGAATTAAGGGAAAATAATAACACATCTTATACACACACAGAACACTGATTATCTGCATGCTGCATGCTGTCAGGAATCATGGAATTGTCAAACACACACAGTACCCCTCTGATGTAGGATTGACAAAGTGGTTGTTACCTATTACCAGCTGTAGCTGTTGAACTGAAACAATTCTCAATGGCTTGTTACATGTTAATCGTTGATGCATTTTAATCTATCCACCCGACCTAGCCCTTTGTTCAGGGACCACAGAGAAGAAGTTGTAGAGTCTGGTATCTCCAAATGACTCTTCTGTAGTTCATTCCTCCACTGTTCCCAAGGGAATCTAGCCTGTAATATCTACACACTAGGAGATCTGCACAGTTCACAGAAACACAAACACATGCAGTATTACAACACACATATAAAAGTGAACTTTTTTTACAAGATCAAAAACAGATAGAAAAAATGAAGGGCTGTGGGAAAGCTTTTACTGAATAAAAAGTCTGTGGAGGCTTGATCATATGTGGGCCTGTTAATAACACTCAGGAGACTATAAACTTTAGGCAAATCCAGATGGTTAGACAGCAAACCAGATGCTTTATTTATGAAGACAAACTTCACATTTTGTAAGGTACTTTGTTCTTCTAGAGAAGATTTCACACACAAAGTAAAAGAATTATATATGTATTCTATGATGGTGGACTGGAACATTCATACAAATAAAGTCCCATCCAGTAGTCCATTGTTCTTTCAGTACCTGAAGGAATGACTGGAAACTGTGTCAGGGGAGGTTTAGGTTGGATATTAGAAGAAGGCTTTTCACCCAGAGGGTGATTGGGCACTGGAACAGGCTGTCCAGGGAAGTGGCAGAGTCACTATCCCTGGAGGTATTTAGAAGAGGTGTAGATGTGATATTTGGGAAATGTTTTAGTGTTGGATTTGGCAGTATTTGGTTTATAGTTGGACTTGATGGTCATAAGAGTTCTTTCTGACATAGATGATTCTGTGATTTTATGGTTGGTGCCTCTAGTTTTACATATGAAAGACACTGTTGATGCATGTTTTGTCAAATTAAGGAGTTTGGAGAGTAAGGTAAGTATAGAAATACAGGCTCTGTTGATTTTGTACCACACAAAAATCAGTGGTTAGATTGGAAATGAATGGCAGATTTCAAAAATATTTAACATGAATACAAGATTTAGATGCCTAAATCTAAAAGGAATACAAAATCTCTGTCTTTAGGTAACTTAGGAGCCTGAGTTCCATTTCCAGAATGACATATCTATCTAATAGATAGATATCTAATACATAGATATGTCATATATCTATATATCTAATTAATAGTTAGATTAAGCTTTTTGAAGTACCTCTACCTTTTGTAGTTAGGACTTCTGTTCACTATCATTGGAAATCTTTGGAGCATTTATTTTCCATCTAGCATGCTGTCTGTATCAAGGGGAGTAAACCTTCCTATTCTACCAGTTCCATTATTTTGAGGGGTTTGAAAGGCAACAGGTTGAGTATCTCACAGACACATCAGGGTTGTGCTTGGGACAACTACATCAAGGTATTAAGGGTTAAAAAATGTATTCCATTGGCTTTAAAGATGCTCTGAACTGTTATTCTTATATAAGCACTTTTCCTTGTGGTTTTTTGTTTTGGTTTGTTGGGGTTTTTTTTAAGATTGGGGTTAAAAGCTCTTCAAGTCTGTTTATTGTGCATTCTGGACTCAGTTGCTAGTTGTTTATTTTAAGAGTTAAAGGGTTTTGAAAAAAAGGTCCCATATAATCTCTACCATGTAATTCTATTCCATGGTCAGCAGCATTTTAGATAGGTAAGCCACAGACATAATTTTTCGCAATCTTCCATCATCCCAAAATCTGTTTAATGATAATTATATATTTTTGCCTCTTCATATCAAGCTGATAAAATACTTTTTTTATCCATAGACAGCATCCAGTTTCAGATCTTTTGATGTTCAATTTGAATGTGTTTGGTGTTTATACCATTTTCACTAAAATCGTAGAAAACTTGAAATTTTCTGTATTCTATTAATTTTTGAAATGTCATCCGTACAGTTCTTATGTAACAGAAATCATATTAATAGTGTTTTAATAAAATACTAAAATGGGATATAGCAAATTATAATTTTGAATAAATTATTCTGCAGTTAGTTTTATGTCATGATCTTGACAGATATTTGCCTTTCAACAGCACAAAAGTCAAACTATCATTTGTGCAAAAAGGAAAAGAGACTATCTCTGTGTGATCTCAGGCTGTGTATGCATGAATTTTCTCTATGCAGTGATCAAATCCTCTGAATACAAAGACTTAAACAAACTAACCTATAGTTGTGACTGAACATGCAAAGAGTCCTTGCCTTCAGCATCAGAATCTGCAGTTTTAATTTAACAATTTCATTCAGCTTTTATTGATTGCTTACAATGACGCCATTTGGAAACTGTAGCAACAGAAATCTTGCTTTATATAGAGCAATGTCAGTGCAGGCTTGCCCACTTAGAGTTTAAAATGCACATTTTATTTAAATTTTCCATCTTCTTGTTGATGTCTGCAATTTCAAATTTATTTGCATATGTCCCTGAGTAATGATGTGACAACTGTTCAATAGGTAGCTCTGGTCCAAACAATGTAACACTACTCTAAGGAATATATGCAGTTATTCTTTCCCAAATGTCCAAAAGAAACAACCACTTTATGGGATGTTCTTAGAATGAAAAATTAATCTCAAAATGCATTTTCTTTCAGCTATTCATGCATTTACTCTCCAGAGGAAAGGCTGGACAGAGGTTTTCACTCGAGCTACACTATAAGGACCAATTGATGATTTCACATGTGGCTCTTGCATAACAGTCTAGTGATCAGACCTTCAGTTGTTCTAATCTGATCTAGATTTGAAATCAGTTCACTTAACAGTGAACTTTGCAACTTCTGTCATCTGTTTGGAGTTCCGTAGAATGATTTTTACTGAAGGCTTTCTCAAACACAACTGAAAACCATAGTCAGTGATCTATTCAAGCATTTTCCACTCTATATACATACTCCTTCCATCTCTTCCCTCCTTGCTAATTCTCTCCTTTATCCCTCCCTTTGCCTCTCTTTGTTTTGTTAGAGGGTTGTGACAAGCAGCCTGGAACAGACTCAGTGCAGATCTAAATGTGGTAGGTGGCAGGAGATGGGGAGCCAGTGTGCAGCCTAGCATAGCTGTGAGTGTCCTTGTGGTATGGAGAGCAGGAGCACACCGGGTTGACATTGATGCCAGCTGCCATGGGGGTGAAGGCTAATGTTCCCACAGCTTTTCCATCACTGCCAAGTGAGACCTGCACCTCAAACAGAGTGGACAAGCTACAGTAAAGTGTGTATGCACTAACTCAAATTCATCACTACTTACCTGTAGTAAAGAGTGACTAGAAATCAGCTGATTTGTACTACTGTCATGGACTCAAAAATAATGCTTGTAAAAATATTGCTATCAACTTTGACATGGATCTCAAAAGCAATGCTTTTCATATGGGGGCTGATGTCGTTGTCTATTTCACAATTTTATATTACTTTAGTTTTCCAAGCATGGCTTGCTTTTTTGATTTGTCTGTTTCTGAAAATCCTGCAAGCCCTGCACAACACCCACTTGCCAATAGAAATACTTACTGGCTTGAACTCTTGATGTTTAATATAAAAATTTTGATTGGATTGATTAACTCTTTGTGAGCTACAGCCCTTTTGAACTGTTCCATGGCTCCTTTGGTAGCTATAGCTGAGAGTTTGAGCAGCACTGCTCTGGCCAACAGTTAATATTGTCAGCAAACTACTTTGTTACTTAAAAAAAATAAATTATTAACCTGGAAGTAGGCAGGCATCTTTCTTGAACATTAAACCACTTTTACTGAGATGCCTGCTGGCATTAAGATAACCGAAGGATTTATTTGTAGTGAAATTGTCTCTAGAGGCCTCCACTACACTAAAGGGTTTGCTGTCCCCTCCTTAAGCGCACGCATCCGGCGTCACCCACAACCGAGAGGCTCGAAAAGAAACAGGAACCCGCCAGTGGTGGGTGTGGAGAAAAGCTGCCAAAGGGAGCTGGTAAAGGACCAGCAGACAATGAGAAGCAGAGCTCGTCTGAGCCCTCACCTACAGCTGCCTTCACTGAATTCCACTGCCCATGAGAATTTAGATTCCTCCATTTGCAAGTTGTCATGGATGCTTATGTGTTTTTTGGTTTTTTTTTCCTTTTCCTGTGCTTTGTTCACAGAAGGTTGTTTCTGCTGCCCCGGGGATATGGAAGGAAGCCCCAGCTGCTTTCCCAGCTTTTCCCCTCCATCTTGCAGCCCTGACAGAAGCCTAGCTGTGCCAGCTTGACTTGCACTCTGGGGGCTCCCTCTGCCATCCTGTAAAGAGATCAGGGGGCATTAGTTGCTTGTAACTCGCTCCACAACACTGAAACATGTGCCTTCCTGTACAATCTATACCCACTTTTGTATTTAGGATACTTTAGCCCACGTACTGAATGTTTTTCTCACACATACACACAAGTATGTGTGTCTTGGTTTCGACACAGTAATGATCCAGCTTCACTAGTTTGCTCAATCTGCTTTTTGGCACTCGAGCAACACAGAGCAACTGTAAAGCCTGCTTAATTGAGCAATTAAACTTTATGACCACTCTTCATCCCTGAAGCAGTAAAAGGCAGACAGAGTGCACTGGGAAATCTTGCCCATCATTTGGAAAAACTAAGGAAGCACAAACCTCCTCAAGCCAGCCCTCACCCCATGCAGAGGCACTGAGTATCACATCTGATCCAGCAGGGCAGCAGGGTGTCGAGAGAACAGGCGTGTTCAGAGATTAGGCAGAGTTTACCTTTGCAAAAATGCAGGCATAACCCCTTTAAAATGTGCTTTTCATTGTCTATAATGGAAATCCACTACAGATAATGGTGCCTGAGATGTAAAAATTGCACCCTGATCTCCTCAAACCCTTAGACTATGCATTAGCAGAAGACCTGAAATCTGTGATGATGTTGATGGGATCAAATCTTACTTTTCAGGAGCACTGCTGCTGCAAAATTTTGTCTTTAATTCTACTGACTCATCTAGAAGAATAACTACTGCTAGCAGACTTGTCACCGTTCTGTTAGTTTTTCCTGGTGAGTGTTGCAGTCATTATTTTCTGTACAAAACCAACAGAAGCAGTCTAAGTACAGAGGCAGGACTGGGAGCACTGCTGATCCCAATATGTGCTCTGAGTCTACTCCTGACTTGCTGGCTGACCTTGAACCAAAGATCTGAGCCCTACCTCCTTTGGGAAAGCTGAGGTCTGGGTTTGAAGCTTGCATTTTAGACCTACCCCTTCAAATATTTTCTCTAACTATTTGGTTGAAATGGTTCTTCCAGATGCAGGGTGTTAAATATTCCAGGAAAGGGTTAAGTGAATCTGGCTGTTTAACTCCTTCAGGAAATGGGAACTACATTCTAGAGAAAGAAGGAACGTGGTCTGTGCATGGTTCTGAACTTCTCACAGAAAGGCTCAGGTTGAAATACCTAGGGATTGTAACTGGAATATGAAGCTATTGCTAATGTGTTTGTCAGTAAAAACCATCTCTAGGATGAAGAGCTTTTAATTCTTTAGCAGGAAGATTTAGTTTAAGATAATGTAAGTAAAGCACCCACACAAACCTGCTATTTGTTTTTCTCATTCCATTCACATTAAAAAATATACTTGTTCTATTATAGAAGACTTGCTTTGCACTTACTCTTAGGCGTGCAAGTAGCTGGAAATGTCCCTTTTAAATTTTGTGGCTGCTTAGTTACCACAGCTTCTTGCTATCCAAATAGACTCACTCTGTCAGGGCTGCGAGATGGGGAGAGATAAACACAAGGAGCAATTGTGGCTTCCTGCCACCAGCCCTGCTCAGAAAGCAAGAAAGTAACAGCAGATGAACCGTTGCTCGGGAAGCAGTGGGAAGCTGTGGCCTCAGAAGAATAGGGGAGAAAAAAATCCAAATATCCTGAGAGCAAAATAAATAATGTCAAATAATGTGCTCTCTTTCAGTCCTGCTTAGCTTAGTGGATGGTTTTAAGGCAGCTGTTACTCTGCCAGGAAATAGTCCATGTAGATATGCTTAGAAAGTATCAGGTTTGAGGTAGTGCAGTGGGATATTCTATATGCAAGACTTACTACAGTGGCAGCCAAATTGAAAATGATGTGGTATAGTTATTTATCAGCTGTAATTGTTGCATGAGTTTTGCCTAAATGTTATTGTTAGGTGTTGAGTTTTGTTACCTGACCGTGTATTTTCCTTGTTTGTTCAGTTTTGGAAACTGTGAGTAGAAAGGAAAAAAGGAAACGGGCTGATGGGAGAGAAAATGAGAGAAATGGGAAAAAATCCCAGACAATAAAGTTGAAGGTCAAAAGCTCCAAAAAGAGGCAAGATTGAAAACATGAACAGCTCTCAAGCAAACCAGCCTTCCCATTCCCTCTGGTGGGATGTGGAGCAGACAGTTTCCCTATCAGAAGCTGCAGGACTCGTTTCTGCTGTCATATGACTTTGTAAAAGAAGTTTAATCAGACACACTTTTGCAGAGGGAGGGAAATAACAGCATTTGTTTGTTTTTTCTTGAACTTTCAGCAAGGTTGCATGGGATGCAGCTAGCTGCTGCTAGCAGGAGCTAAGCCCAGAGTGTTTCACACCAAAGGAAAGTTACACAATGCTGTGGGTGGCAGAGTATTTCTGGGAGGCCCACTTTGCTGCGGACTTTGCTTGCATCATTTCCTGAAATAGAGATTGACTGATGTGATATATTCTTACTTTTATTCGAGTTCTTTTTCTCAAACCACTCTTTATACTTGTATGCTGTTTGCAGAGTTCCATTTTGAAGAGTTCATAAAGGCTCAAATCAAGGTGCACTGTATTTTGACATGAGTTCTCCCTGATTCCTCTGGTTTTTTTCTCTGTTCTTCTGGCATCTCAGAATGGAAACTGCCAAAGCACTGAATAAAAAGGGAATTATAGTCTCTGCAATATTTGTCATCATTTTTATTCACTTTACTTTGGGCTGTCCTCAACTTGTGCTTTCTTAATGTGCTACAGATTTCGGAGTTGACAGTGGGTAACTGTGAGGAGCCAAGAGCTGGTCAGCATGCAACTAGGGTTTTAACTCTCAGGAAAGTGTAGGAGGTAGTTTAGAATTTGTTTGGGTTTTTTTCCATGGGAAAAAGATACCTCTTCTCTGTCCCTTGTGCATGGGAGAAATGTGAAAGTGAGGTCTGGCGATTTCCTGCTTTCCTACTTAGCAAACCCATGACATCCACTGTCAGTGTCCTACCCTTTAGCCTACTATTTACCAGTCTCTGTATTTTTAATTAAATTATTAACAGAAGTGAATTTAAATATGAAATACTGCACACTCAAATTCAATCTCTACCAGGACCTGAAAAGAATGCAACTCTAGGAAATACTGTTTTAATTTGTTTACATGTTTCTGCGTAACATTATTTAATTAAAAGCCATTTGTTTCATTGTATTAGTCTTGATTATGTTTTTCACTATTAATGTGTACTAGGCAAGAAGTTCAGCTTTGAGAATTAGAACTTATTCTTTCTGTCCTACAACAAGGAAGGGCATGGGATGACAAAGAACATACGATTTTTTACTCAAAATAGCTCATCAACTGCATGATATCAGTGCACATAACTGTAATGAAAATACAAATGTGCTCTTTCTGTAGTGGTTTCAATAAATATATATAACTTCTTATTTTCAGCTCACATACAGCTTGTGAAACATTTCAGAATGCTATTTCCAACAATAGGAAAAAAAAGGCAAAAAAGTAATTAACTCTTCCTCCCATATAAACTGCACTTGGATTATCTTGTTTAAGAGCCAGCATTGGACCTACACTCTGTGATTTTATCTCACCTATTTTTCTTTGCTGTTTTGAACTTTTAAGTCCAAAGTCTGCAGTTCAGTCAGTTCTGCATTTTAATGGGAATTAAATCTATTTTTGGGGAATAAATCTATTTGTTTCTAATTTGCTCTCTACTAATTTCATTTAATTCATTGCCCATATTGTAAGAAATAATTCTATTCACCTTTTTGATCCCAACCAAGGGTTTTTTGTAGGTCCCCAGCATATCTTTTTCATGCATCTTTCAAATGTGAAAAATTTGATGGATAAGGTGTTACCACACAGGAGCTGGGCAGTATCTGTTACTTCCAGGACATTCCTACCACTGCTTACAGTATTCACGTTTGGATTGTGGTGGCACAGTCATAAATTTTAATTTAATTTGGCTTTTGATCATTGCAGGCATTTCTATCTGAATGTCTGCTAGGTATTTTTTAGATTACCTTTAGAGATCCATGCATCTCCCTGTGTCCTAAAGTAGACATCAGTCTTCCAGACATAGGTTTGTAATGCACGCTGATGACCAGATCCCAAATCTTACACTGCCTGCTCTGAAATGAGTCTGCATTCAGAGGATGGAACAGTAATCTTCAGTTTAGGAACCAGTGCATCATTAATAGTCTTTCTGGCAACAAAAACCCATTTGCACTAATTTAACCTGCTCTGAGTCTTGTGCTTTTGTGCTTAATAATCTGTCATTTTCACAAAGGCTATGATACTTTGGAAAACATAGCTGGTGGGCTATGATGTATATTAATTAAAATTATTACTTTGAAATTAATTATTATGGCCTCATTTTATATTCTATTTTATAATAATAATTTACAATGTTTAATATTATTTAAGAATAATATTTTATATTATGACACCTTTGAGGTGTAGTATTTAAATGTTTCTTTTAACAAAGTGAAAATTCAAGATCTATAACAAGGCATAGTAAGGTGCATTCTGGTTTTTAATTCTTGTGGTCCTCATTGACCCCTACTGGACTTACTGCCTGTAAAATGAAACTCTAAATGAGCAGCACGTGGGGAAGGTCAAAGAATGACACTTAGAAAACCCTTGTTCAAATATGCCAAGAAGCAGGGAGGAGTTGCTGTAGCACTAGCAGAGGAATTCATAAGAGGTAGGGAAGACTGGCTATAGCCATATTAGGGCTGTAGAAAAGGCATGAGTTTGCTTCTTCAGTGTATTTTATTATCTGAATTCTATGTTTTATCTTGTGCAGATTAGATACTTGTCTACACTGAAAAGTGACTTTGTTCCTATCTTAGCTTTTTGTCTATCCTGCACAATAGCAGCTGCTAAAGAAAAACTTAGATTTTTTGCTGCTCTGCTCTGTAATTATTGATGGAATCTTTCTTATTCCAGTTAAAATGAAAAATCATGGGGCCATGGCGAATTTCCCTAGCTTTAATGGAGCCTTACTGGGACAGTTGTGTTCGGTTTGTTGTGCTGTGCGGGACTCGACACCTCGCAGTTCAAGTGAAAGCTCTTTTTGTCCAGGAACAGGCGTTGGAATGCCAACACACAGCACTGTCGTGTCCCACAGGAACAGGAGCAGGGCTGCTCAGCCCCAGCTTGCCTCTGCTTTAAATCAAGACCTGTTCAAATCAGCACACCTCTCTGACGCGCTTCATCACTCTGCCATTTCTGAACAAAACCCTTATCCACCTGTCACTTTGCCTTTTAAAAATGCTGGATGTTTTCCCAGTGATGCAAGAACGGTTTTGTACAACAACCCAGGACCAGAGTCTGCCTTATCTTTGCTGAGAATGGTGCAAGTTTCATCTGCAAAGTGCTCCCAAAAATAAGCAAAAATCTGAAAATATTTGCTGCACATCCTGCCACTGCACATCCACAGATGCACGCAGTTTCTGATATATTAGAAATAACTTTTGCTTCCACTCAGTGTTGTGATGTAAAGTATCTTCCTTTCATAAATATACTGATGTAATTTCATTTTCATCCAATTTATCATTATGGAAAGTGTTCTGGAGATATCAGTCCATGTTTTGATTGTAATTCTTTTTCAGCCAAGAAAATGAAGAGCAGGAGATAAAACTACTACTTTGTCTTCTCTTGTAAACATCTTTTTGTGGTTTGGTACCTTGCCCATGAAGAGAGAAAAATAAATTAGACATACTAGTCCACTGCTTCCTGGATTGTCTTTCACCTTTCCCTAGATCTGAACTATGCTTGTACAGGTTTGTTTACACCAATTGTTTGGTATTTAGTGATTATCATAACTTTTTATTTGATTGTTATGCTTTTAAAGCTGTATGGATTACTCAAAAAGACAGTGCAGCTAAATAAGGCTAGTGCTAAAACACTTATTTGGAGTTTTAAAGGATATTTTAGATAGCCTGCCTTTTTCAAGATCCCTTACATGATCATTAATACTGGGGGTTTTTAAGAACACCCTCTGCCTCTTATAAAACCAGTAAATTAAGACAGGGGAATCTTAAGCATAACAATTATGTTAATTAAGTTGATGATTATGCTAATTTAGTTAATAAAAATTCATAATTAAATTATGAATTTTGAAATGAATTATGAAAACCAATTCTCTTTTGGTTTCATTGCAATATGGATGAGATCCTTTAGTATTAAATTATTCTGCAGTTTTGGAGAGAATCAAAATGAAACTACAAACAAGTTATTTAAAAGCTGTCTGCATTTTCAGATTTCCAACAGATTGCTCAATTACACTGCAAGACCTGAGAGTTGTGTTTATCTGAGTATATTGTATCAGAGGTGACTTATATTTTCTAAAAAGGAAAGAAATTTTTTTTCTGACTTCTTCATGTTCATATCAATGAGGAACAGTTTCAGCACAAAAAAGGAAGAGATGTGAAGGGGTTTTTATTTCTAAATGCTTTTACATTTCTGCATTCAAAGCACAGGAGTGGTAATGAAGTGCTTTAACTGCTTGGGAAAGTAATACACGAGGATTAACCATTCAACAGCTGTAGAGATCATGATGGGGACAGCCTGGGCTATTTCTGAAGTTTTGGAGTTCCCTATTTTCTATAAAGAGGAAGAGTGTGAGGCTATAGATACTCAAAATAAGCAGATTTCACCAGCCTCAAAGGGTGATAGGTAAAGTCAGAGGGAAACAAATAAGTTGGGAGACCAGAGGGTGGGAGTGCCAGCCACTGCCATGGAAGGTTCTTTTACCCACCTGGGTTCAGAAGGAGAACACCAAAAACCCCAGCACGGGCTGCAACAGCAAGAGAAAAGCTCTGTTAGGGAGGGAGCAGCAGAAGGGCTGTGCCTGTAAGGAGTGACAGGAAATCCTTCTGTAATTGCACTAATGGTAAGAGGAGGGCTGAGAAAGCTTTGGTCTGCTGCATTGAGGGGAGGAAAGATCTAAACAGATGATGCTGAAAAGGCTGAAATGTTTAATGCCTTTTTGCTGGAGAACTCTCTGCAGAGGACATCTGCTATCAGATGCCTGGCACAAATCACCCAAGTGACAGAGAACTAGGGTAAAGAAAACACAAGCACTTAAGGTTTAAGATTCCCAAATCAGCTGTTGAGAACGTCTCCTGATAAATTTCATCCTGAACCTTTAGATGCAATAAGCCTAGATCTGCTAGGGAGGATTGCCTCATTGAAATGTAGCCAGCTAAAAGTTTACCACCCATTGCAAATCATTTCTTTCTTTTAGGGGTCCCTGACCCCTTCCCAGGGCTCCTCCTGTGCTGCCCACAAGCCAGAATTCCATTTCAACCCCCTGAGACTACCAGTTCCTGCTCCACTGACACTGCAGCCGGTCTCCAGCTCCTCACAGCCCTGCCTGCAGGAATACTTAAGATTAAAAATATATTACCACATGGTCTCACTCTCTTTTCAGTAAATATGTGTAAATAAGGAAGGGAAATATCCACTGACCCCTGTAACAATGCAGATTAAATCTGTTCTCTTGCATGCTCCTTTCCAAAATATCTGCCACCTGTTCCCTCTACATCCTGACTTCCATGCAAAATGACTTTGTTTTTCTAGCATGTCATTTCAATAAAGATATTTGCTCTGCACATAGCTGCAATGCTTGTTCTGCTCTTAAAAACTGCAAGTATTTTGCACCTGACAGGTTGCATAATGTGGCTTGGTGAAAGAGAAATATGGTCAGTAAATTCTTGACATAACCCTTTCATCTCTCTTCTTACCAGCAGCCTGTCTCTCTGCAGTTTCCTTTTACAGGATGATTTGGAAGTTCCTTTTGACTAGCTTACATTTTGTCTCTGGTTGGACATGAAATAACTCCACACACTGTGCTAGAGGGAACATGTTCTAATATCACAGGCACAGCTGCTTGGGCAGAGGAGACTATTAACAATGAGGCCTCCTGATAACAAATAGATACCTACAAAAATGTTGCTACCTCATTAGATATATTCTATCTTGCAGCAGAGCTCTGTTTGACTTTTCATTTGGCTAGTGAAATATGAAATGATGGAACAAATAAGCAGATGATCCTTTTAAATCAGTTTAATTAAAAAGGAAGGATAGTACTTGCTGTTACTTCCTTTACTTTTAATCAAGCAAAAAGTATAATGTAGTTTCTTTACCACAGGCAGCCAAAATAGTAGGAAAAGCCCTGCTGCACAGTTTTATCAGCTTAATATTTTTTCTTCTGAATGTCATTTGGCATTTGTGCTCAGAACTCTTATGGACAAAAATGCTTAGAAAAATATCCACTGCCAGATCAGCTGGCCATGTCCTAGTTAAACTATCTTTCCACTTTTAGCTTTGTAGTGCCAATGAAAAATACCCAAACATGACTATCCATCAGTGGAAAGCTTGATCACAGCCAATTGCTGTGACACTAAAGAGAACTGTGATTTGCTCAGGTTTTTTAATGGAAAAGTACCAGTCCCTCATCAAATGCTGTTCTTGTTTAGTACAGGTGACTGCAGTGGTGACTGTAGAAGAGCCACTGCAATCTCAGTTTTCTACTAACCTCAAAGCAGGGAAGGAACCACTAGTACCAGTTCAGCTGCTTCCCAAGTTCTCTGAGTCTGCAGCTGAGTAAGAAGCACAAGCTGGAAGGATTGAGGATATTTATATTTCTTTAGCTGTTCTGAAAGGATTTCTCTTGCCTTCTTTGCCACACTCCTTTCATGTGATTTTTGACTGTCAGTCTTTCCCCATCCAGATTGTTGCTGCTCAAAATGTGCCTTTTTTAGATCCTCCTGCCCTCAAGAGAACTCAAAACCAGCATTAGCATTTTAGTAACTTCTTTAAGTGTTTTTAAAAGTTATTTAATACAGACAGACCTTCCCATTTAGGTAAATTTGAATCCCAAATGAAAATTAATGTGACAATCTATTTGCCTTTCAAAGTGTCTCCATCATGATGAATAGACAGCTCTAAGAGAGGGGGAGAGAAAAAGTGAGAAAATGTGGCTACCACACATCTTTGTTCACTAAGAGAAAAAAGAGAAATTTGGAAATTACTAAAAAAAGAAATATGCTGTCCATGAGAAAACAGAATGGAACTGGAAGAAACCCCCAGGGGCAGCTGAGGTACTGCTGTGGTTGCCCTTCCAGGGCTGGTGGAGGGACAAGGCCAGTAGAGATGAGATCCTTCCAGGAAAAACATGTGGGAACCAAAAGAAGGAGCGGAGCAGGGGGAACACCTCTGTGCAGCAAATAGTGGGTGGCAGCCTTTTAAGGATAAGAGCAGCAAAGAGCAGGGCCAAACCAGATGAAATCAAATTGTCTTAATTTTTAAGTAATTAATTATATATTGGGGTGCTTTTTTGGTGGCCCAGAAATTGTATATGCTTCCATGAACTAAAAATTTCGTGTTTAATGAAGTCTCAGTGTGGCTTGCATAGCACCTCAAAAGAACAAAGCCTGTGTACAAAAGAATACTCAGAGAGCCAAGGTGTAAGGCCCATGAGGAAAAAGGAGCTTTGCCTGCTACATTTCTTAAATACTGAATCATTTCCAGTATCATGTGCCAGGTAATCATTCCAGTGCATGTAAGCTGTACCAGTATGATCTGATACATCAAGAGGCAAGCAGGTTACATCACTTGTCTTGATCTTATCAGAACACAAAACCCATGTCTCTTTTTTTTGTGTTCAGCGCATCAGTTCCCAAAGTACTTTTCTTGTGTTTCCTTCCCAGATGAATTTTTCTATTCATTGCCTACTAAATCCTTGATGCAATCTGCATGTCCCAGCATAACTCCTTTAGTTCATTATCTGCTGCCTGAACATAAAGAATTTGTTTAGCTGTTATTCTAGTAGTCTGAAGGCTATTTCAGTCACAGAAAGAGCATTTTAGTTGCCTAACTTGGGAGCCTGATGCTATTGGAGAAGCTTTGGAGTATCTAAGCCACCCATCAGAGCTGATAACACAAAATCCGTGGGAGACCTGCACTGTTTTCAGGTAGAGAGATGCAGCACCTTCAGTTCACATGAAGTGACGTTTGGGTAACTGGGTAGATCCTCAATAGCAGATCATAAATATATTATTGTGCTGTATAAGGTTCAGATTGAATATAAGCCAATATTCTCATGCCTGCTAACTTTTCCTGGTGCTGTGCATCTCTTCTTGCAGTCTGTTCTCTGAGCAGCAATTAACAACTAATTATGTTCTATCTCATCTCAAGCTCATGTAAAGGAAACTCAAGTACAGGAAGCTAGAATAATGTTCAGAATTACACTATGACACTGATATTTAAACTTTAATTCATTTGCCAAGTTAGACATATGCATCATTCAGTTTCTAAGCTTGGTTTTCAGTAGTCATAGAAACTGGAGAAGCATGAAAATGGCATGATTTATTTCTTCTTTAGTTTACTGATGTTGAAAATAATTCCTGAATCTGCAGTGCTTCCTTATATTTAATCACAATTTTGTCCAATCTAATTTTATGTCAAGAATTGTGTCTAACTTTATCAGGTACCTCATATTTTAGCATTTGGTATTAAATTTATATTTATATTTATATATTTATATATAAATATATATATATAAATATTTAGTATTTGGTATTAAAACTGCAGGAAAGGTTCAGTGTGGTACAATTATTTTGTTTTATTACACTAAAACACAAAACTTGCTTCCCTTGGTGACAGTCCACCCTGTAAGTAGAGGTTTTCCTATACTGTGTTCCTACTTTATAGTTCTGCCATTTCTCACTGCTTGCTACATACCCTGCTTGGCTCCTGCTGAGAATGGTGTTTGCAGGAGGAAACAGATGGTGCAGTACTGATGCTAGAAAAATACTTAGCTTGTCTAAGCTGTTCCTGTGGCCACTGAGGCTTATGGCACTACTAGAACATATATAAAACCTTACATAGTCTTCAAGCATGGCATTTCTGCAAATGCTGATCATTATAAAAATACCTTATAATCACAGAATAAGCTGAGTTGCAAGAGACCCACAAGGATTGTTGAGTCCAGCTCCTGGCTCTGCACAGGACCATCCCCAAGAGTCACACTGTGCCTGAGAGTGCTGTCCAAACTCTTCTTGAACTCAGTCAGGCTGTGACTACTTCCCTGGGGAGTCTGTTCCCGTGCCCAGCCACTGTCTGGGTGAAGAATGTTTCTCCCCTGAAACAACTTCAGAGTCCTGACACTCATGCCTTTTTATTTTTTCTTCTGTTAAGCTTCCTAGATGTCCATGAAAATGTGCTCAGTATTTTTAGGAACAGACTTCTTTCAAAATCACAACTAAGTCATTGCTCATTTACAGCTTTGGGATGCAAGTTGCCATATCCCACTACCCATGGATTTACAAATTTAAATCATGTTTAAAAAATGAGATATATTCAAGTATATTATCTTAAATAACTTACGTAAGTTTTTAATTAAATTTGGATGTAACTACCTAGTATTAAAACCCTTCTTTTTTAAAATAGATTTATATTAGATTTATAAAGACATAAATATTTTATATAAATATATTAATATAGTTTAGTCAGTAACCTTTTATCTATTTGCTGGTGCAAGATGCCCCCACTTTCTGAAAGCCACTGGAATGCATTACACAGTCCAGTTCTGGTGCAGGAGCCTGATGTGAAGCTGAAGGTTTGCCACTCACACAAGGCATGGTGTGGCTGAGCTCTGCCCAGGCTGTTTCCAGGCCCTGCAGTGCCCAGTGCCATGGGTGCATCGCCTCCTTCCCTGACACACCTCCCTGCACTCACAGTACGTGGACATACACAAAAATAACCGTGTGACAGCCTGGATGAGCCCCGCTAAGGGTGAGCAGTGCTTGCTGCAGCGGCAGCTGGATCCCTGTCTGCAGCGCCTGTGGTGCCACCCCGCACACCCAGCTTCCCTGTAGGTGAACCCCCGGAGCCTGCACACTTCTAGCCTGCAAGTCTGAGCCTGTTTTATCTAACTTGTATGTGTGCAAGAGTATGACAGTGTGGCCTCCTGATCAGCCATACCATCATCCATCCAGACCCCGCTGTCTCACTCTGTGTCAACCATCCAGTGGCGTGCTCAGTGAGAGGTCCTTGTCTCAATTTTCTTCATTAATCCATCTCCAGAAGCATACTTCCCCTCTATGCTTTTGTGAGATGTGCAGTTTTGCAGCAACTTTAGCTTTTCTGTGCACCAAGCCTTTAAAATTTCTGCAAATTAAAAAAAAAAAAAACTTCTTATGCTTCAATTGAGCCCTGTCCCAAGCTGTTTCCAGCTCAAGAGCTGACTACTATAATTAAACATTTAAATTCTTCTTCTTGGGAAATACAGGATGCAAAAGATGTTTCTCAAACTGAAATTAGGAACTTTCAACAATTCATGTTTAGAAAAAGTCTCTTGCATCCAGTAGTCTTTTGGATCTCCTCTTTTTGTGACTTTCTGATAACTCAGTAGAAATCCAATAGCACATTTATATGAGTATTCTATTTCCATGGTATAAACGGCACCAAATCTTCCTTTTATCCACATGGCAAACAGAGAGGACTCTGTGTCAGATAAATTAATTTCTTTAAGAAATGTCTGAACACCAACATCATACATCAGCTTAAAAAATAATGATCACCTTGCCAAGTGAGGGTATTCTGAGAGTCTGAAATAGGGTCCAGCCAAGTCCAAACACAATGCATCTTATTTATTCAGTTTTTCAGACTGAGATTTCCTTTAATTTTCTTTTTGAATCTTCATCAATTTGAGTCTCTTCTTTCTCTGAATCCATATAACATTGTCACAGGTTCTGTCTGACTTCTTTTGTTTTATTTTATGTAAAGATGTGAGGGTGGACACCAAATTTTATGCCAGTAACTTTAGTCACAGCATTAAAAAAAAAAGGAAAGCATACCTTAATCGGAGGCTTTATTGTAAAGTGTTAGTTCAGTGGAGAGTTTTTGTTTTTAAACAACTGATACTTTATTTGAACCATTCATGGAAGTGTCCAGCTGCATGAGCACACTGCTCACGTTGTCTTGTGAGTTTCTGGCTGCAATAATGTGAGCAGTTTTATGGCTGAAGGGATGTCTTTGACACTTGTTTTCCGATTTTTTCCTCCCAAATATCCCAGAATGCTAATTAACAGGAATAGATGTAGCAAGCAAATATAATTGAGGAAAAAGCACTCCATGTACAGCAACAGAAACATTTGCTCCAGTTGGTGTTGTTTGGGACGTGCAAATAAGAAATGCACACTTAACAGTGAGATATACACAGTTAGGCAGAGGTTTTATAGCTGACATTATGTTATTCCCTGGCTATGAAGAAGAGTCCTAAACAAATCTCTTAAAAGTTCTTTTTGCTCCTTTTTGTACCAACATCGGTTTCTTGCATCTCAGAAAGCATCTTCGCATTTTGCATCTAAGTATTAACATTTTTGCCAGCATTTACTGTGATACTTAATTATTTCTATCATATGGTCTGTTTTCCAACACATATTGTTTTTTCCAACTTTTCTTTTTTAAATTATTATTATTTTCTGAGAATTTAATTATCATGGCCTCCAAAAAAGGATTCTGCTATTTTCCCTGTTTTATGGGAATGATGAAATGCTGGAAGTATTTGAAATCCCAGAAGCTACTGAAAAGATTTATAGAAGTTCATGCTATAACTGTCTAGCCCCAGAGAGTTGCCACTTGGAAGGGCCTTGCTTAGGCTTTGAATTTAATTTGTCAGCATCATGTCTTTAAAAAGTCATCCTCAGCACTTCAGTTGTCTCCCCAAAATCATAACACCACTGCACCGGTAAACCAGGGCAGACCTGCGTGGGCCCAGGATGCCAGAGGAATTTGTCACAAAGATATTCCCCAAGAACAGTGAAAACCTCCTATGCTATAAGCATCTTCTGTCACTCCTTGCTGTATGTTATTGGCATGAGGCAGTCAGTGAGCAAAGGCTTTGTGGTTCCTTTATGCCCAAATAATCCTGCCTACAAACAGCCCTTTTGAGACTGCTGGCATCTACAGTAGCCTTTAAACTCTTTGCTATACACCAGCCCCAACAGGGTTCCACAACTTGGAGAAAAGTTGGCCTAAAGCCAATTTTGCACAGTCTGGGTGCTGCCCTGGGCACTCCCTTCACCACTTGGATGGTCTGAGCTTGCTTTTGTGCTGAAAAGTTTAAGTAGAAATAGCAAGAAGGTATATTTACATACTGAGCTTGTATTATTTTTTTTCCCCAGTTGAAAGCCTAGTGGTAAAGGACATACTATCTGTGAAATACTGTGAATTATTACATAGCACACATAGCCTATGGTATTTTTTTGTGTAAGCTGCAGGTTACTGAGTAAATAAGGAGGTTACTAATCTTCCTGTCAAGAGACAACTGAATTTCTTCAGCTGAAAAGCACTTCTGGTCAACTGTCACTGAAGCAACACTCTGCTTTTTAAGAAATCCTTAACTAATGTATTTATCTGTTTTGTGAGGAAAGACATCTGCATGTACAAAACCTTATGCACAACGATGCGTAACTTGATGTATGACTCTCTAGTATGCTTAGAGGGGCTTCTAAGACAACCAGCCTCTGATTTTGGCGGCCTAAGCCAAATATTCTAGACTTATGTATGGTCTAATATAAATCATATCTGTGTCACAAGCTAAATATCTGGAGTCTATTTCTCTCTTATTAAAAACAAAATCTATTCTAGATGAATTGCTGAATTTTTAGCAGCAAGTAAAAGCTGTAACCAGTCTTAATTTAACTAGCTCTGAGTATTGACCAAATCATTTTACATAAGGATAGAAATTAATGCCTTACATACTTGTAAGCTTTCTCTCATTTTAATTTTTAACATAGCATTATATTAACATAGCATAACATTCAGATCTTCCCTAAAAAATACTCATGGAGTAAAATCCTGGTCCCAATTAATGCAATGGCAAACCTCCTAATAGCATTTTGGGAGCAGAGATTTAAGTCAGCCTGAAAGCTGATAGTGACTTTAACTCACTGGGCTGAAACCTGAGATCCAGAAAGAAGGGCATACATTAAATAGATAATTCGTTTATTTCTAGTCTGTATGCCAACAAGCAACTAATAATGCATGTTTCTATAATTTCCAATTACATAAGGAAAGCAACTACTCCCTACAAGTAATACAAGATGCAGCAAATATATGTCCCACCCAATTTTTTCTGTCTTCAGAAAGATAGCCTATATTCTGAAATATTTCATTGACTTCATGAACCAAGATCATAGTCACTGCTTTTATGAAAAACAACTCATTAGATTATAACTGTAGACAGCACCCTTCATATTTAATGTCCAGAATTTTAAACCACACAAAATTAAGTAGGAGTTTTAGTTTTGTTTATTTTATATATAGATATATATACACACTATTTAAAAACATTTGCCTGCATTTGTGAATACTTACAGATTACTCTTTGAGTGCAAATTATAGAATAATTGATTTGTTACCAGCTAATAATTAAATGAAAGACAATCCAAGATATTTCTTAACAGTTTTAAAATTGACTGTAGATATATTGGGACATTTCCCTATGTTTTTGAATATTACATGTGTCTATCTGGTGGTATGGTCTGTCAAAGCACCAAGGAAACAAATTATTTCAAGAGTTTTCCCAGATTCCCAAGCACAGTAAGGAGCAAAAAAAAGTAGATAGCCAGACACCTACAAGCACTTAGAGATGAAATTACCTGCAGTGAACTTCAAGGGGAGAGCTCATGCTGCAGGAAGGCCGAGCTTGGAGGCAGCCAGGCAAGTCGTGTGCATCTGATTTGCCAGCTCAGTGTGCTGGTAAATGAGGTTGTTAAGAAAGAGAGTTCAATTTTAGAAGCAGGGACTCCTCTTGTGCTGATGTGCAGCATGCAGTACATGAAGCAGGGCAGTCACAGGAATGTTTCCAATGTCCATTTGTTTCTTCACCAGACGAGCTTGGCAAAAGGAGCTCACAAACACACAAAGCAGAGGCATTGCCCTGTTATACAGAAATTCTGTCCCCTGAAGCAAAGAAAAATGAAGTCCTTCAGAGGTATTTCCATCCAGAAAGTGGGGTCCAAGGAAGTGAAGGCTTGTAAATCTTTTGGGTGAGACACTGGCTCATCTCACATTAACATTTTTCTCCCCAGGTTCTGTTCCTATGAATAAGTCATACTTTACAGGGGAGAAGCCTTTCTCAGTTACTGCTCTTACCTCGGGGCCCCGCTGCTGAGGAGCAGTCTCTGGCAGACAGCGGATCCAGTCAGACCTGCTGCAGAACGGTGGCTCGGTGCCAGAGGAGCAGGGCTGAGGGTGGGACAATGCCGTGCCTCCACCGGGAGAGGAAAGGAAGGAGGGATGCAAGGTAAAGGGTGTGGGACAGGCTGGCAAGGCATGGCAGGGCTGGTGTATCTCCCACAGTATAGAGATAGCTGACTTTGTGTGCTGTGCTCCTCTCAAGCCAGGATAAGCAGGCAGTGGTCATCCTGAAAGAAAAAAGAATAAAAAAGGTCCTCATAGGTGAGCTGTACCAGAACAACTAACAATTCTCTAATAAATATACACTAGTCCTCATTTGATAACCATAGTAAACAGGATAGTGAGTGTTTAGATAGCCTTGGTCTCTTTCTTCAACATTAGACTATAAATAAGATTTTCATGGAAAGGAACTTTTCAAGTAGAACAACACTTCCTTGTTTAATCTTAATATTAAAATTAGCCATAGGATAGAATTTGAGTTATATCAAATTTACTCCAACCTTGAATGATAATGGAAAACTAAGTTTTACTGCTGTTAAAACATCACAAAAGAAATGGCAACCAAAGATGTTCAAAGATCTGTGCTCAAAGAAGATGTTCAAAAATCTAGTCCCAGTAGGTGCTTTAATTAATGTACCTCTTGACCCATGGAAATTAATAGTAAGATTGCAATTTGCTTGAGTGAAAAAGACATTCCTCAATTTGTCATGCAATTCCCTGATATAGGGATGGACCAAAATCTATGGGTTTGACTGTTCAATCTGTATGCTTTAGCAGATTTGTATTCAGTAGGTCTTATCCTGTTGCAGCAATAAATAAAGATTTGCTGGGGGAAGCCACTTTAGGAAACCAAATCTCCTACCCCATTTCTCCTTACTTCCTCTACTCATTCCTCTCTCCTCTTCGCAACTTAACAGCACATACTCCCACGTTGCTTCTCTGCAAAGATCCCTTCAAATAAATCTGGCATATATTCAGCCCTGAATGCAAAGGCAGGCCATTGGTTATTGGTTCTCACTGGCCAAAATATTTTATCTGAAATTATTTGATTTCAGGGAAAAAAACCAACAGAACTTCCCCTGTAGCTACCAGAAACAGTCTCTGCACTTGCTTGTCTTTTCTATGTTTGGAACCTGATAAGCTAATCTTTCTGCTTTCAGAATCTCCCACAACATGTCTACGTGCTTTTCTGTTCACTTCCAAATGATCTCACTGTTTTCCCTCCACCTTATAATTAACTGGCAACCTCTAATCATTGTCTTTCTCTGAGCACACAAACATAGTCAATCAGTGATTTATTGTCACAATGGAGCCTCCTGAAAGGATTGCATAGAAAACATCTTACACTGTGTTGCTTTTGACTTTAACTTTCCAATAACTTCCTCTTAAGGAGGATCTTATGTTCTCTTGCTATTCAGACACAAGCACACGTAATGATGTATTACTATCTTTAGACTATTATGGCTCAGCTACATGTTGCTTTAATGACACACATGTAATTTCTTTCAGTCAGAATCACCAAGCACTGCACTCTCAGAACTACTGCAAAGTCATTTGTTACTCACTTGAAATGGAGCAGCAAAGTTCATACAATGGGTTTCAGGGATGCTGCGAATACAGTATAGTCTGGGACTGGGCAAGAGAGCACCAAGTGGGATTCTGTGTGGGCAACACACACAGTGCAATGATTTTCTAACATAGCACTGGAAAACAGTGCCAGCAGAGCTTGAGATTGTGAACTAAGGAGTAAAAGAAAGAAAAAGCTTTTTTAATATCCTTCACAATTTAACTGACTCAAACAAATCAGTCAAATGGCATCATAGAGGGAAAAATATCACCATATTTAAGGTTTCTTCAGCTTGCATTACAATAACATTTGTGATTTCAAATGAATAGCTGGAGTCAGAGGAAAAAATGTGTCAGACAGAATTTATAGAATGTAAAGCAGATAAGACCTTTATGTTAGCTTTTAGGTAGAAACGTGATTCCAGCAGTACTGTTGATGTTAACAGAGTCAAGGTTATGAACAAAGGATGGAATGAGTAAAATAGGTTTACAGCGTGAATCATACCACTGAGTTCACGTTAAAAGGAAGCAGAGATGATATATTTATCATCAGAATGTGCACTTCATGACTCATTCAATTTCAAAAAAATAAAGTAGGTGAATGATTAGGCAATGAAGATAGGTGTTAAGGAAGGAGAGACAATGGAAAATATTATTAAGCTTATAAAAACAATTTGACCTACTCATTAATTTGAAGATAATATGTTGCTCTTCCAATTATCCTAAAAATAAACAGAGGGGTTTTTTTTTTTTCTGTGTGAAGGACAATTCCAGCAATTTGGATGTAAGTCAAATATGTTTGAATGACAGGCTGCATAAAATGATTTAAGGCTTTATTTGGCACATACTTTTCATGTGAATCAGTGTGCTTATTTTTATTATGATTCCTCACCTTCAGGCTTGTAAGGCCATAAATCCCATCTTTATAGTTCAGAAACTAGATGAAGAGTGGCAGCTGTAACATCTAAAGCATCAAGCCTAGCTTGCATTGTAAAAGTTTTTTCTACCAGATCATTCTGGATATTACAGTTTTTGATGATTTTTTAAAGATTTTTTTAAATTTTTATTTTATGTATGACTTACAAATTGCCATCTTGAAAAGGTCAAATGCTTGAAAACTGTGCAACAGTACATAGTTTATTGGTACTTCCAATATTTCTTGGGTTCAGAGTTGGAGTTGTGGTTTTCCCCATCTTTCTGTTTCAAATTCCCTTTGTCTGCCACTGGTCTACATGGGGCAGGACTACTGAAGATCTTTCTGCCCAAATGTACTTATCCCAAATAGGCCTCTCAGTTGTTGAGCTGGTTATTTGGGTTTCCCGTCTAGTCAGAGGAGGAAAAGAAGCCCTTACAAGGTTCGAGTTCATTGAGAGGTAGGCATTTACAAAGCCTGAGATGAATCATGTCTCCAAGCACCTATTTCTTTCCTCTGTAAGGGAGAACCATGGGGAGCTGGCTCAGGGGTTCCTGTGTGAAGCCAGGAGAGAGGAGTTCCACACAGAGTGTCTGATCTGTGACTGAGTAAGTGGGCAGAAGGAACAGAAGGAGGGCACAGCAAACACATCTCATGGTTACAGGGCATGGCTCAGAAAATGTCAGGGAAGGTCTTATTTGGTTGTCATCATACAGGGGTGGATAGTTTCATGGGGTCTTGTCACCCCAGTCACTTCAACAGATGTGCAGAGACATAGCTGAAGGAACCACATTGCTAAATATGGAGAAAGCAAGGTTGAATAAATCCGTATAGATAAGATCAGAGTTTGTCTGAACCAAAACTACACCTCTGGCTGTTAGCATTCCTCACTTGCACACCTCTGCTTACTCAGGGAGCCTGGGAATGGTAAAACTGAAGGACTAGAGCTGTAAGAAACCTTTTTCATTTCTTCAGAACCAAGAGAAACCAGAAATCACTCCTAAATGCAAAACACAGTTTGGGGAGATTTCTGAACCAGTAACACCAAGATGCAAGTCTTGGAAATATTTTTATCATTAGCTTGGAGATTGTTTATCATAAGCTTTCCAATTGACTGTTCAGGACACTTCTCTTTCTTGCACTTAGCTTTGACAATAGGCAGAACTGAATAAAAATGTGGTGACTTGTTTTTTTCAAAATAGGTTTGGTGTTGTTTGTTGGCATGGGATTGAACATCTTCTCTGTGCAGCAGCACGCATATTGATGTCCAGAAGCAAGAACATGTTAAACCATAGCTGCCGTATCCTTTGGAAATTAAAAGCTTTGTTCATACTTGCATAGTCTTAAATTGCCATGCTTAGAAATCTCCAGCTTGCTGGTGAATTCAATAGACCACAACTGCTTTTCTAATCCAGATGTAATTTGGATTAAATCATCTGGATAACATAGAAATTTACTACATAAAAAAAGAACATAGCTGTATTCTGCAACACTAATCACACAGAATAACATGTCAATAGAACACTTTGCTACATTTTTGTGGATCAGTATTTGCAAGAGTCACGGGAGAATAGGGACACGTATAAATGTAATTTTTAATAAGCAACAATCTGACATCTCTTTTTCTAAAAACCTTACCTGACCAAAAAAAAACACTATCCTGGGATATTAGGCTGAAAAAGATTCAAATTGAATTTCTTTTATGAACATTAAACTCCTCTATGCATTTCTAAAAAAATTAATTGCAAACAGAAATGTCAACACTTTAGGTTGTGAGAGGAAATGAATCTATTATACATAAAGTTTCACCTAGAGATATAATTAGCATAAACTACTGATGAACTCAGGTGAAAACCTTTTATAGACTGCTGGATTCTCCATTTAGTATCAGAATAATTAATTAATAATTGATACATTTGTATCATGGACTGACTTCTCTTCATGAAAGTAAAAATAATTAATCATTATGGAGAAAAAATATTAATGAGTTAGATTAACAAACAGTAGAGAACAGGGATGAGCTGAACAAAATTTCTTTTTATGCTTCTTTTAGGAAAATAATAATACTACTCAGTTGCATTAGCAGGAATGATAATTACTCTGCTGATTCTCTGGCTTGAGAGCTAAAGGAACTGGTTTTAGTCCTGGGCTAAGTGTCTCAGACATCACATGTAATCTTCTGCAAATCTTTGCAAAAGTGGCCTTTTACTTCTAATTCCTTGATTTCTGAGCAGTTGGCCTGAATTCCAGACCTGCTAGGTGCATACAGATCCTGTTGACTGTAATCAAAATGCATATCAGTCTTAAAAATGAGTTTTCAAGGTGTCTCAATTTGGTTAATCAGAAGTTAAACAACTCAAAGAAAATGACTGCTTGAAAATGTGGGCTCATGATGCTGCCTCCATTTCTTCTTTTGTAAAATGGACATAAAATTTTCCACTAAAAGCATGGCAGGGAGTAATTTACAAACATTTTAGATAGGCAATTGCACATTGATTGCTGCATATGGAGACTTATTCCTTCCAGATTTTGGTAATAAAAACAAAGTATGTGTGAAAAATCACTGTAGGCCTCTGCTAAATCATTTATCCACAGTGTTTCAATAGCATTTCCCATAAAGGAGCAGCAATATTGTCAGTCTTGTGACTACACTACTGAGGAAGGTGAAAGATTCTTTGGAATTAAATTGGAGAAATATGACTCATCCTTTCTTGTCACTTGCCAAGCTTACCTTGACATTTATTTCTTTGCTGGAGTGCAGAACTTGTTTGCAGAAGTTTCCCCCATGCAAATGCATCTGGATTTCCTCTGAGCTGTCATCATCCTGCAGGAATATCCATTCTACCACCTCATGGAATTTTGTTTTCTCCTGACTCGAAGTTAAATGGTGCTGTGGTCCTGAACATTGCCAGCATTCATGGCAGCCTTGTATTTTGAAAACTTCGTACCCCAGTGGGAACTCTGCAGCCTCACCCTGACTTTAGAGCAGGAAATCAAAACTTAGATGTAAGCTGGTTCAGACCTGTCTGGGTGGCAGCTTTGCATCTCAGGATGTTCTCAAATGACAAAACACTGCTGAATTACTGAAAAAAAAAGGTGATTGTTTAATGTGGTTTATAGGGTTTTATTATTTAGGTCATGTCAGTATGAGGAGGGCTGAAATCATGTATTCCTGAGCTGTTTCAATTTGAAGCAAATCCCTACTGATATTCTCTGTACAAGAAATACATATGCAGTTGGGGATCACCTCTTTGGAGAAGGAGATTCGTTTTCTCAATTTCTCTTTTACTGCAGTTCATGTGATGGTACAACCAACCTAAAGCTTGCTTCAGATCAATATGGTAATGTACTGATACAAGTAAAACCAGCTTTGACATTGTATATGCCTTCTGTTTATGTTCATAAGGGGTTTATATTTCTAACCAGGCAAGCACCTTCAATGTAGGTAGATTTGTGGAGATTTTACAGTCCAGGCAAACTACCCTGGTGCCATACAAATGAAGGCAGGTCTGTTCACCTTCACAGGCACCATTGTGCAGCCAAAAAGCAGTCACTATCACAATAAGAAGGAAGCATGTCCATAGTCTAGAGGATACGGATGTGTAAAACACATTTCTTTTAGATACTACCTGTATTCACAGGTCTGTTTTTTACTTCTTCACCAAGCACTTTTGTCTTGTGATCACACTGACAAACCAAACCCTTTTAGGTTATTGCACATTACCAAAAAATAAGAAAGGTAATATTTCTCTCATTTAAACAGATCACAATTCTCATGACAGAATCTAGGCACTAAGTAACATCCTTCACACAATAACCTTTACTTCCCACTGTGTTATTGTGACATCAGAAAAGAAACCCTATTTTTCCCACAGCCTCTGTATTACTTAGCAAAACTATTAACTCCCACCTATTTCACATTTATAAAATGAAAAAGGCAAAAAGGTAAGAACTGTATTATTGCAAGACCAATCTTTAGTGACAGTATCATCAGAGGTACATTATATTTGTAATTAGTTTAAGGAGATCTGAAGCTGCTATAAGATATAATTTAACTGAGATAATTGTAGCCTGGATTATGTCTCCAGTTATTTGTTGTGTTTGGCAAAAGATGACTATGTATTTTTAATTTCTCTATTTTGTATACATCTGTTTGATTTTAATGTTGTCTGTAATTGACTACATAAGTTGCTCTTTATTTAGTGCTTTTGCTGTATGGCTGTAAGCCAAACTACACAAATAAGTAAACAACTGAGCCCGGAGGGCTGTGTGAATATATGTTATCTGACAGTCCTCAGGGACCTGTGCTCCAAAAGGGATATGGGTTTTTTTCATTTTGTTTTGTTTTGTCTTTGTGAATAGTGGTACCATGTTTCTTAATTTTGAGCAGAACCACCCTTTTTGGAGAAAATTATGTGCATGATTTGGGATAATTTTCCAATGTTTACCCAATGTTTCAACTTTGAGAAAGTTAATGGGGAATGATAAGGAGCTAGTTTAAGGTGTATTACTTCCTTAGACTGGTACCAAACAGTTTTTAGGTAAGGGTTGCTCCTATCTCCTTCTATGCTAACCTTCTCCCAGAATCTATGGACTACCACTGATTTTTGTGTGTGACAGCCTTCTCCCACTTTCAGCCAGGTGATCAGAACAGCCTTACTGCTAGGGAACCAAATAGATTAAGGACTAATTCTCATTTGCATTTCATTCCAGCCATGCTTAGGCCTCCATCATCATGTGGCCTTCTCCTTTAAATAAACTGTTCAATGCTAGAAACATGAAACATGCCAAAGCTCTGGCAAGAGTCTTTCTACATCTCATCCTTAAAATTTTCTATTCCGACTAAGCTTTTTGAAATAGTTCACTGTGTGTACTGATGCATCTTGATTTTTGGATATGGGAAAAAAACAGCTATTCCATAACTCTCTGGGTCTGGCTTGTACTCCGTAAAACAGGAAAAAACAAATGGAGCTGGTGCCTGCTGTGAGGGAGATTCTCACATGTGTGTGCCGTGCAGTGCAATGTTCCCTCCAGGAGTGCCAGCTACTGGATCCTGTGAGAGACATGTCTGTGAGGAATGGTCAGCACCCAGACAAGGCAAAGCAACAACAATAACCAAAAATTCCTTTATGCAGATTTGTGCATGCTTGTTTGCTCATATGCATTAGGTACACGTATCCGTACAGTAAAGGAAAGCTACTGTTTAAAATTATTCCAGTGTACAGTGGAAGAGAGAAGCAAATCAGATAGTGAGGAAGGTCCTTTTCCAGAGAGCATGGCTGTGATCCTTGACAAGGGATCTTCTTTGTTGCAAGAGCACTAGACCAGGGTGTATATTACATCACACAAGAGATGTACATCACACTCAGCCACTTAAAACAGAAATAAGTCAGAGTACTGTGCAGCAATAATTGCTATCTGAGGCACTAATTGGAACAAATTGCCCTTAGGGGGGAAATCAAAAACAAAAGGATAAGCTTCCCATGATCTTTGCACTGCTGTATCCATTTAGACAGCAAGTTCTCCACCACAGAGGGCAGGAGCAGTGGTGGGCTCTGAGTCAGCTATGAAATCTAACAGGCTGCAGCAGGAGCCATGAGGCCACTCAGGAGGGAGAGAATGAAACTGCCTTAAAGACTTGTGTTGTTCTAGGATTCAATGACAAAAGAAAAAATAATAAACCTTTAGATTTCTCATTCAGTATAGAGATGGTAAACAACCTGCCATAATAAAAGGACCTTCCCTGTGCAAGGAGCATACTCTGGTAAAGCAAGAAACATTGTTTGTTTTCTTATATTCCCTGGAGAAACTTGTAAAAAAATGTTTTTGCATCTTCTACTCACATGATTTCCTACTGCCAAAATGATTAACTGAGACCAAGAAATTGCATCTTCTTCTGACACGGTCCTAAAACTCAGAGGTACGCAGAGTATGACTTGTGGGGCTAAAATGTACTTTGGGAAATTTAGGCATGGTCAGCCTGCTAAATTTCCATTTTGTTCTTTTTCAGAATCTATTTGAATAATGTTGCTGGGTGATTCTACTCCACTGGATTGCCCATGGACAATGCATTCTATTTTTTTGGGAACAAGATCATTTTTTGTCTTATTCTCTGGGTTCTTTCTTGAATACGTGCAAGTTCGTAATGACAATACGTAGATAACAGCCTACACTGAGCCCCTGGATGTATGCAGTGATAGTTCCCGTCCTTGTTTGTTTACTCTCTCCTGAACAGCAGAGTCAGCTACTAATGTCAGAGTGATAATGCCTGAAGGGGAGAGTAAATTTTTTTTTTTTTTTTCCATTCTGAAATCTGTTACTCCAGAGGTGCTACCACTGTTGCTCTTGGGCTCAGCCTTGGCCAGCAGTGGGTCTGTCTTAGAGCTGGCTGGAATTGGCTCTGTGGGACATGGGGGAAACTTCTGGCTGCTTCTGACAGAGGCCATCCACTAGCCACCCTGCTACCCAAATCTTGCCATGCAAACCCAATACAAGGCCATACTGAGGACATATCACTGTGCTTTTGCCTTGGTTTTACATTCTTACATAAACAACTACTATTGCCATGACAGAGACAGGATACTGGGCTGAGTGGACTCTTCAGTATGACCCAAACTCATTATTCCTCTTCTCCTGTATTCTTCTAATGACTTGATTTTCTGCTTCGTTGACTCAGTCTCCAGTCTGCAGGTCCCATTATGTTCTTATAAAGGAAATTAGATAGACAAGTTATTCTTGACAGTTCCTAAAGGGCTGCTACTCCCTACTCCCTGCTTTGTTATCCTGTCAGGATGCAGAGACAGGCTGGGATACTTCTTACTTGCATTTGCTTTTGTCAAATCCTCATTTTTTCCTATGACAAAAACCAGTAGACTTTTCTTTGCAAAAATTCCTATTTAGCTTCTAGATAAAAAGTGCTAAATTATTGCTTGAATAGTTGCTAAATTCAGTAAAGATAGATCTGAGGCCTTGGCATTTGGTGACCTGTTTGGGTCGTTTATCTGAAAATGATGGTGTATGGGTTACACTGGAATGCCTACATTTTACAGAGGAAATCTGAACAGCGTCTTTGATCATGATACATTAGAGCAGACTGTGACATTTGCTTCAGAAGAGAGTTACTAATGTTGCTATCTTTTAACCCATCCTTTGACCTCTGTTTCACAGTAGCAGCACTCTAAAAAATATTGCTTTCAGCCACTTTCCTAGCTGCTGCAGAAGAGGCAAGTCAGGAATCCTAAGACATACACAGTACAACAATCATGGATTTAGTTCTGATCTAAGGGTCAGAACATTTAGTTCTGACTGTATGGAGATGCCAAATCCCACACTGCAGGTACCAGTGGTCCAACAAATTACTCCATTCATTGGTTACTGCTGACATGGCCCTCTTGCAACTCAATCACTCTCACAGCTCAAATATATTTCTCATTCAAAGGCAATATTAGGTCTTTAAAGTCCTCATACTGACTGTTGTTTAGATAACTTCAAGACTTTTAGACATCTCTTGCCACTGTTTTAAATAAGCCATCAGTAACATTTTTTGTTGACTGTGTATAACTTAACTTGCCAGTTTTGTTTCTTGCCAGTTTCTTAACATGGTAATTATGCAGCTTCTAAGAACACTTTGGGAGAAAAGGAATTTCAAAGAAGTCATGGTCAATGGGAGTTTATTTTAAATTTTTAAATAATTTTTAGCTCTCTGAAGCTCTAGCTAGATCAGTGCCGCTTTCTTACATATTTTCACCAAGTCTATATGTGGATGAGTATATGGCTCAACAAAATAAAGGTGAACTGAATGAAATCATGGTGAAAATATGGTTTTATTCTATATCATTAATTTCTTTGAGCATAATGTATTCCTAAGACTAGGCCCATAAGAGAAATCTCAAGGTGCTTCTGCCAAGAATCACAAATTGAGGTGGTTAACATCCCTTCCCACTTTTTCTCTTTCATTATCTTTTTTTCCTATTCTTATCTTGTAAAGTTAAATGTAGAACTTGTTTATGTCAACATTGTTACTAATAGCTTGATGGTGCCATGTAGTGTATTATCACAACATCTTATAAATTGCTATACAGATAGTAAGAAAACCACATAATTAATCAGAATACCTCAGACTCTGAATTGACCATTTTTCATTGTGTAGCTTTAATAAAATTGAAATGTTTAAGTATTTTCATTCAAAAGCAAAAATTTGCTGAAGGGGAAAATAATAAATGTTTGTTGTGTAAGTTAATGACTAAATTTAAAAGATTGAATTATAAAGTTATATATCCTTAGAATAACTTAATGAGTCTCAGATGCTTTTTAAATAAATAAATCCATTAAAAAAAAAAAAAAAGGCCAACAAACCAAGAAAACAAACCAACTTCTGGACTGACCCAGAGTTCGAGTGTCAACTCATTGTTGGGAAGTTGATTAGCCAGTTCATTTTAACTTGTTTGTTGTTTTAGTTTTATTCAGTTTACATGGAAGTAGAAGTATACAATACAAAAAGCAGAACTGTCACTCTGTTTCTCTTTTGTTTGCGTCTGTTTTCTTTGTTGCTAGACAACGTTATTTTTTAATTGATTTCCCATAATTAAAAAAATACTGCTATAGCAGATAATATTAGAGAAAGTAAAACAACATACTGTCTCTTTTGTCCTAATAATGGGAAGGTATTTATCTGGATAAGGTCACAGTTGCTTCTAAGTATAAATTACTTAATTGCTTTCAGTAGGGCTGTTGTGTGAGCTCCAGGACTAGGCAGTCTAATCTAAAGCAGAACTCTCTGTCTTCAAAAGAATGTTTCTGGAGATGATCTTTGCAGGAAAGACTACCAGGTCACCAAGGACTGGGCAGATGGGCTTTTATTTGTACTTTTTGTTTTATCTTAGAAGAGAAGGTGGATAATAAAGAAATGTCATTTTACAGACATTGTTTTCTGTGGCCATATATTTTAATTCTTTGTATTTTTAGGCATAGAAAATATAGTCTTCACAACAGCTGAATAGCAGTAGCAGGCATAATTAGTAAGATTTTTTAATAACAGCCTGGTTTTTTTTAGCTACAAAGAAAACATTTTATGCTATTAATGTAATCCATGTGTTGGTAAATACCAGTAAATTTTTCAGGTGTATGTTCCAATGGTGCCTTTTCAATGGAAAACAGGGAGAGTGGCACCCCATTAGTACCATCTAATGCAGCTGGAACCATGTTGTTGTGTACTCACAGGGCAGCTCCAACCTCCTGGATAAAAATAAATTTCATTCCATCCAAGTTTGTATATGGATGGACAAGCCTGTGTGCACAACTTTGCAAAGAGCTCTCCCTCAGCATAAACACTGTCTCAAAGCCAAAGCTGGAGGCCAGTTAAGTCAAGATATGTGCTAGTTTAACAACAAATTGTACTTAAGATATTTTAATTGACATATCTATGGATAGTCAAACCCCTACTTTAATCTGGCTTGTATCAACCAATAAACTCACAGCTTTTGTGAGAAAACAAGCCCTGGCCCTGTCCAAATCTTGTTGCTCTGCACAGAGTTTATAGAAAGCTATGCAGCAGGCTGCATTAGTTACAGTGTAATCAAGGATTCACTAGGAGGGAAGAAAAGGACTTGTCCTCATGTGAACTCTGCATAAGATGCCTGCAGTTCCTTGTGGGGGCTTCTCAGGTGACACACACTGAGGTTATGTTGGAGATGGAGGTAGAATTAGAACATAAATTTACATAAGTTTTTTGAGCACATTTAAAATTCGTAATTAATTGATTTTGAAAATATCCCTATTAGCCAAATGCCTGCAACAGTCCAAAGATGAGCAAATAAGCCAGTACAGCAAGAGTAAATTTAGCATCCACCACTATGCTAAAAAAAAAGTTATCCAAAACATAAGGCACAAGGAAGGGTGATTTTGGGGTTATTTTGTTGTTACGGGTGTTTTTTTCCAGATTTTCCTCTGGAAAGACAGAATGTTCCTCTTGGGGAAAAAAGAGGGCTGGCTCAGAAGCTTTTTCCATGGCAAGCCATACATGTATACAAACCTCAATGCACAAACACAGAGAGATATATACCCTGCATTGCCCCAGAGCCATCACAGCTGGCTCCAGTGGAAGAAGGTCTGTCAAAAGGGGTCTTTGACTGGCATGTAGAGAAAGCAGGAGCAGAAATAAATATTTGAATAAATGTTCAAAGCCACACTGCTTAGCACTGATCTTCAAGTAGCTTTCTTCCAAATGCTTGTTGCATGTTTGCATTACCATGTTTTACTTTCTTTTCTCGTCTTTGTCTTGAATGTTGTTCTGTCTTTCCTCTTTGCCTGCATATGTTCGGTCCTTACACCCCTCCAGCTTTTTTTTTTTGTAAACACCATAGTAAATTTTAACGTGTGAGCACCTATGACTTCACTTTATTAAGCTTTTGGTGCTCAGCAATACTAGAATAAACATTTCTGGTTTTACATTTTTATCTCAATTGTTTCATCTGCTGTCTGTTTAAACTAGACACCAGCAGGGTTGCAGTCCTTAGCAGGCAATCCTGTTCCTCCAGCGAGGATGCCTATTTTGTATGAAGCATGTGATGTTAGAAAGGTTTGTTAGTGTATACAACAATGAGACAGCTAGGATGCCATCTATGGTTTTTGTTGGAGTCTATTATCTTGCACTGTAGCTAAAACCTGATAAGTGTCATTTCAATGTCTCAAAGTTCTTCTTTAGTGTGGTGCAAGATATTTTTATATATGCAACTCCTGTTACTATCAGTATGATGTACATCTACTCTGTGCCCTACTCCTGGCATGATACATTAACTTGGAATTTATAGCTGCACTCTAAAAGACCAAAAAATTCTGTACAGGCACTGCTGTATATATACTGGGATATCTCATTTTTACCATGTTACAGGGAATAAAAGTTTGGCAAGTTTGAATACCTTGATGTACAGCTTCAAGAGCAAAAAAGAAATAATGTATAGCTGAAATGCCTCACCATCACTGAAAGGCTCTGAAAAGCTGCAGCAGTAGATAAATAAAGAGCAACCCACCACCCTGTGCCAACGACGACTTAACTGGGAAACTATGCAATGATTAAACAATGAAATTAAACACATAGGACCTGGTACATTTAAATATTTAAATGCCACTTTTCATAACAAATCATACTAATGCATAACTGTGAGTCTGACCTTGCTTTAGTATGGCCTGTGACACTGCAAGCAAGACAGATAACTTTGTGCATTCCTCTACATCTTCAGTTGTGATCTGAAAAAGACAGAGCTACCTACATGAGATCTTGATTATGTAATTTCTTTGTTTTTTATATATTTATCAGGGATGTGGCAGTCATTTTTAAGTGAAAGGAATCTGCTTTCATATAAGCATAAATCTCAAGTAAATCCATTGACTGCAGTAATGCTACAGGAAAATGCAAGTCTGGCTTCTTGAGGGCTGCTACTTAAAAGCTTTTCTTAATATTTTAAATACTATTCACATTACTTTATTGATTAACTCCATGCATTTTTTTCAGTGGAATTATCTCCCCACTTTATCTGCTATTCAGGTAAATTTCACAGTGGAAAGTTCACTCAGATGTCCTTCAAGAAAGAGGGTTTTCAGCAGGAGAAAACCTTCAGCAGAAGGAAACCTTTGAGACAGCTGTGTAACAAAGAAAAATATTTCTATGTGTTTCCAACAGAAGTTTATATTTCAGAATGGGAAGGTCAAGTTGGAGTCTCTTCAGAGGTATACAGAGCAGGAGTTCTCAATCTTTCAGTGATTTTTTTTGTGTCAGCAAAGAGCTGGTTATAAGATGTTGGCTCCTCCTTTTTTCCATGTCAAAACTGTATTAAAAGATGCATGTAAATACATTAAGTGCTTTCCTAAAATTAATTTCCCTTGAAAGTAATTGCATGACTGTAACAGCATTGTGCAGTCATTGAGTAACTTGCTACTGTTTATGACACATCTGCAGGGGAATTGGTAACAGCTAATCTCACTTAACTAAAAGGTTAAAACAGCAAGAAAAACAAGGTAGCTTGGGGTCTAACTCTGGATAATAGCTTGAATTTAGATCAGCACTTTCTACAGATCTCAGCTCCAGGTGCCAAGCAGAGCTAAACCAGACTTGCACTGTCACTGTCTTAGCCAAGGTTTTGTGTAGCAGGAGGGGGTGGGAAAAAGCTCAGGCTGGGACTATGCTGCTCTAAAGGTCACTCTGCCTTGCTGAGGCACCCTGCAGCAATGTGAATTCCTGAGTCAAGATTGTCAGGAAATGTTTTTTAACTGAAACTACCTTTGAAACCATGTTTAAAAAAAAAAAATCAGTGAAAAGTGATCATTCTCACAGAAGTCCTTTACCACAGGGGCATTTTCTCTTGGAGCAAATTTATTTTGATGCAAGTATTTAAACCAGATTTAATCCTATAACCATAGGATTTGTAAAAGCCCCAATAGCCCTTGGGGGTTATTATTGTAGCCCCACTCTGACACCTGTACATCTTCTGTTTGTTCAGATATTGCCCCAGGGGAAACATTTGCCCCAGCGTGCAAGCCTAAGAGTTTGTAAGAGTTTTCTATCACGTATGTTCTGTGTCACAAATCCAACTTTTCTTTCAAACCCGTGTAAGTGTATACTAAGTGTGTGCTGAGGTCTACTGACACATCCAACATCATCTTCATCCTTCATTCTTTTTCAGTTACCCTTGTGGGGTGCTTTTATGTGTGTGCATGTGTATGTCTATCTAGTCTGCCATCCCTCCATGCTTCCATCCCTCCATTCCTCCATCCCTCCATCCATTCCTCCATCCCTCCCTCCCTCTCTCCCTCTCCCTGGGGCTGTTGGGCAGCAAGAGCAGTGGGGACATGTGTCAGTATGGCTCAGGCTGTGGCCCTCTCACTTCTGGGCTGAGAGCTCATGTTCAAATTTCATTTCCTGATGCTGCGGGCAGAAGCCTAAACAGTTGGTGGCTTCATCTCTCAAACAAAATATTGACCTGGGGATTCTGGATGTCACAGATTTCAGGGAATATTTTGGGAAGAAAGGGGAATAACCCCAATGCCTTGGCCAACATCCCAGTTTTCAGCAGAACTAGCATCAAAACAGAGTGTGATTAATGCTAAGCACATAATGGCTGCCACATTTGCCTTTGCAAGCAGAAGGTCTCTTGCAAAAAAGCTTTTTATTCTTTCTTTCTGATTCCAGTTAAAACCCAAACATTTTCTTGAACTGCAGGACAAGCATCGTAAAATATGTTGGTGTGCTAGTGTTTTACAAAGATTATCTTGACTTATGACTATGTTTTCACTGCCAATTTCAGATTTCCATTCCTCTTAAATAAGACAGCAGTCTGTGGCCTGAACTTCCTTTCTTCAAACTCAACACCACTGCTCTGATAATCTCTTATAAGAATGGTACTTACTGTTCAAAGATGGCATTTTAAGTGTAGTAATAAGCTTTTCTCATTCCTGTTGCTCTTGAAATTTGATGTAGCTAATGCTGGAGAAGCTTAAATGACCAAGTTTAGTTTTATTTTCAGAATTATACTCTCTCCCAAACTATGTGTTTAGAAAATCACTATTTTTTGTTCTTGCTAGCAAGCACGCAGGAACTCAGACTGAGGCTCAGACAGTTGCTGTACTGATCACAAGTGCTTCAGACTTAGTACAGAGAGAAACTCCATTAGAAGCAAATGTTACCATAAAAATGTGTCTTAAGCCACAAAAAAATCACTTTTCCGGGTGGTGACATTGGACTGTGGTAACCATTTGGGGCAGTCAGCAGAAGCTGACAGCTCCTGGATGGGAAAAGGAACACATTTTGAGATCACAGAATGTCCTGTATTGGAAGGGACCCACAAAGATCATCAGGTCCAGCTCCTGGCCCTGAACAGGACCACTCCAAGGGGTCACACCATGTGCCTGAGAGACTTGTCCAGATGCCTCTTGGATTTTGGCAGGCTTGAGATCAGTGCCTGCCCCTCTGCTTGCCCTTGCAACAAAGCTGTAGACTGCTGGGAGGTTTCCTCTCAATCTCCTCTTCTCCAAGCTGAACAATATCCACTAACTTTGTCCTTGCTGGAATGGAGTTTCTAAAGAGTGGGAAATGCATCATGAAAATGGCAGAAACTTGTTCTCCAAAACCGTAGGAAGTAGAGAAGTAAAATATATCCACTTCTGAGATGTAGCCTTAGTTCTGCCCTGAGGCCAGCTTGGCCAGCTCTGCCTGCACCAGCAAGCTGCATTTGCATCTTGAAGAGAAACCATATGAGCATTGCAGTGAAATACTTGCTATAACATCTTCTCTTTGCCATGGCAGAGCTCAGCTTCTCAGACACATTTGTAGCTGGCTGATCCTCAAGTACTCAGGGTGTTGGCACGAGGTCATTTACCCACTGTGGCTGCTTCTGTCATTGCAGCTTGGCTAGACCAGGTGAACAGACAGTGCTTCCACAGGGTGAGAGGCTCCAGCATCCTGGATCAGTCAGGGTCTCATAAACAGGATGGGACTCTGTCTAGTTGCAAACTTAGGATTTATTATTTGTCTGCATTACAATGCCTGCACCAGGGGGCTGTCAGTCCAAAATACCTTCTTTAGGGTTGTGGAGGGACTCATGGGGAAAATTCTTACATATCTGCTTACACTTCCTGTAATCTTGTCCTCTATTTTGCATTTCCTCTGTAAAGTCCATAATGCTTTTCATGTCACGGTTCATTCTCTTCATTAATTTTTATAAAAACACAGATGATATGGAGGTCAACAGATGTTTTGGTATCAGAGATATATAACATCAGGGGGAATAACTGCAGTGGACAACAAATTAGTTTCTGAATGTTACTAGCACTTAAGTAACACCTACCTTGTAAGGCAAAGCTACCAGGATTGCGAGAAGTAAGGCTGAACATTCACATAAGCCTTGATAACCACCAGGAGAGGAGAGGTTGTGGGAGACAACTCTTGGAGAGCTCAGCACCAGCCTCCAACGTGACATCCACTGAATTATGAGAGCTTTGATGAAGATAAAAGAGATTACACTGATCAAGGGTGTTACCTGGCTTTTCAGTAAGCTGGAAGACCTAAGGTATTTCTTCTAAGACTGCAAAGCTACCAACTCTGCATATTGGCACCATGGGGCAATAGAGGGAAAATAACAGAGGAACACACCTTCCCTTTGCCTCCCTGTGATTTAGAAGGAAATAATATCACAGCTTTTCTAGCCCCAGCCTCCTCCCTACTTTGCCAATGGTAAAGAAAGAGCTAATTTTCCAGGGTTGGGAAAATGTCATTTAAACAATGGGGACACATCATTACTGTGAACACAGCTGGTTAGGAAGATCCATGATAAGACTTCAGAACAAAATGTTTTTCTCATTTAAAAGACCTAACTTTAAGAAAAAACTTTAAAAAAAAAAACCCCTTATATCTTTAAACTTTTTAAAAGTTTTAAAGGGAACATCTTCCTAGATTGGCGCATGCACATCGGTGTTGTTGCCAGACTAACAAGTATTTGAGGAACCACCTAGTTTTCCTGTTCTTTGTGGAGCCACTTGGTGCAAAGGCAGATGTGAACATAGCTTGAAGATTTTGCACTGCCTTGCAAAGTGACTGTTTAATATGTATTTGTAGACTGATGCTGGAAACATTTCATAATTAGTCTGGGTCAAACTAAGCCAAAATATTTTTGTTGTGATAATTGAATGTTACATTTTACAGATGATTTGTAAAACAAAAAGGAAAATGTTACCCGGAAAGAGGGTAGGAACAAAAATATCTCTGCTGATTTTGAACTGCCAGACATAAAGGCAATTACCAGAGCAGACTGTGGAGATGTGTACCCGAAGGAGGCCTTAAGGGCATGCTTTGATATTATGTCAGAATCAGAGGGATGTCTGCTTTGTGCTAATTTTTGTCAGTGTAGTTGGCTTGCATACAGACTTTAAATGAACTGCTGATTTTAAATAAACATGCCAGTTTTGAAAGCCTGAGTAATCAACATCTACATAAGAAATCACAGCAAACACAAACATTTCTATGAAGATTTTATCCATGAAATAGAAGATTCAAGGTGCTGGCCATTCTTACATGGATCACAGGTTAGAGAGTATAATTACCTTTAGTGTACAGTGTGGTCAAGAAGAGCTAGTTTGGTCATAAGATGTTATCATGTGGCAGAAGATGGCTGTAACCTAGATCATAAAAACATTATACAGTACAGTAGAATCTGGCAAATAAATTTGAGGTTCTTCTGTGTCCTTACACTTCATAATTCAGTCTTTTGGTATTTGAAGGTTGCAAACATCTTGAATGTTTCCTGAATCAGATGCTAGTCCTTCAGCCCTCTTTTGAAAAGTTACTGCCTTCCCTTCTTAGCTTCTGCACACTCTTGACCAAGTTAGAGGTTCTCTTCCTTTTCTCCTATTTCTTCTTTCTTCCAGTTAAGTTTCTAAACTTGCTTTTCAAGCATAGCACAGGAAGGTCACTGAGAAATACCTGATGAGCAATAGGAAAATCATAAATGAGAATGCACTTTATAGTTTTTCCATAAGGATATAATTAGAAGGTTTTAATTTGCTTTAGATGTCTCATTCAGGACAGTTCAGCAAATCCCAGTATTATGAACACATGAAGGATGTGACCAAAGGACAGATGGGTGTCAACAGTGATGAGGTAACTGCCTATACTTGTTATTCTGACTGATATTTGGCTTGTCAGGATGCCAAAGGATGAGTGGAATAAATTGAAATGGATCAAGGACCTGTGCAGTGGGATATTTCAGAATTATAATACTGCCTGAGTTTCATTGTTATTTCTCAGGTTGTTTTGCAGCCAAGCTTATTGTTGATTCTTCTCCACATGGACTGAAGATGTTCAGGGTTTCTCTCCTTAGAAAGTTAAGGAGCTAGACTTAGAATGGGTTTTTGGGAACAAGAGTTTTAATGGAAGAAAAGTAGGGCTTTGAGATGTAATTGCTATGACTTTGGGCAATAGAGTTCAAGTCAGCAGCACGAACAGTCCTGGTTATAGGAATATTAGGCATAGTGTGTGAAGGATGAATCACTGATAATTAATGCAACATCCCAACGTGTACTAAAGGAAAAGGATTAAAAGGTAATTCATGTCAGCTAGTTTTACTAAATCAACAAAAATTTGGGATTTTATGAACCAGATTTCAGATTGCAACACAGAAGTAAATGCCAAACCAGGGGTAGTTCTACTGATAAAATAAGTGTGGTTAGACCGTACCACCCTCTACGAAACAGCAGCCACATCAGGTTTGCTAAATGCTAGCAGTCTTCATTGTTATTATTTCAATACTTTTTAAAATATGCACATCTTTACTACTCATCACCATACCACAGAAAATACAGTTACGCATGCAAACAGGTTGCTGACAATCAAATTGACAAGATATCGCTCTGCTTCTACTGTTTGGGGTCTACAATCCACAGACTCTGATATATTAAGTCCACCTATCAGAAAACCTGACCTCATAGCTCAGTTTATATAGACACTGCTCACACTCGGCCTTCAGATCTCCTTCAACAGTGCTAATAGGAGAGAATTCTTTTCCTGACTGTCTCTAGGTCCCTGAATGCCTGGGTGCCAAAGAGGTGGCTAGATAAATCTATTTTAAATGAGCTGGAAGCAAAATGCTCTCACTGTCAGACTGAAATTTCATGCCTTGGGACAGCAGCAAATTATTCTGAAACACTATAAATATAAGAATATTAAGGGTGATTTATTAGAATCATATTTAATGAAATACAAGGTTTTTAGATTATTATGATTCAATCTTCATAGTAACTTCTGTCATGTCTTATTTGCTTCCAAAAAAATTAAAGCAACTACTTCAGTCCTTTAAAAATGAAATCTTCCTGAACATAAGACTTAGGATAGCTGTATATACTATACCCACTATACACAAGTGAATGTCACATGGCAAAGTAAAGACTGAAATTCTCCAACTGCTTTCCATCATTCTAAATGCCAGCTTTAGCAGTGCTGAGATAGGGACGTAGGTCATGGCCCAGATATGCAGTAACATTACATCCACTTTAATTAAAGGCAGTGGTCCTCATCCTGCTGAGGATTTGGTCACTGATGTGCAGTAGAGCAGCAACAGTCTCAGTAGGCAATCTTTGGCATCTAGAAGCTGCATCTCCAGCTGAGTTTTTATTCAGAAATTTAGTGAAGTTTTAAAGTCCATGCTCAGATCATCCTCACTCACTCTGCATTGGCTTGGTTTGCAGAGTGGTTTGGTGCATACATAAGATATCCTTTCTCAGGGAAATGAAACTTTAACTTTCACTCCACAAGTATACCAGCTGCACTGCCACCGTAATTAGAGCCGAAGGATTCTGAACCACTTGTATGGTAGACACCACCTACAATCTAAACCTAGAAATAGTTCAAGCATCGCAGTAAATCTGATCTAAGGTAACATGCACATATATATGTATCCCAGGGAAGTGATTGCCACTATGGAAGTGGCACTTAGGGACATGGTCTAGTGGTGGAGTTGGCTATGCTGGGTTAATGGTTAGACTAAATGATCTTAGAAGTCTTTTCCAACCTAAACTATTCTATTATGCTTTAAAAGGAGGAATCATTTCTAGCCACTTCCAGCTGCTGATCTGCTGCTATTGCATTGAACTGTTGATGCAGATGTGACCAACATACAGCAGCCTGCAGCCTACTACAGAATACTGAATTGGAAATCAAATTCTCTAATGACATGCATTTCCAAAACAGATCTATAAAGCATGTGATCAACAGTGAAAGCTGTGGAAATGCAAGGGCTGTAGCTAAACTGGTGAATAACAATAATTTCTTTCAAGTTTTTCTCTGCAAAGTCTCTGGATTCACTTCCTTTACTCATATAAGTTGCAGGCTGACATGTAATTGAAAGAGCTTGATTCACTGTCCAGCCAGGTACAGGCGTGCATAGAAAATGTAATGAGAATGTTTAAAATAATCCCACCAGAAGCCAAGACCTTTCATTCCCCTTTGCACTTACATTCTATTGACTTAAATGAGTGTGAAGTAGGGGATATTAATGCTGCCTGACTTCAGGCACCGGTCTTAGGGGAGCAGTCTCCTTGGACTCTCAGGTCACTTAAAAGAGAAAGACCTTTCTGGGAGGCTCCTGATCATCTGCCTTTGCTGACAGATCTCAGACTGTGTAAACACTCTCACACAAAGCAACAGAGAATCCAACCTACGGTCAGTAGAATTAGGATGTCTAGACACATTAAAAGAGAGAATTAATGCATTTTAATCCATTAAAAATTACTGAAAATCAATTATTTTTGTATAGCATGAGATTGAAAATAAACATGGCTATTTCATGAGAAACAATGTGATTCCTAAATCTGATGCAATAGATTTTTAGGTTGTAGAACCAGAGGAAAATAATCCTAAAGCTTTATTGTTTCCTTTTTAAACTACTTGATAAAAAGCAAACAGGAGAATCCTTGCTTTAAAAAGAAAAAACCTGGCAAAGCTTCCAGCTAGAGCAAGGATAAGACATGATTACAATCTGTTTACTGGAGCATGATAAAGTCATCTGAAGAAACAAAAAAGCATTGGAAACCTTACATTTGCTTTGGATATGTATCCTAAACATGCTGTAAGATATATTAACTTTTTCATTTCCCTATTTAAGAAAAAAAAAACCCACAAAAATTATTTGAAATTATTGTGCTTTCTTTTTTTAGTCTTGGGTTAAGCAAAAATCACTGTCAATAAATTCAGATGATGTTACTGTGAGTGCATTTTACCAGCTTATATATGTTAATGAAAGAAAAAAAAGTTTGAAGAAAGTATCTGACAGAAACAAGCAAATGGGAATAATTCAGCATGCAGGCTAATTCCCTTTACTTAGACTTTCCCATGTACATTTATAATTACACAAGAGCATCCCATCCTGGAAAACCCATCTCACTGCTGAAAATAACTAGCCTTACTAATACTTTATAAATTTAAAGGAGAGCTTGGGATGAACTGATCACCGCCTAAATGGCAAAGGCCAAAAGCTTTTCAGTTTTTAAAAGCCAAAAGGTGGCATAGGGTCAAGTGGCACTTTGGCAGAAGTCCAGCTTTTGTCTTACATACACACACACACACACACACACACACACACACATATATATATATATATATATATACAAACTTTGCAGCTTTGCAGCCAGACGCAGATGTGGCAAGGGAAAAAGACTTGCATGCAGTTCTGTTGCACTTCACAAGAGCAATGGGTGCTATGGACAAAATTGTAGTTATATGCACTTGGTTGGATTAATACAAATGTCATAATTAATCTCCTGGCAGCCATTTCACAGGCAACTACAGCAAGAGGTTTTATTATAATGACTGATATACATGCCAGAGAGCTAACCCATCTTCTTGCACCACCTTCAGCCCTTCAGGTATGCCCAATTCCAGTTTACTACATCTTTTCATACCTTTTAAAATTATGGTTCCTGCTTATATTGAAGTAGAGGCCTTGGTAAGCTATATGTTTACTTAATTAGTGTACTTATAAGCATATGCATAGCTACTAGGCCTCAGAGGTTTCAATGGGACCATTACATGATTACACCTCATTATATTGATTAATATTGTGTGAAAACAAATGTTCCACAGATTTTTTTACAGTCCTCCTCTACCTTCACTGAAGTTGATTAGTGCATTCCCTTGCAGGTATGACTATGCAATGACTAGTCAAGGAAGATGCCTTTAGTCTCATGCAGCCAGCCATTGGGTACTGTGCCCTCGGGAAGGGACCCAGCTCCCAAAACAGGTGTTACAGCCAGCAGACAGAAGTCATTAATTGTTAGCAGATAGGGTGTATACAAAAGATGTCCTGAGAACAAGTACAGTGGCCTGAACTCTGTTCTCTGCCTTGCCTCGGGGTCTCTGTTGTCGTCTTTGGCTTCGCTCTTCAGGATCCTGCTGGCATTCACCACCTGTTCATTTGTAGATCTGCCCCAAGCCATCTGTCCTTGCTGTTGCTCTGTCTGCTCCTTCTCCTGGACTCACCTCATGAATTACACTCCCTGCTTTTCTGGGTCCATCTGAAGTTCAGCTATGCTCTTGTCAAAGTACATGCAAGCTTCCTGGTGCCAAACCCCACATCCAACCATATGCCTGCCTTACTCTGTTAGGCTAATGAGCGTTCTATGTCTCTGGTTCTTGATTTCAGATTAATTATATCACCTGGCTCCTGCCTCCACCCAGACTCAAACCCCAGGGCTTCACTGGGAGTCTTGTAACTCCCGTGTCCCGTCATAACAGTCTGCATAGACAGGTGCAGACAGACAGACAGCAGCAAGTTTAGCTGGTGCTCCAAGATGGGCAGAAATGAGCCAGCTTTGGTCTTGGAACTGTACTACTACCTTACCTGAAAGGGAGAGCTCTTTTATAACCAGGCAAGATATGTTGCAGCTTGGATCACAGACAAACTATATCCATCTCTGTCTATACTTTCTCACTTAGACATAATGTACCAATTTTTAGGGTACAGAATAAATGTAGATACCAAGTAGGGACACACTGCTCACATGTCCAAATGTTTGCCCGGATGTTGAGCAGCATCCTCTGTGGCACAGAGGTAGAGAGAAATTTGGGTTGGAAAGGAACAAGGCAGAAAGATTTCTACTAAACTTTCTAAAAACTGGTTGTAGTTTATCTGTGAATGTTATCTGTGTTGACCATGCCATTCAGATAAAGCATAGCAATTGCATTTCATAAATTTGAGCATTCATTAATTTCATTAATCATGCAAATTCTAATGTGAAGCACTCTTTTTGAATCTGGTGGGTTGACCTTGGCTGGATACTAAGCTTGTCTATCACTCTCCCTTCTCAACTGGACAGGGGAGAGAAAATAAGATGGAAAATGACTCATAGGTTGAGATAAGGCAATTTACTGAAGCAAAATTGAAAGTTTGTGCGTGTGCAAGAAAGAAGGGAAAAAAAATTATTCTCTACTTCCCATTGGCAAGCAATGTACTGTGAAGCAGGGCTTCAGTATGCATAGTGGTTGCTCCAGATGGCAAATCTTATAAATAATAATGCTATCCTCTTCCTCCTTCTTGCTTTCTCAGCTTTTATATGTGAGCTGACATGATGTGGTATGGATGATCCCTTTGGTCAGTTTAGGTCAGCTGGCCTGGATGTGTCCCCTCCCAGCCTCTGGACCCCCCAGCCTCCTGCCGGAGGGCGGTGTTGGAGAAAGCAGCGCTGACGCTGTGCCAGCCCTGCTCAGCAGCAGCCAAATCAGCAGGGTGTTATCAAGACCCTTCTAGCTGCCAGTGCCAAGCACAGCACTGTGAGGGGTGCTGTGGGAAAATGAGCTCCATCTCTGCCAGACCCAGTACAGTCAATTAGGTGTCTCTTTGTTTCAGCAGAGGTAGTCTAGACTTCCTCAAAATCTGTATTTCTGTAAGTGGAACACAAATCTTATTTCCAAAGTACTAGAATTTGAAGTTTAGGCCTTTATCCAGGGTAGTTACAGTAAGTTACACCAGCTGATGATTTGATCCCATGTAACTTCCATACCAGCAGAGGAAATATCAGCAGATATAGAAGATGCCAGAAAGATATGCTTGAGCTACGTTAAAGCTAACTAGTTTGGCTACAGGTAGTAATATAAGCAGAGTTCAAGTGTAAACTAAGTTAGGCTAGATTTAATTTAGACTACTGGAATTTTGTGGTTTAAGCTGAGCTCTGTGCTTGCATACCTTGTACCCAACCCAGGCAACTCAAACCGAACAAAGCCACTGTACACTGGAATCATTAAAGCAAATATTGACTCTAAAGGCTGCCCGTTTTATGGCAGCTTTAAAAGCAAATGAAGCATTTATTAACTTCCAGATAGTTTTTTATACCTGAGTATTTCAATGGGTCTGCTCATAAATACTGTACACTGTGAGCAAGGGCACAGTGGCAGGATCTGGCCACAAATGCTTTCAGGCATGTGACAGAGACAGATATATTTGTACTTTTGTTTCTAGGTAACTGCCTGGTTTTCCTTAACCATGCTTTGATTATGGTATGGACTTCATTAAACACTGTTTGGGCAAATGGCATGCTTTATATTATATTTAGCTTTATCTCCCTACTTATGAGGACCGCGTGGGGTAATTGCTCCTTTGAGGGCTGATCCTCATCTCTTTATTAAAGTGTGAATCTAAAGTGGGAGCATTATATAACAGGGGAATAAGATTCCAGCTTTGCTAAAACATGTTTCACCTGAATAAATAGGATGGAAATTGTCTATGTGTTGTATGACCTCTCCATAAGTTAACTCATAATTAAATTACAGATTTGGGAACTTATATTGGAATCATTTACTTGCATAAGAAACTCCAGTGGGATATTACTGGGAGCCAATACATAGTCACTAAAATGAGTAGGAGTTTCTAAACTGAGCCTTGACTGTTTTAAGTGAAAACAAATTAATACATCTAGACAGTCTCTAGATAGAGCAAGTGTCTCATGTGACCTATATGTATTACCTGTACAATTACTATACTTCTAGAGGAAATAGTCATTAAAACTACAACACATATTTGGTGTAAAAAACAATACAAAATACATTTCTCTTTGTGCTTCCTGCTTCTGCAGAGAAATGTGTGTGTTATACAATGGTGATTGTATGCAGGATACAGTTGCAGATATTTCTATTTTTTGTGGGGAATTGCAGGGCATCTCTATGAAAATAAGAATCTTTGGAAATATGCAATGCAGAAAAGCAGTGAAATAAGTTTTGAATTTTAATTATGGATTAGCTTTTTTAGAAAAAGAAGGCATAATATTTGTGCTTTAGGCCATTTTTTTAATACTGTTTGCTTTTCTATAGTACTTAGACCTTCTTTATAATCTTATCTAAATGCAAGTGATGATGGAGTAGAACAACATTCTTCTCCTTTCGAAGTAATTGTTTGCTATTTATTTTACTGGGAGTACCACAGTGATTTTATAAAGATTGTAAGATTTAATATTATGTACAAATTCAAAATTATGCAAACTCTACCTTTTTAAAATATGAGACCCCACAAAATTGTAACACAGACATTTAGCACAGAAGTCACTTTTGTGTTAGTGCAAGAATGTTCGGGTTTTTTTAGAGCACTCTTAGCTCAACCAAAACTCCCACTGCAAAAGAAGATGCAGCATTGTGTGCTGTATCTCTAGTAGATTATTATATCTTTATTACGGCTTTAATTTAAATATTTTAGATCTTAAATTGTGAACAGTGGGAGTGGAAAGATTCTAATTAATGTGATCAAAACTCTTTATTCAGCTCCTGAAATTCAAATACAAGCTTAGGTCACAAATGCAAAATTAGGAATTTTAAATTATTTATTCCACGTAAAATTACGATTTAGGTGCAGAGCCTGGAATTTTACAAGTTCATGTTATTTATTCCAGTTATCAGCCCACAGTCCTAAATTACTTATCAAAATGTTAACAAAAATAATTAAAACAATTAAATTTAAAAATTTTATCTTCCATCTATCATTGTATACACAAGTAGTTAATTTTACTGTTATTAATCTAGTTGAAATAAGGTAATTTCTTATCTATGTATCTACCCATCTATCTTAAAACGAGTGTAATATTGAGCTTTTCTAAGATCAGCCTTTACTTTTTTGAGCCAGTTCCAATAGAAGGAGAAAGCAACTAAATGCACATAACTAGAAATCAAGGAATGCTTAGTAGTGTCTGATCTCAGAAAAATCAGTGGCTTAGATCTCAGTTAGTGCTTGAAGTAAAAGTATACCGTAAGTGTTTCAGCGATAAAGAAGTATGTCTATATTGTATATGTATATACTATGAATATAGTATATACATTATGCCTGTGTAGTATATACACTATACCAGTGCTGTAACAGGAAAGTGATCACCACCCAAACACACCTGGGAGGAAGAGGCAGGTGGGCATGGGAGATGAAGAGCAGCACTGCCTGGCTGTGTCTGGGGATGAGTTTCTGCTGGGGTCCTGGCTCACTTCATGCCACTGTCGCTGTACACTCAGGACTGAGTGTGTGCTAACTGTGTCCCCTCAAGATGGTCAGGTTTTAAAATTAAGACTGCCAAGAATGAGAAAGTTTTTTATAATTTAACATGAAAATTATCTCATCCTCCACTCCCTGCCATGTTTGCACAGAATCCTATTTGCCATGTGGAAGCGAAGAGAAAGTCACCTGAAGACAGATACAAAACCTCCACAGCGAAGACAAAGACAGTGCTTGCTTGCCTTACTCAAGTTAGCAGTTTTATTCTCCACATGCCAGAATCCAGGTCCAAAGGACATCAAACTATTAAATAAACCTTTCCAGACATGAAAAAAATAATGATTTAATGGTTACAGCTAAAACTACAGGTTAGATTTCTTGTGATGGCAGAACCTACATAATATGTTCCTGCTTCTGAGAAAAGGTCTTCTGTCCTTCCTCAGGCCTGGACACATACTCCCAACTCTTTTGGAAGCCTCCTGTCATCCTTTGATACATTTGTTCTGTTTGCTAGATCAGCAGAAAACTAGCTGAACCAAGAAGTAAATAGTCTGCTAGTGTAGCCAACTCAGTCAGGTGTCAAATGAACACCAAAGCCTGGGAAAAGATTGGGAAGGGCATCTGTGCATCCAGAGGCAGGGAATGAGCAGTACAAAAAAAGGAAGACTGAACTTTTCTGTGTCAATAACCTGCCTGAATATCTCCATTATATACTGAAACCTTAGCCTAGGTCTCCAAGAAAATGCTGGAAGACAGGTCTTTATTTCAGGCAGAGAGAAGGCTGTGCCATATATCCAAATTATTTAGGGAAATTTTTAAAAAATGGCCAAAATCTAGAGGTTACAGCCTTTTCTTCATCTTACACGAAGTGGTTAAATAATGCCTTGGTGAAAAGAAGATAGTTTTGAGTTACATAAGCACCTACCAAAAAGAAAATTAATTTTATAGGTCCCTTCTCAAGTGTTTTGAGTTACTGTGATGAATGGGGAGTTGCAGACCAATATTGGAATGGTTAGGAAATGTAATTTCATCAGATGGGCATTGAAAGTTGCAAGCCTATCAAACCAGAAGTCATTTAAGAAGATTCTAAAGCATACATCTCTGCATTTATGATATAGATGTTAAAGTTTCTGGAGTACCTTAGTGTTACATTAGTGGCTGCTGTAATTTTGCCTCAGATTATAGTCTCAGTTAAGTAACTCTTCTTTTGAACTGACAAGATGAAGCAATTCAATTTCTTTATGGCCTTTTGCTAGGGAAGAATGGGAGATTACCAAAGAAGAAGTCACTTGATAGTTTAGGATGAAGTCTGATCACTTGAGCTGTAGTGTGAGAATTTACCTACAAAAGTACTTTCCATAGCAATCAAAGGGCTCATAAGAAATACAGGGGAGAGAAAAACAATAGAAGTTTTTATTAGGACAATGAACTACTAGAAGTGATCTCTGGCCAAGAAAACTGCTTTCAGTTGCTTGTTTCTATTGTATTCAGAGACACAGGTCTTTATGAATATTCTCATAAATAAGCATTTCTGTAGGCTAAGAGCCAGTCCTCTTTCCTAAGAAACTCCTCATTTTAGTGGCTGTCTGCATAGACTAAATTATGACATTATTTTTGCAGTGATATAGGTGTGTCATTTGTGTTACTACATTGCTAAGACTAATCACGATGTGAGTGTGCAGTTATGTCATATGCTCACAAAAATAGAGCCTGTGGGCACCATGAGAAGCAAGGCATACTCCTAGATGCCCAAAATCCAAGCCAAGCCAATTGTTCAGACATATAAAGATTTTAATATTTTTAGTTTAAATAAATGCCACATTCATATACCAAAACAAATATTTAAAAGGCAATTCATATACCTTCTGGTAGCAGAAAGGCAGAAATGTGTCATGGATGTCAATAACCCTTGAGTATATTTACTTTTGCATTGTGAATGAGAAGCTAGAATAGGATGTCTGTCTTTTCTATTGTCTAAAACATTCTCCTGCAGCCCTGAAAATATGTTTCCCAGCTGTGATATGTTCAGAATGCAGTTCATAGGGAACAACTTGAATGCGTTTCAGAGGAACAGGTCATTCCATTCCCCCTCAGTATTTAAATTGTGTGTTTCAGCAGTTTGCTCCTTGACTCAAGCCACACACACGAGTGGGAAAGAAACACTTTAGCTTCAGAAAGTTGAGCAGAGGTTCATAAAAGTTACTATAAGGTTATGTGGCCTTTAAGATAGCAAAATAAACCAAAGATACTTGTTCTCAATATCAAGAGGACAAAATGGACAACTCTCACAGCAGTGTTTAACACTGTATCTGCATCCATACATACGCAGTATTCCCAGGACTGCAAAGATTGGATAGAAACAGAGCACCTTTATTTCTGTTGCACAACATATGGCTCAGTTCTTTTTTTTCATTACATGACCAGACACAATTTAAATGTAATTGAAAGTAAGAATGATTTTATAAAGTCAAATTCATAAATAAGTATATTTTCCTATTTCTAAAGATATAGTGTTACTTTTTACTAGCCAAGACAACTATTTTTAGCTTAATCCATGTACTGTTGGAATTGTCTGTAGAACAAATGCTAGTTTAACAGATCGGTACACATAAAAATATGCGAGAGCATCACTATGGTAATCAAGTTTAAATGTTAGCTTGCATTGCCATTCAGGAATACAGAGACACCAATCTGTGTTAAGCTCATGGAAGATGCTGGGAGAATACATCATTGCAAATCCAATTCAGAACTGCAGAGTTTATAAATCTGTGCTCTGGTTGCTATGGTAGTTTTAGTTTTGGTTTTGGTGACTCAGGATTATGCAGTACCAAACAGTAACTCACCTTGAAATGTGGCTTTCTGTACAAGAATCTTACTCAGAACTGACTAAAGAGCAAGAAGTCTGCTTCTTATGTAGTTTACTTGAAAATTTTGATAGCAATTTGTGCATAGTCCTCATACCTCTTTTTTTTTTTTTTTGGATAAGGATTGTACCAGAGATTTCACTGATACATGTGTGGGTGTGTCACACAATCAGGGTAGAGAATAAATCAGATTTAAAGGTAGAAATGACTATCAAGTAAAACAACTAAAGAAATGTCTTATTCTTGTGATAAATATCTCTGTCATGGTGTTTTCATGTGAAAATACTTTTGTATTTTGTTATCCTTTCTCTAATTTTACCATTTATGATTGTTTATAAGAATCTGTTAAATTCATTAGAAAGATTTGTGTCTATATATATATGCGATATTTGTCACTATCCTTCAAATTGCCCTTTTTTCCCAGAGCTGGAATGGATTCACTTTGATATAGTAGTTTTCCTTCAATGGGGAGAGAAAAATGTGAAGACAAAATTTTTAGAAGCCACACTGTGTGTAATGCTGTTCAAAATGAGCGACAAGGCAGCAATTATCCAATTGGACGTCAGAATAAAATTCTACATCCTAAAAGATGACAATTTTGGGTAGTGCAAATCTTCATCTGTGAACTTCTGCTGTCTAGAAGCCTGTGTAAAATAGGTTTCAACAATGGTTGTAATGCTTTTAAGAAAAAATGGAAAACCAGAAAGCACACCAATAGCAATCTCATTGCTAAATCATTGTACTGATCACTTGAAGCCTGTCATTAAATTAACTGGAAATATGTATATACATAGATGTTATCTCTAAAATATTTTCAGGGTTACCTCTACAGAAAAGCAGTCCTACTGAATTCAGTGCTAATATTTGTATGTGGAAAATCACATACTTAATCACCTTTAGTGTTGTGTATATACATGCAAACAAAGGATTCAACAGCACACCTAATCTGTTGGGTAGGCTGGTAGCAATGCATCAAAAAAAAAGCCTGATGAAACAAGATCTAACTTAGTGTGTCCTTAAGTTGCACTCATAATGTTGCTCAAACAGTTAAGCATCTCCTGTTAGCATAGTATGATTATTGTAAACATACATGCACATTTATGCAGTTATCTAATTCACTCTTGTGACACTCTCTTGCAGTAGTGACTCTTTTAGAATTAATTAGATTCTCACTTTTAATGTGGTCTTCAAATATAGCTTTAATGTATGTTTGCTCTAACCCTCTGCACAAATGAATTTAACACTCCATGCTTAGAGAGATAATGGGAAAAGAATTTCATATTTCTGCAGAAGTTATTATTGGCATTTACATATGTTTATCTCAATTAATACAGAATTAGAAGCTGTAGACAGTCTCATCTTCTCTCAGCTACACTGATTTTACAATGAAATGGAATGACACTAGACATGGGGTAGAATGGCATTACAATGAGGTAAAGAATATGGCCCAATATGCCTTTGCTATTGAAATTACAAACATTTATAGGAGATATGAGATAGGAAAAACTAGAAATTAAAAATATTATTATTAGTATTATTATTCCTTTCTTGAAGTGTGAACACTTGCAAAGATTAACTAGTTTACGTGAATGACATCTCTACTTTTGCTGAAGAAACACTATATGTTTTGCTAGATTTAAGAACTACATATAATTTCCAGTAGAGCACACAGCTATCTCCAAAAGACATTTATATCCAATATATATGGAATATCTGAGTTTCAACTGACTGTACAAATGAATTATATCTTGCCTGTAGTGTCTGCAAACCCCCTCAAACATAACAGAACTCCCAACCCTGAGGTACAATCCAAAAAAATTTAAAAGTCAAGGAAAATTATGTCAAGAATGTGGAACATACAAATAGATGCAGTATATGGAAAAATATTTGCTGAAGTTCTCTGAAAAGCTGGAGCTGAATCAGAGAAAAAATCTTTCCTGGAAAGAAGAATAAAGGGAAAGTATGAGATCTGGTTTTTAAAACAAAACTAACAGTATGATATTGGGAATAAAATTGAGTTATAGAACCTCTGCATTTCACTAACAAGTCAAGAAGAGCAAGTTGGAGTTAGAAGAGGGTCCATGCCCATTAAGAAAAAGCTGAGCTGGAAAATTGAAATCAAGGAGAGGGGACTGGAGCTCTGATGAAAACTTAGAAACATGCTCCATGACATTGAAATTCCTGAGAGACTGCATTTTGAACGTGTGCCTATCAATTTGCCTAGAATTACTTTGTTGCTAATAAAGCACTCTATTTAAATATTGTTTGTTGAAATCAAACATTCTTCAGATACAAGATTTCTTGAAGAGTCAAATTTTCAGACAGCAAACTGAGAGAGAAGCAGCATGATGGGGAGGTGACTTGTAAAATATCTGAGACATCTCAGGCAGGAAAATGAAACTTTTATCCCACATTACCTTCTTCTGGGTTATGGTTTTCAAATCCTTAGGAAATGGCACTGGGTTGAAAGTTTGTCCCCAGGGGAGTTTGTCCACAAGGACAAGACCGCAGCAGGATGCTGGAGCCCACACAAATTTCCTCCTTAGACATGAATCGGGTGATGCAGTCAAGCTCCTGGCTAGTAACTGTCCATGCCATGCTGATGGTACCAGTGCTGCGTCCAAGCACAACTAAATCATTCATGTGAGTAATAAACACTGCAAAGACTGGTTCTGAATTTTACTCTGCAGTCAGCCACATTTTCAAACCCAGGAATCTAAAATGTACCCCTGGATAGTCAGACAGGTTGCCAACGGGAAGGCATAAATTAAGTGCCAGGTAATCTTTCATCCACCTACTTAGACTGCAAATCTTTCTCTAACAAATCTTTCATCTTGACTTACCAGATGTTGTCTTTCATTCTCAGTCACATTATGCCTGCAAACTGTCAGTGCATGTATCTCATGCACTGCTGTATGAGTAAGTCTGATGGATATTATGCAAATATCTCCAAATGAAAATCTCTTCTGAAAGACATTAAGAACAGCACATTGCTGCAGGTACCTTGCAACTACTACTTGTGAAATGTCACTGACATCTTCATCAATAAAAATGGAAATAAAAGCCTCAGTCGGCTGCAAGACTGCTCACCATAAGAAGGAGACATTATAATTAGAAAAGCACAAATCATGCAAAATTTGAAGTGTATGAGGTTTGGTGACCCTCTCAAACTATACTTAGTTTCCTATAATTAGTTGAAAATAAAACTTATTTTCCAGTAAGTTCAAAACCACATTTTATCCCCAGAAATTATTCCATTTAAAGCAAAATACATATTGCTTTTAGCTAAAGAAAACGTGCATAGAAAAAACTTTATTATCTGTAATAGCTTGGTTCCTAGAAGTTGCAGCTCTGAATAAAAGCATTTTAGTCTTTGTATCTTCAAATGCTGCAGGGTTTGCAATTACTTGTTTTCTCCCAAGAGAAAGGATGGCTGTGCTATCCCAGGTTTTGACATCATGGAAGTGAAATGTAAGTGAAATGGACAATAAGCACAGGGCTTTGTCCACTGCCATGTAGAATGATAGAATCACAGAATGTTATGGGGTTGGCTTGGATCTTAAAAATCGTTTAATCCCAATCCCCTGCCATGGGCAGCGGCACCTCCCACTAGACCAGGTTGGTCAAGGCCTTATCCAAACTGGCTTTGATCACTGCAAGGGCTGGGGCATCCACAACCTCTCTGGGCCAGTTCCAGTGCCTCACCACACTCACAGTAAAGGATTTTTTACAAAAATATCTAGTCTAATTTATCCCCATTACTCCTGGTTCTATCACTGCAGTTCCTTACAAGGAGTCCCTCCAGCTTCCCCGGAGGCCTCCTAAAGTGTAGAGACAAATGGCAGTTGTGGCACCATCAAGCTGGTCCGAAGTGGTTATGTCTAACCTCCCAAAACAAAGGACCCTCAAGCAAGTCGCTCCATTTATGTCCTTTTTTCCGTCAAGTGGCTGCATGTGCCCCGTTTGCCAACGCAGGCAGGAAAAACCGATGCTGCCGCAGGTGACAGAGGTCGCACGCGGTGATGGGCAGCGCCTTCAGCGAAGCTGCGCGGCGGAGGCGGGGCTGCACTCCCACC
>VXBR01005257.1:94158-165490 GCA_013400215.1 Cisticola juncidis
CTGCACCCCCTCCCCGCGGGCAGGGCGACGGGAGGGGCGGATGGGCCTCTCCTCCGGCGGGAAGGAGGTGCCGCTGACCCTCTTTCGTTTTCCCCTCTTTCGTTTCCTCCCTCGGAGGGCCGGGGGGAGCGGGCCCTGCCCTGGGTGTGCTGAGGGGGCCGGAGGCAGGTGCCCCCGGCGTGGGAGGGTGACCGCAGGTGAGAGGAGCGGGCTGGCCTCGGGGGCGCTTCCGCCGCTGCCCCTTGCCCGGGATCCCGGTAGTAGTTCCTCGGTTCCGCAGTAGTTGAGCCGATTAAAGGCTACTCTTGTGTGCGGGCGGCCGTGCTGGGAGACGGATCATCTATTTCTCTCCGGTTTCTAGGAGAAACCAGTGTTTTGTTCATTATATAGAAAGGCATATCAGTAAGTGGCTGTTTGTTTTCGTTACCGATGGCTCCCGCCTCAGTGTGAAAGCTGAACTTCTAGAGGAGCCGAGGTCTTAAATTTTTCTTCCGTGCGTTGGAAAGTAGTAAAAAACACAATCCGTATCGCTTTGTTCTGGTGTGGGTATGTGGGAGGGGGGTTAGTGCTGAGGGAGGTAACTTTCACTTGGGCCAGGGGGGGAATGGACGGGAAACTGGCTGTGAAGTTTCCTCAAAATGGATGCTTTGTGCATGTTGAACTTCATAGCAGTCTGATTGGAATCTCAAAACGTTAGCCTAATAAGGAAAGGCTGTGGCAATCCGGAGATAATGCGGGTTTGCCTGAACAGTTTTTTTTTTTTTCTAGAACGCCAAGAGCTTCCCCACACAATATTGGATTCACTGAATATCTGGAAAGCAAAATAATATCTTTTACAGGCTAGCTTCTCGTTCTTAAGTCTAGAAGTTGTTCAGTAGTTAAAAAAAATCTTAATGGTTATGTGTTGTAGGTTGATCAAGTAGAAATCTTCCCAAAATGGTTAGGTGAGGTGGTTTCTTACATTAAAAAAATGAGATGATGAATTGGTTTTCTCCATCCTATATAGGTTTTTCAAGGATATGAGGCTCAAGAAATACACAAACTACCTTGCAGAACTGGGTAGAATCCACTCTTGAACATTGGATATAAAATTCTATGACTCTTTGCTCTGTTTGCTGTGTCTGAGTTGTCACTTGCTCCCCTGTGAAGGGTGTTGGTTTACTTTCAGTTGTGAACTGAACTGGAAGAATGAGTGTGTTGTGGTTAAGCCTGTCAGCGTGTTACGGCAGCACGGTTACCTGACTGCAGGCTAGCCTGTCACTTCAGTGCAAGGTTTGCTGTATTTATCATCCTCTAATCAAGTTATGGTAGCTTCATGCTTCCAGGGAGCTCTTTATGAGAAGCCATACCTTAACTGGTTAGATCCTTGGGTCTGCAAGTTGCTGTAGTCCAGCAGGGTAGGGAAGGATGACGTTTAGTTTAACTCTATTGTTAGATAAGAGATGGCATTCTGTCTTTCTGATGTCTAGATACCATTTTCAAAATGTCTTTTATACTACATACAAAAAGCTTTGATTGGGATAATTCTGAACATATTCTCCCCTTTATTTTTTTACGTTGTAGTCAGTTTGCAGTTTGGAAGGGCAAAGTCTAAGGGAACAGAGGTAAAGATTTACATCACTGCTAAAATTCTTGCTCACGCTCCTCCTTTCCCCCCCTCTCCTTTAGTGATACCAAAGGACCTTTTCTGATTTAATGATATTGAAAGCAAAAAAGAGCACTTGTGAAATTATAATCCTCTTGAGGCTGTACAGTAAGTGAAGGTTACTGTTGCTATAAAAAAGATGTAACAAATCCCTGCCTATGACTGACTTTGAAACGTTTCACTTCATTATTAACACCAGATCTTATTTTCCTCTAATATGCCATATAAAAGGTGCAAATCACACATGATGCAGTCTACAATATGAATTCATTTAATCAAATTTGGCTACAGCGTGAACAAAGCTGTATCTCTTCTCAAAGGGAACTCTTCAAAAACGTCATTCTTCCTGACAGTTTTGACTGACAGATGGTAATTGTGTTCAAGTCCATGTTGTTGTGTTTAGGACTGCCATGGTGTGCTGTTGCTTTGTGGTTCGTTGGCTGGGGTTTTTTTGTTTTGTGTGGTCTGTCAGTTCCTGTGTAGACATTGCTGCTTCAGAGAAACAAACTTATCTCAGCGAAGATAAAACTACTCTACGTTTTGGGTTGTGTCTTTTTTGTCTTCCATCTTTTTTTTCCGTTATTGAGGGCAAATGCATATGTCTGAAGTAGTGATAGAATTAAATATTTAATATTTAGCCTTTGATTTTTCTGCTGCATATGGAAGGTATAGGAAGAGACTTCAGCTTTGTTTTATTTTTCACAAATGGAAAGTGCTGAGGGGAAAGTACGATTAATCCTGAAATTCCGGTGAACTTCAGGTCTGCTCTATAATGGAGTATCAAGCTTTGTTGCTGAAGCCATTAGCTAAGCTTTTCCTCTGAGTGGGATAGAATGCCACTGCCATCAGAAAGCTGCATGTAGAACTGTTTCTCTTCATGCATATGAGAAAGAAAACAATTACTTGACTTGGTAGCTGAGAGGAGGAAAGGGGGGAGGATATATATAAATACTTGCTTCAGCTCTTCACAGTGCCAGTGAGTAGATTTTGGTTTATACCTGCATGTGCACAGATGAGTGGACTTAAATCTAAAGACAGATGAGTTAAGTTATTTAGTATCTTTCAGAAGTGGAAAACTTGTCGTTAGGTGATGGTTATTATTCATCTATGTAATTTTGAGTTCAAAGCTCCCTTTAAAACGTGTTCTGCACAAATCCTCAGGTTAGGCCTTCAGCACAGAGGACAAAACTGCTGTGTACTGTTCCTATTTTCTTATCTATGAGATCTATATATGCAGTGTAAGATATATATTGCAGCAGGATAGTGTGTATTGTGCTGCATAATCTGCATTATATACATATTGTGTGTATGTATTTGTAAGACCAGAAAACTTTTAAATGAGAACTAAAATTTACACTCAGATGTGAGTGCCGCATTACTCTAGTGGAGATGGAAGTTTCAAATGTTGCACTCCCAGACAGCTGTTATGCAGGATGAGATCTAACTTAAAGTGCAGCTTTTCTAATCTGACTTAACAATGGAATATAAGGAGAATGTGAGAAAAGAAAGAAGTCCAAAGATGAGCTGTGACCTTGCAGATTATTAGTGTCGCTAGAGTGGGGGGTAGAAGTGGCATATTCTGAAATAATCTCAAGAAGAGGCTATATAATATTTTCTGTAAGACCTGATCTCTTCTTAGGCGGACATGTTTCTTCAGAGTGGTATTCAGTTCTCTTGTCCTGAAAGCTTAACACCTATCATGCCTCAGAGTTTGGACTCTTCTGCTTTCCTTGGCTTTCATGAGAGAGGATTTAGTTCACTAGCTCTGACTGGAATTTATTGCTAAATGGCTGAGAGTAGTTGGTCTAGAAGTTACATGGAGCTTTGTACAGGAAAGTGGAGTCCACCCTTTCTGGACAGCACTGTGGAAAGGCTGCATGTAGTGGGGAGGGACCACGATGTGGCTGGTTTCCTGGAAGGCTGGATTTCCTGTGCACGTTGCTCCCCTGGGAATACTGGATGTGCAGTGTGGAGTACCTGCACACACCTCAGCACTGGCTGAGATTAGGCTGTCGTTAGGTATCACAGTTTACGCACCCTGCTTTTCGACTGCCCTTTTTCTTTGAGGCTGCTCACACTTAGGAGATGGTAACCTTGTTTCTGGCCTCATTCTCTCTGGGTGAGGAAGGTGAGTGCTGTAGCCTGATTCCACCACACAGCATGAAAAGGACATGGCCTGCTGTGCTGATCTTGCCTGTTCTGGGGAGGGTACTGCTTTTGAGGCAGGGAAATTATCTTTGCGGTTTGTGCATGGGGGTCATTGTACATCCACAGGGGATGTTGTTGGTCAAGGCCCCTACTCCTCGCTGAAGGATTCATGCCTTTTTTTTTTTTTTTGTCTTTGACAACTACAGTTTAATTAAGCAAAATTCCTTGAAGGCTATCTCTCTGTATCAAACAGTGTTTTTCTCCAACTCTTTCGGTGAACAATTGAATGTGAAGGTGAGACTGTTTTAGTAACATTATAGTTTCATACTAGTTTGCAGATAGAGCAGTATGGAGTGCTCAATAGAAATTTTGATTTGCTGCTGCTGTTGTAAGACTCTGCTGTGTTTATCCCTGGAATACCAATTAAGATTGTGTGTTTCACGGAATGCTTGCTTACTCTTTTTGAGTAAGGATAGTTACTGCTGTCTTAATTTCCTTTGGGTTCTTTGAAATTTAATTCTTCAACAAGAAGTACATTCCTTTGCAGGAGTTTTTCCAACTGTTTATGTGAAAAGTTCTGTCGGGGTTTCTGGTGGCGTATTCTTTGTACCTGATATGGTAACAAATATGGATACCTTTGACGCCAAATGTGTCCTTGTTACAACACCCTTTCTTGCTGCAACCAGTGATGCAAAAGGGACATATAATCTACCAGCACTGGATCTCTTTGCCTTAGAACTTGATTGAGGGCCTTACGGCTGCACTGTCTGGAGTACATCTGATGAGTGGTGACACAGGTCATTTATTTGAGCTGGGGCTGCAACAGGTGCAGCACATCAAGGTGTAAGAGCAAAGGCAAGATTGCCAGCATCTTAAATCTCTAGAGTGTTTGCACCATAGGAGCAGCACCCAACAACCAAGATAGACAACCCAACAACATAGAAATAGCTCAAAGCTATTCTAGTAGCCTTCTGGCTCTGACTTCCACCATGACTCTTTCAGAGAATGAAAATACTGGTGCATATGATAAATTTGTTAACTTTTCAAAACTGTCGAGTAGGAGGACTTTGCTTTGTACAGAAAGGTTTGTACTCAGTTACAAAACTGATGTCAAAGTCTCACTGTTTGGAGGGGAACCAACCTACTAATCACCAAACCTCCTAATGCTCTCATGGGGATGTTCTGCCTCTGAGAATTTTGGAGTAATTTGCTCAGCTTGTTTTATTATTCTTTTATCGTGGGTTCTTTTTTTTTTTTTTNCAACAAACCACAGATAAAATCAGTCCAGAAAGAAATGTAATGTTGACTTCACTTAGTGATCAGACTACAGAGGCATATTTGTTTAAATTCCCTTTTGTAATTGGTTCTTGTGTGGGCCACAGGTCTTTCTCTCTGTAGTTACAGTAGCTAGGTTCAGATGGTACAGTAAGTACTTGTTAACTTCCTACTGCTCTTGTCATCTAAGATATTTTCTTCTCTTTGAAATGGAGGCAAGAAGAGGGGGAAAAAGGTGTGATTTTTCATAATATGCCATGAGTATAATAGCAGAAGTTTAAATACTGTATTCAACAATTTGTGTTCTCCTTGGTGTTTTATGAAAGAAACGAGTAACAATCTTGTAATTTTAGGTTTGTTATTTCTGAGTGGTGTGTCAAGTCTGAACCTGGGATTGCTATGTATTTTCATTGCTACAGATATTTCTTGTGCATGAACGCAAGTGAATTCTAGCATATAGAAATTACTTAAAGTATTTAAAGCCAGTTTTCACATCAGTGTAACTGACAGGTTTCTTAAACTTGCTAGTCATGGAGGAAGAGTTCTGCATTCCCGTGTAAAGATGAATTCAACTGGTAGGGCTTTAGTATTTACTGAAGCTAGTGTTCAGGGACAATTTCTACTGCTCTCTAGATAGGAATTTCACTGTAGCATTAATGCTGCTTTTACAGTACAGTTTTGTCTGTGGTTTTCTATGTGTTCTAGTCTATTTTTGATATTGCTAGAACACTTTCTCATGATAAGTCATCAAAAAGCACCTTGTAAGAGTAGGTGAGATGTGCTTTTGTATGTAGGAATAAAATTGGTATGAACACACTTGGTTTAAGGTCTTTATGATTTTGACATTGAAGTAGCAAGAATGCTGTTTTACCAAATAATTGCATTTCAGTTGTTAGCTAAATATGAGGCTAGGAGACAGAAGCAGTCTGTATAAATCACTGGTAGATAGATGACTTTGGAGGGATCTGTATTCCAGGCTTAACAATATGTGCTACGTTTTAGTTGGAACAGATGGTTTGACGGGCTCTTGTCCAGTTCTTTACTTGTTTATCCCTTTGCTCATGCTCTCAGTTGCTCCCCTTCTCAAAGTTATTACTTAGGCTAGTAAGACACTTAGTGCAATCCTCTCAAAAACTGAGAGCTCAGCAAATTGGTAGTCCCTCTTGGTGTAAATGTGTTCCCTGAGGCTGGGGTGTGAAATCCTACCATGTGAAATCGAGGAACGTGCAGGTCTAGCACATACTGATATTTTATCCGGGTATGTTCAGGTGAGTTAGACTTAGACAAACTAATATGCTCTGAAAGCAGTGTGGAAGTAATTTTGATCTGTAGCATGAGTACACCTTTCTGGGATTCTTGCAATCAAGAAACTGTATATTACATCTTATTACCGCTGTATTGCATATAAATATAGTGATACTGAGTGAGACATGCAGCATATGAGGACCTTTGCCTAACAAATGTTTTGTCAGTGCCCAACAGTATATTTTTCTTCCTTGATCTAGACAGCTGTAAAATGCAAACTGGAATGCAGCTGTAAGGCAGTGGAGCCATCCCTAAGCTGGTCAGCCTCTGATGCTGCTGAATGGGTGAAGACATTCCAAGCTCCTTTACTTTCCTATATGCATTCCTGAAATGACAGTCAATGGAAAGTGTGGCATAAGAGTAGCAGCATTCCTCAGCTGTTTCCTTTCTAGTAATTTCAAGTCTGTAAGACAGAATTAGAGAAGGCAAAAGATAATCATGATATTTGGTGGGGAGGGAGCATTGTTGAATTTTTTTTTTTTAATGCATTGTGTTGACAAGGCCTGGTAACCAGCTCTTGTGTTTCAGTTATTGAGCACACTGAATCAGCCACGGTGCTTATCGCAGAAACACTGAATCTTTGCAGGCTCATTGGCAAAACCAAAATTACAGCAATATGATGAAGTCTTTGAAGAAGACTGTTTCCCATTTATGCCCGTGGTGTTAGCACTTACTCCGTTAACAATGTCTTTGTTAGGCTAATGGCTTCTAAAGTTCTGTTGAACACAGTGAAGTATGGAGTTGGCTTTAAGAAGAGGGTGAAGCCTCTGGGTATAAAATGTTGTTTTGGGCCTACACACAGAAGTAGGTTTATCTTCAAGAGGGCAAATAAATAGTTCCTATACTACTGTAGTTTCTCGGTGCTTAAATTTGATCTATGACTAGCACATGACCATTGATTCTGATACTAAATTATCTGTTAGCTATGGTCGTTAGAAATGGTTCTAGCCCTAAAACATTCAAAAGGGCCAAGTCACGCTGATACTTTTTTTAAAAGTTATTTTTAGTTCAGTCTGAAATATGCTTTGATTGATTTTCCTATGTTATGATTGTAGTTCAGAGTCTTGAGTTGAAACTCGGTCAGCTTGCTTTAATATGTGATCAGTTAGCTAGCCACTGGTGATTATTATACCAGTTTTAGTTCTGGGCTGATTATTTAGTTTTGGAGTTTGTTTTACCACCCTGACTGTGAAGAGTAACTAGACTCTTCTCTCTCTATATATATATACTTCTTGAGTCTTTGAGGTTTCTTGTACATCAGGGAATTACTTGCAAGTGTTAGCTTTGTGTTGTGGGTCCGATATATCTCTGTCTTTTGGTTTTTTCAATTTCCTAGAGTTTTCTTTTTTTTTTTCCTTTCACAGAAGGACTGAAATCAATGTTAACATGAAACCTGTTAGTAATTCTAACTAATCTCCAAACTTACAGGACAAATTTACCTTACTAGTTTTCTTAAAATTGCACACTTGGAATAACTCTTTGTCTAAGGCAAAATAACAATATCTTCATCTGGTAACCAAGGTGAACACATCTGACAGTCATGTACACTGTATGTGTGTGGTCAGTGCTGCTTTCTAAAACAATTAACTTAGATGAAGCTTTCACTGAGGAGCTGCATTCCTCTGTCTAAGCTGGGATCCTTGTGGGCCCCTTTTGAAACTGGAATACCATCTCAGACTTATGGCTTTGAGACTTTCAGCTTACAAATATCCTGAAATTTGTTTTAGTGTTCTTGACTGAAAACCTATGCTTTTCTTACTTAAGTGGAAAAGTTGCTACTTTAAGGCTGCAAAGCATGTTGTCCAAAGCTTTAACAGAAGTTTTGTTGCTTGTAGTGTGTTTGCAAATAGATGCAATTATACTTGAAAAAGTAGGCTTAATTAAGCGAGTAATTTTATTGAAATAAGTGGATTTTCCAAAAGTATGCCTTCCTATTCCAGAGATGAAACAATCTGAAACTGCTTGTATTATTTTCTCTATCAGTGTGAATTGACTACAGATCCTGTATTCTAGAAAATATAAGTAACCCTACTTATTGTTGTTGCAGCATTAAGTTACTTTTAATTTTTATTTATATTTTTATGAAAAGTCAGTGCTCTTAGACTTGTTTTGCTAATCTGTTATTTGGAAATGTTTTTAAGCATGGTGCTTTAAGTGTTGAACCCGCCGAAAATTTGGACAAAATGAATTACCTTAGGTTTTGTCCAAAATGAAGACTGAAAATTGGGGTGCCAGGATTGTGTCTGTGGGCCAAATGCGGACTCCTGATAAATAATAATCTCATTTCTATCCAGTCATATAAAACAATGTCTTTAGAAAGCTTGTCAAACTTCACAATTTCCCACCACTTGTATTTTATTCAGCTACTGTAGCAAATTCAATTATTTTAGGTCCTATTTTTTTTTGAGGAGCCTACACTTCCTCTCCAGTAGAAAATAAAAGTTTAGTGCTTATCTCTGAAAGAAGAACTTTTGTGCAATGTCAGTTTCTTGGTTTCTGAGTATAACAGAGGCGATGAATTGTGCTAGCACTGGGACTGTTCAGTGGGTTTTTGTTAATGAAGCTCTCTGGAAATGGCTTTCTGGTCACTCATTGTCTACTTCCTTGCAAGTGCTAGCCAAATGCTCGGCACTTGTTTCTTTGTAGCTGTGTTTGTATGTATTTAATAGTGATAGTGAATGCTAATGCTTGTATGGCACAGTGCTTATCAGGTATTGGTACACTTAGGAAGAGAAACAGCTTTCCTACATCTCTGCAGAGGAGTAATTTAACAGGTCTTCTGTCTCTTGTACTTAATACTCCTAATAGACTTACTAAATATTGAAGGTGGGCTTTGGCTGGATCTGTCAAACATTACTCTTAAAGCTCGTGAAGTTACTGTAGAAACAAGTTTTATCTATAGCTATAGGTAAATAACAGCAGTGGTGATTTAAAAACTACATTTTTTAAGGAAAATAGGGAACAACTGGGTGTGAATGACAGAAGAGACATTATATATTCTGTAAAGTGTTTTACCATGTGGGATCTGGGGGTGGGAGAGCTTTCTCAATTGTTTCCTCAGCAATTAAATAGGTTTCTGTGCTCTCTAATAGTAAAATACATGTCAATTGTAATTATAGCAAATAGCATTTACAAGCTCAAGTAGCTGTTAAGATGTGACTGCTGGAGATAAGCACTATTAGAAGTTTTTGCTCCAAGAAGCCCAGCTTTATGAGAATTTCTGTACCTGCAAACAAAGTGTCATAGCTTTCTGGAGCCGCATCATTACTGGGTTCTATAGCACAAGGAACATGGAAACAGGACTTTTCTGGATGTGTATGGAGCAGTTCCCAAGGGAAGATCCACAGCTTCAGTTTGATTTACAAAAACTTTACAAAAGCCAGGAAAGCCTACTAAAACAAAATGTGTGATGATTTAGATGGTGGATTTCAAAAGCTGTTGCTGCAATTCTGGTTTGGCATCCTTTTTGAGAGGAAGACAACTGCCATGTCAGGTGCGTATGCTGGATTAAAGCATAAAACCAAGAAAGTTCTGGCACAGAAAAGCTTGCATGATAGTAGTCGTGTTAAAAATACTTTTCCATTTAAGTTTGTTTTTAGGATTTTTGTGTTGGTTTCCTTGTGTTTGTGGGGGTTTTTTTTTGTTTCCAAAACGTAGCATATAAATAAAAGCATCACTAAAAGCTGAAGGCAGGTAAACTGTGAGGATTCAAAGAAAAGACCAAATAGCACTTAAAAGTAACTTTCTATTAAGAAGCCTTGGCATCAGACCCAGGTCTTCAGTGACATCATTTATGATCAACTTCACAGAGATGTGACTCAGGTGTTTGGTCTAAGAGCTGATGTGTCATTTCCATCTTTTGGGAGATCCTCTTATGGCTTTATATCTCAATAGCTGCTTACCTGCACATATTGTAACAAATACTTTGTCTTTTCAAGACAAATTATCATCACAGCATTTGAAAGACTTCATTCTTTAATTTCTTGTAGGATTTTGAGTACTTTTAATTTCTTCTCTGCAATTATCTAATTTTATTTTGTATTGTCAAGTTAAATGACTTAAGTATGCAAGAGTTTTCGTGGTCCTTTTTTCCCTTGTTCATTTTGTTTTGTTGTGTTTCACTGCTGATAATGTATTTGATAACATGCTTTGAATTCTGTTAACAGTTGAAGGATGCTTATGCAGAATTTAAACAATTAACACCCTAAGTCAACTGATTTGGACTGCTTCATTGCAGTTTAAATGGCAAATATTACTTGGGTTTTAAACTTGAAGTCGGAACCTTCACTTTTGAGAACAAAAATGGTTTAAAATCTGGTTTCAGCTGTTCTGCAGTTGAGCTCACGATAGGCTGTAAAGCTGAGGAGTGCCACTTAACTAGGAGTGACATCACTATTTATCAATACACGTCTGTACTCAGCTTTTGGTAGCTGTGATTCATGAGACCTGTATTACACCATACAGTTGCCTAAGTTTCTCTTTTTAAGAAGTTCTGTGACCTAGATGAAGGTGGGCATAGGGAAACACAGGGTAAAAAATAATCTTCTGATCCTAAGATAGAACAGTGACAGAGGTAGGAATTTTTTTAATCTAGGTAAATTCCCCCCTTTCTCTTCTTGTCTCCTTCTGTCTCCTTGCTCTACTCACATTACAGAAACTGTTTTTTTTGACAATCAAATCCATTGGCCTTGTAGCTTTTAATAAAAGCAGCATTGGTTAGTCATTAGTAATTTCAAAGTTATAAAAGCAGTCATCAAATTCAAGTCTTAATCTGTAGAGACCTTAACAAGGTGCTAGTGTTTATAGAAACTTTGTGTGTGCCCAGCTTTGATTTCTTTCTCCAAGAGGGGCGTGATGAGGGTTGATTCCATTAGTACTATCAGCAACCATTGAGACACATGATGTTTCAATGTCTACTTTTTCTCCTCCCTGTTAGGATACCTAAGATGACTCTCCATACGCCCAAACCCTTGAGAGCGCTGTAAATTTCTCCCTCTGGAATGTTTTAACTTTGCTTAGTACAAGGAATTGTTCCTGTAAAGCCAAATATTGCAAGACCAATATAAACCAAAGATTTCCATAATACTTTGGCTGTTGTCTACACTCAGCCTCAGAGTGTAGATTGTGGAATGCTTCTGGCACTTCAGGTGACTCTTGATTCACTGAGAACATTGTGACTCTGTTAAGGTATTTACCTCCTTAATCCCAATTATTTTTCTGTAATCATAGAATGTTAAGGGTTGGAAAGGACCTTAAAGATCAGCCCATGGATCCAGCCTGTCCAGGTCCTTCTTCAGAGCCCTCCTACCCTCCAGCAGATCAATACACCCACTCAACTTGGTGTCGTCTGAGAATTTCCTAATGGTAGACTCAATCCCCTCATCCCAATCATCAAATAAAAATGTTAAACAAGACTGGGCCCAGAGGTGATCCCTGGGGGAGGCCACCAGGGGCCATCCACCAAGGGGATGCAGCACCTCTCACCACCATTCATTGGACCCGGCCATCCAGCCAGTTCTTAAGCCAGCAAAGGGTTCACTTGTCCAAGCCATGGGCTGCCAGCTTTTCCAGGAGTGTGCTGTGGGAAATGGTGTCACAGGCTGATGAGTAGCAGAGTAATGGGGCCTTCTGGAATAACTAGGGAAAAGTAATGTGTCTGTGCCATTCTCTGCAAAGGGGCTGTAAGGGAATGAGATTAGCCTTTAATTTGAAAATTACACTGGGCACAGTGTCTAAACTGCAAAATACAGCAGGGCTGTATGTAATATACTGGCTAAATGGACTGGTCTGTCAATTGAGTAAGTGGTGTGCCTACTTTGCTGTCTTGGATTTGAATGTGTACTCTGAGGCTTGTTTAATGTGAGACTTTTCACTTGCCATCAAGTGTGTCCCTTTGTCTCTGCCAAAGGTAGTGTCCAGAAAAGCAGGAATCAAAGGGAAGTGCTGCATCATCAGAAGGGTGCAAAAGGTCTGATTGAACTGGTTATGGTATAGGCTGTAGGATTTGCAGTATTGAGGAAAGCTTACTGAAAACCTCTTGCTGAAGATGCTATAGTTACAAGCAGCTGTGGTCAAGAAAAGTTGCATTTTTGTAACAGGAATAGGTGTCTTTTATAGGCAAATATTAGAATGCTATAAATTAGAGCAAACTCATAACAGGTTTGTTTGTTTACTTAGCTTTAGACCTATTTGCAGATGGCTGACTTTCTGATCTATTTCACTTAAACAACTTTTCATTTCTACCCCAAAAGTGGTAGCCTGTTTTCAGAGCAGGCTGCTGTGATGGCTGTGGTCTAAGTGGATACACTTTTCTCCCCTCTCACTTCAAATGTAAGTTATATTTTATGGCTAATAATTCTTTACATTGAATGGCTTTTCTTTGCAGCTATTAAGAGGTGTTTTTATGTCTGATGTCCCCTGTGTTCAGGGGACTTACTTACTTCAGTTCAGGGACACTACTTACTATCCAAAGTTTTTTGTTTCGTTTTTCAAATAAGTCTTTTCTTCATAATGCTTTCCCTAACTTCCTCTCTTAGAACAACAAACTCTTGCTGTTTCCCAGCCTTTACTTCTGTGGTTGTTGTTTTAGGGAGTTAGTGTGAATTTGCACTGAATCAGCTTTTACTGATTGAATGGCAGGAAACCAGGATAGGTTGACAAATATGTACTTTTTCATGCAGTAGTGATGCTGATCATCTGCACTTGTAGAGGTTGGAGTAGAATTGCTGAGCTAAAAAGCCTATTGAATGTAGAAGTGACAAATTATATACTTAAAAGGATACTTCCATGTATCTGTGACTTGGAATTAAGTGTACTGCCTAGATGAAAGATTTACTGTTTCATCCTTAGTTTAGCTTTGGAAATTGAAGACAAAAACTGAGTGAAATTGCATTAATTGCTAGTGTTCTGTGCTGCTCCCAGGGGACTACTTATTGAAACTTATAAACCCATTTAGTTATTGTAGAAATCTTTAGTCTCTGTGAAAGCTGGTTGCATATTTTAGGATTTCATGGAGGATTGCAATTAGCACTACTTCAGGTTTAGTTTTTGATGAAAATCTGGCTTGTAGGCAGAAGCAAAGCTGGCAATATATGCAGGCAAACTACCAAACAGTTCTGCTAACATGTTCCTAAGGGTCCTACATAAACTGGAAGAAAAATTATGCAGCCTCCTTAATCTGTGTTCCTGGTAGCCATACTGAAACTTTGCCTTTCAAGCAAAAAGGGTTTTGTGGTTGTGCCCTAAGGCTGCAAAAAATATAGAAACCAACTAATGCCAGTGAAAGGTGCAAAATTGTAAGGATCTTTCCCAATATCCAGATCATACTAAAAATTCTTTTCGGTGGAAAGTGCTTTTTGGGTGACCATTAAGAAGGTGAAAGACAAAACAGAGCTGTGTTTTGCTAAAATTTATGTAAAAGAGGGAAAAAAACCCCAAACACAACCAACTGGTTGGTTCTACTGGTCCTTGAAGACAAAAAAACTGCTGTTCTGCTAACAAGGTTTTACAAAAAACTGCTGTTGCACTTACAAGGTTTTACAACCTTTCTGATTTAGTCCTTAAGTGGTGGACACTGTGAGCATTGTACTACTTTCTATTATAAGGTGGGCTGTATTTAATTATGTAAAGTACCTTTAGATGCTGGCTGTTGAGTGTCTGGTGAAAGATGATAGTACTTCTGCCACTGAAGTATATGGAGGATATTTGCTTAGGCTTTGTCTGCTTACTTTTAGGTGAAGTAAAATAGAGGGAGTTTTCTTCTACTTTAAAGATTTATTTTTTTTTTAAATCTCAGTTATGAGACTTTGAGTTTTTAGGGTCTAAGGAATTCTGACTTCCTCAAGTCCTTGGTCATGAAAAGCAAGTACATAGCTGGAGATGGGATGCTTGCTAGAGTTGTGTACCAAACAATCTTCTGTTTCTTGCTGTATTCTGGTGCCTTATTTTTTTTTTATTCCTAAGTTTACCAGAAGGAATAAAATTATTGTTGCTTTGCACATCTTTTTTCTATGTGCATCTAGCCAGCAGTTTTAGAGTGCTGTTTGATATTATATTGACCTAGATAGCATGTAGTATGGTCTTTCCTGTCTTAGTCCAAGCAAGGAGTTTGTCTCCAGTTTAAATGCAAGCATACAAGCTTTAGTCTGCTGAACAGGAATGTCTTTGCTCAATCTATTCCTGGATCTCAGAGCTTACTTTTTTTGGCAGGTAGGTAGGCATGTGTTGTAATCTTTCCACCTACTGCAAAGTTAGTCTGGACAGGCATTGTGTGGTCTTAATTCTTGAAAAGCATGACATAGGAAGCAGAGAAATGAGTGGAGAGGAGGAATTGCAGCATATCAAGCAGAAAAGGTTTGTTACAGAAAGAGAGTAACAAGTTTTGTTATAGCAAAGCATTCTTTGTTCCACAAAGCAGAAATGTAAAATGCAGTTGTTAACTTTAGTGCTGTGTAATAAGCAAATGTTTATTTAGTGCATGGGTTATCTTATATTACTTTCCTAGAGTTTACAGCAGTCTTGCCTTACATTGTCTTTGGACTTGTTTTTTTTTAAAGACGTGTGAACAGGTGACTGAGAGGTGCCAGGGGGCACTGGCTTGATGAGAAATGAGTTTCAACAGAAGGTGTTTTTGAATGTGGCTTTTTTTTAAAATGAAAGTATGGTTTAGATGGTCTGATTTGAATAATGATTCTTTGAACTGGATACAGAAACATATATGCCCAATATAGTTCTTCAGGAGTATTGTTCAGGGAGATCAGGACTTTTGCTGGTGTGCTAACTCATGATTGTCTGTCTGGTTTTCTTGGTTTGTTTTTAGTTTGTTGGTTTTTTTTTTTTTTCCTTTTTGGAGACACTGCTGGTTTTTTCTACACTCTGGTAGCTTTTTGGCTACTGAAGCAGAAAGCTCTTCCAGAAAACCTGAATTGCTCCACAGACGTGGATATAGATCTTTCTGGAGATCCTGGTCCGGTGTTAAGAGCTCACAGTTGTTCCAGTAATACGGGAACTTATGTGCTAACTGCTGAACTCAATGGCTTTTCTCTCATGATGGGCCTGACATACAGAACAGCAGAAATTCCTGGTGAAACTGCGGCTTCACTTGTGCTAGGCTTTGGCTAGACCTCTGAAGACATCATTCCTGCTCTACAGTGCATCAGAGTGGAAGATGTGTGTGAAGTGTGGGGATGAAGAACACCATCAAATACATGAAATATGCTTGCTTGCATTTTAATGTTTGATTCTTTTTGAAGAATTTTTTTTTTAACTTATTGTACCATTCTGTCAAACGTAGATTGTGATTCATTTGTATCTGTAACTGGTGAATTGAAGGGTACTGTATTAGTACGGGGCGGAGAGGGGGTGATGTGTGATTATCCATGGTTCCTGGGCTGTTTGGTGTTTGCTTATGGTGCTTTGTTTTTTAGCTTACCTGCTTCATTTGACTAGTTGGGTAGATGTAATTATTCAGTTTCTTTAGGTCAACTTTACTCCAACATGTAAACGTTTTGGCATTTTTTTGGAAACAGGAATCCTGTTGTATGAAATTATCTGATCTTGTAAAATATAGGGTTTTTTTGTAATAGTGTCTTCAAACATTTAATGTAATAGCTATTAAAGAAAAATGCCATCTTGCTGTTCAAAGACTTTATTTTTATTAAGTTTTTATTTATATAAAGCCAAGATCCTGAAGTAAAAAATTAAAACTTCACCATTGGTTATCTTCTTGCATATAAGATGTATAAGTTAAGATCCCTGGTGGTAAAAAGATCTAAAAGTAGGGTCTCTAAAATCCTTGCAAGAGGTGATAAAACTGTTGCTGAGGGCAACAACTGAGGGCAATGAAGGTTAAATTTTGAATATTGATACTCAAGTATTCTAAAGATTTTTTTAAGTAGATGGGCTGTAACTCTTGCTTCAAGCTAATTTTAATTGCTAATTTCAGCAATTTTTGTCTTGCTTTAACTGTAGTTCTGTAGTTGAGATGTTCTGAACATGCTTAGACTTAAAGCATCCAATAAAAACAAAGTAGCTTGCTTGCAGTAATGGAAAAAATGACTCAGTCCAGCTTGAGAACAGAAATTAGCTAAAAGGCAACCAGTAATTCTTAAAACAGAAGCTAAGTTTAAGCACTTCATAAACGAGGTTGAAGATCATTCTGTAACCAGATCTTAAAAGACAACACAGTACAGTCATCTGAGATTAAGGTTCAGTTCAACTGAGGAAACTCATGCTGCATACTTACAAATGACACCTGAAGAGTAAAGGGTGGTGCCAGTTTGCTTGTCTGCTGTCAATAGCTGTGTGCTTCTTTGGAGTCACAAGGAGGTTGCTGGTGACACAAGGGCCATCAGCTGTTCAGCTTCTCTGGTACCTAGTCTGCATGCCAGAGTTCTGAGATGTAGATCAATTCTCAAATGAAAGAAATAAACCATTTCCTTATGAGCAAGACAAATCATGTATTGCAGTTCCACATTTAACCTTCATTTAAACTTTCTATCTTCAGTTCAAGACCTTAAGTACAGAGTAATTTTGAATATTAAGCATTAATAGGGAAGATTGCTGTAATTACAGAGTCATTACTTCATAGTTGAATGAGGCTAGCTCACAGATGTCTCATATAAAGAATGATATTAATCAAATCAACAATAAGGTGCTTCTTGGATTCTTGTTTAATTCAAGCTGTTCTAACTCTACCTTTGCCCGAGCTAAAACTAGTAGATAGAATGTTCTTTCTAAACTACAGAGTCAGATTCTGCAGGCCTGTAGTTAGATATGTAGCAGGTACCTACCAGAACAATACTTGGAGCTTGTGTTGTAATGCACATTGCAATTGGGTAGACATTTGTTTTATAGATACTTGTTTTTGTTACCTCGGTACTCTCTAAATATGCTTATAAATAACATGGCAGGAGTTAACTCCTGATTTTATGACAATCATATGAGCTCCAAATTACAGAAAACTGGCTTTGTCATTGTGCTTCTCAAGAGGAAGTGAAACTTAAACACAGAATCACTGTTTTTTCAAGGTTATGATTCTCAGTTTTACACTTTTTATCTTCCCCCATCCAATCTTTGATGTTGGCTCCTGCATGAATGCTGTCTCCACTACACAGATGGCTTAAGGCACAAGCATGTGTAGACTTCGTCCCTAGATAGCAACTGGGAAGCTAATAAGAATAGGAAAGTTCTGGAGCATGGTCTTCAGTGTACCTTTATAGGCACTGACCACATTTCAGTCCAACAGTTTTCTAATCTCATTGTTAGACTCCACAAACACTTGAACACAGCAGTTTAAAGCATGGGGAAAATGAACACAGCGAGCCCTTTTTTTGTTATTTGTGGTAACATCCTATTTGTGATAATATCAGTTCACACTTGATAATTTCTTCAGCAGCTATTGTTGATCACTTTTAAGGAAATTATTAATCAGTGCCTGACACCTTAATCTGAAAAGCTCAATTTTCAATGCTTGTATAAGAAACAATGATCAATTTCTTTTTAAGTCTTGTTAAGGTTCTACCATAGACAGTAGTGAGCAAGACTCAAGAACTGCATCTTGCTTCTCCTCCTGGAAACACTTAAAGTTCTGTAAATACCACAACTTCAGTAGAATTATCTGTAAGGATTGCAGATTTGCAGCCAAACTTTACAGCCTTTGGTATACTTGGAGCATTCTTTTTCAGTGCTCAAGTATAAAATGGTATCTTCTAGGTTCTCCAGAACTATAGCTATAACTTCAACGCATCTTTCTAGTTTTTCCCTTCTCTATAACAATAAACAACTCATATCCAAGCACAGGGTTTGCATCTATTTTAGCTAAATGAGTTGCTTAGTAAAAGGAACTATCTATGGTAATACCTAAACCTGATTTACAGCAGGGCTTATCAAACTACTTTTTCTGGTCTGTTGGATAATAATATGCTCTGCTTTTGGAATAGTGTGATTGAATGCAAACCCTAGAGCAGCAAGATGGTGGTGTAAGAGTATTTTCTGTCACTGTTGTTTTTGCTTGCCATCTTCATATGGGACAGCTCAGCTCAGTTTTATTCGGCTTGTTTGATGACCTTATCCATTCATAAATGTGTGAGTGTCCTGTTGCTTTTCCTTAAGACTGTGGGAACTGATTCTCATAACCATCTTAAACCTTTTTCTTCTGAAACTTAACATGTACATTGATTTTAGTGCAGATATATACATATTTTATTGATGAGCATATCCAAAAAATGATGTCGTATGAGGATAAAGAGAACATCTGCAAAGTTACTGGAGTAACTTTGACTGGAAAGTGATTTGGTTTGGATTCAAGTAGTCTGAATGTGAACTTCTCCTTCTTCACTTCGAGCTCAAAGTGAGTGTTGCATTCTGCTACATATCTTTCACAATTGTCCTCTGCAGTTGAGATGCAATTTTGTGACTAAAATGAGGATGAGCACTCATATGTGTTCAAGGTCAGCTGTTTGTAGGGTTTCAAAGGATGCTTTACCTTTGTGATCTTACTAGGCTTAAAACTTCAAAATCACATATTAAAACTTTGGAGTTTCCCTGACCTGAATTTCCATTCTTTTGCTAAATGATCATAAAGACTAGTGGGCTGAATTTTGTTGATAATCAATTACCATCTCTTCTCACTATTCCTGGGCAGCAGCAGGAGTGGGATGAGGAAAAGGGAAAATACAAACTGATTCTAAAATTTTTAGCTTATGACTGCTAATGGCTGGATATGAAGGCCCAGAGTGACTGTGCAGCATCATCTCCTGTTTGCGTAGGGCACCACATCTTGTGCACTACAGCTTAAGATGTTTAATTGCAAAGTACGTGACTGTTTATCAACTTGTTCTGTCTCAGACAATAGTGATTTCCATGGGAAGAAAGTAAACTATAACCCGGACTAACTTGGAAAGGCAATAACTCACCTGCCATCTTATTTCCTTCTCCTTCTTACTCACTAGCATTTTACAGAGGAATGCTTGTGATATTCATGTTTGCAGCATGCTATAGTTGTGTCATCTTTCCCTAACCTAATTCAGTCTTAATGAGTAAACCCTCAGCAGAGCAATAGTAGGTATTTTTTGAAATAGTCCTAAAGGCAGGAGTGTTAATTCTATATTTATTGCTTCAGTTTTACTCTAATTTATATTTAGTGAAGGACTGATAGGGAGCGACTTTGAATCTAGAAGTGTATCAATTCAGTCCTTCCAAACCACAGTTCAGCATACCCCAGCTGAGGCATCCCACAGTGGCAATCTCTGCCCTTAAAGATTTCTTCTAAGGAGAGCTCATATATGTGGCTTTTTGAGTCTATGACCTTGTAAAATATGCTTTTAGCAAGTTGATACCCTGCAGAGCAAAAATATAGTTGTAGCTACTGTATGAAGTTATCTGAAGTAGCTTGGTATAATGGTACATTTTTCTGAACTAAGAATGCATTTACTTTAGCTAGGGGTATAGATACTGTGAACTCTGGTGCTGTTGTTATTATAGACTAAATGCCTACTTAAGCACAAGTGGGCAGCTCCTGTGCATTCCTGTGCCCTGTTGACAGCTCCTGTACAGTCCCATGCCCACTCACTCTTGGGTAGGGAAATTTAATGTGTTCAGTTGGCAAGTCGTGGTAGATGAGCTTGCAGTTGGAGTGCAGTAACTTCTAAAATATGATACAAGAACTAATTGAGCAGTCCATTAAATTGTTACTTAGGTCTACCCAGTGACACAATCTTGAGAACTAGTCTTAGTTGTACTCTGTGGATAAAATTACATAAATCTACAGCTACTTAAAGAATGTTTTTAATTTGGGGGAATGTTAGCCAAATGAATTTCAAACTTGGGTAGAGATGGCTCCTGATTCACAGTCTGGCATGTAGGTTTCAAATGTGTTTAGTCTCAGGGTCAAATTTAAGATTAAGTTTAAGTTTTACCTTTTACACAAAGGTAGTTGTAATTTTTTTGTGTTTTTACCATGGTCTCATTTTTTTTTAACCATGTACTCAGTTTCTATAATAAAGCTAGTTCTGGGTCCTGTTTAGCTACACACTGCTTAGCTTCTCTAATTTGTTTTTTGTCGGTGTCTTTGTTAGATGGAGTATATTTGCTGAGGTGCGAAAGGGCAGCTAGGTCTGGCAGCAGCTGACATTTACTGGAAGAAATAGTTCTGTTCAGATTGTCTTAATCTACAGACACATTTTGTTTTTGTCTTTAGGAGTCAATAGACTATGTGTTAAATGAAGAATTACATTCTGGTCCTACTTAAAGGAGGTGCAAAGTGTCCTACTTAATTCAACAGATTTGGTAATCTGGTATACAGATTAATGCAAATATTAAAGGGAGGTAGTATTTAAAAAGTATGGCAGAGTTCTCTAGAAATTTTGATGCTGCGTTAGAGATGTTGCTTCCCAGTGTTTAAGTGCTTGTTTCCTTCTGAAAAATAAACCCTAGAGTTGTTGTCATGCTGGCACATACCTCTAACTGCACCTTTTTGTATTTCTGTATTTATCTGTCTAATCCTGAAGTTCTACTCATTTCTTTCTTGCCCCTTTTTCTAGACTGCTGTTTCCTCCCATTGAAAGTTCCTTTGCCCTTCTCGAGTGGAAGCCCTGAAGTCCTCTCTGTTTTATACGCCCATCTGTTCAAGAATGTTGCTTTCTTCAGTTCTCGCTGTCCTTTCTCTGTAGACTGTGTATTACCATCTCCTTATAAGCACTTGCTTGTTAGAGTTATTCTTGTTGGAATCTAGGCTACAAATAATCTTTCCATGCGGCAAGTTGCTGCCTTTGATGAATGCAGGCTGCAGCCAGTGGCTGGCAGGGAGATTTGCTTTCAGACCCCTGAATTAGGCTTTTCGTGGTACTTTTCATTTGCACCAAAATCAAGGATGTTGTGTTTATGAATGCTGCTTGCAGTTTTGAAATTGATCTGGTCTTCATATTATGTAAAGAAATGCCTTCAGTTGAATATTAAGTTATAGATTCTTGTGGAAGGCTATTTACATGAGCTCAGTTAAGGCAAAAGTAATGTTATGTGTGTAAGATTTAATTCCAAAGTGTCTTAAAAATGTACTGCAAATTTTCATCTTAACTGTGATATATGAACTGGACTAAATGGGTAGATTAGTGTAAGCATTTTCCATGGGAATCCCAGTGCCTTATATGGTCAACTTGCTTTGTAGTGTTCCAGTGAAATGAAGGCAGCCAACAGCAGAGGGAAACAAAACTAGCCCAGCTTTTTTTTAGCTTTGTCTGTAATACCGTCTTTCTTGGCCTCCTTCAGTAGCACAGTAGCTAATTATTAAAACTGAAAGTGTGGCAAGAGCCTGTGTATCTAGTAGAAGAAATTTCTTTTGTGGTAATGACTTTATACTAAAGATTTACTTAATTTAATGAAGGGTAGTAGCATATAGATAACACTGCTTTATTGCATAATGCCCTTTTGCTATCATGTATGCTGTTGTGCCTCTACTCAAGCTTGTAAACTGAACACAATTCAGTAGCTGTGATTACAGCCAGAGCAGGGTAGAGGGGGTGAATCCCCTCCCTTGGGCTGCTGGCCATGCTCCTTTTGGTGCAGCCCAGGGTTGCCTTTTTGGGCTCTGAACACACACTGATGGCTCATGTTGAGTTTTCAGCAACCATCACCCCAAGTCCTTCTCCACAGGGCTGCTCTCAGTCACTTTTTTGTGCCTGAGGATGTGCCCTGTGGATGTGCCAGGGATTACTGTGACCCAGGTCTAGGACCTAGCACGTGTCTTTGTTGAAGTGCAGGAGGTTTGTGTTAGCCCATCTCTCAAGGGCGTCCAGATCCCCTGGATGCCATCACTGTGCACAGCGGTGTCATCAGCGAACGTGCTGAGCATGTGCCTGGTCCCACTGGCAGGGTTGCTGACAAAGATGTTGAGCAGTGTCTGCCCCAGCTCCTGAGGGACTCACTGGTCTCCACGTGGACAATGAGGCATTGGCCACAACTCTTACATGCAGCCATTCACTCATTTCTTTATCCACCAAGCGATCCACTTCAAAGCACTTCATCACTAACCTACTGTGATGAGAGAAGTATCAGTAAAAATGCTATAGTATTAATTTAAATTACTTAAAGTTAAGAGGGTTTTTCCTCCATATAGCTGTCTGAGACCTTTAGCATTCCTTCAGTTAATCATACAGCTCCAGTCCCTGATGTGTGTGAAGAGAGGCCAGTCTTACTGAGTGATAAGTCATTTTTGCTTCTGTTGATACGGAGCATTCCAATCAGTTCTCACAAAAGCAACTTTTGGTTTTTTGTGTCTTTTGGTTGCAGCTTCTGCTAGCTTCATGTAATGACTTGAACTCATTGTTTTAGCAGAAATGGTGAACAGATTTCTCTTATTAATGATTTTTAGTCTTGAGTTACATGGTCTGTGTCATTTTGTTCTAGGCTGAAGAGTTCTGCCTGTTGAGTTCTTTTTCTGGGACATAGTCCATCCCTTTGACTAAGACTGGATCTGTATGAAGTCTGTTCTTTTACTGTTTTCAGCTATGAAGCTGTAAAGGAGGGCAGAATTTTAATACTAAATCAGATTTGCAGAAGCAAAATCTCCTTGTATGGATCTATGTATTAATATTCTAGCATTTTGCAGTGAGATGGGATTTTTCAGAAGAAGACCTTTTTTCAGGTATTTTCAGATATACCAGAAGAGTGCTTCAGGGAAAAGCTGATATCCAAAAGAATATACCAAGACCTAAAAAACCTACAGTGCCATACAGTGATATATCTGTGTTAATTTTGAGTATGATAATTCAGAACAGAGAATCTGTACAGATGTCATGGTGCTGTGGACTTGTAAAATTGATTTAGACTTAGGCTGGTACTATGTATGCTGTGACCTCTTTGCCTCCACTAGCACAGAGGAGGAAGCTGTAAGATGCAAAAATAGAGTAGGGACGTAGGAGTGAGTCAGAAGAGTGGAGGCAAGAGCAAGCTGTCAGATGTGGGCTGGCTGTCAGGGTGACACTGAGAGTTAGGAAAATTAAGTGATAGTGTGGGAAAGAAAGACTGATATTGGGAATACTGAAATAATGGAACTTAGTCTTTGGTGTATTAGATACGAGGTAATGAACCTGAAATCTGTACTTGGACTTAACATGCATTAACCTTTTAATACTCTATTATGTCATCATACCTAGATTACAGGGCCTCATAGAGGATTTGCTCTTGGGATACTTCAGGACATCTGATGAAAGATGCTGTTGCTCATCAAACTTTTGCTTTATCAGTGAGGGGGAAGAGAATGGTGTATGGGGTAACAGACTGCAGGGAGATCTGTATGCACTTGTGATGGAAGTGTAATGGAAGGAAGCTTTCCTTTAGCCATATGAAGTAATGGATGTCCTAAAACCTCAGCTCCATGGTATTTCAGATTGTGTGGTTAAGTCAGGGGATATGTTTTATGATAACCTATTTGTTTGTTTTGTTTGTTTTATGATCTGTAAAGCAATAACTTTTAGGGTGGAGGTTTTATGAATCCTGCTTATGTACCTAAATGGTTGTTAAGTGGGAAGTAAGAGCACATGAAAGAGTGAATTCTATTTGGAACAATATTTAAGTAGTACAGGCTGAACACTGAAATGTAAAGAAAAATCCGTAATTTTGAATAGCCACACATTATGGAAATACTGATCATTTCACAGATAGAACAAAACAAGTTCCTTTAGCCACGGCAAAGTAGAGATCATGTAGGACTGCACACAGGTCATAGATTTGTGGGGTCAATTGCTTTGGTTTAGGCAGTATTAATTAAAGCATTTCTTAGGCCTGAAATATTTGGTTGTCCAGCCTTAGTACTGCTTATATATAGGTGCATGAATGAATATTTAATGTCAAAGTAGAGTCCTTAGAGAAGCATAAAGCTCTAGCACATTTTGCCTAACATAATAGTGAAAATTAAGCTGGCAAAACAGTTTTTCCCTTCAGAAGTCTTTTTGTAGAGGTGTGCATTGTAGAGGAGGAAAAGCAAGGTCAAAGCATCAAAGGTCATCTTCTGGGATGTCAGGGAGTGGGTTTCTCTTTTCTGTACAACATGGAGTCAGTTTCTCCCCATATACTCTGAGGTATTTGGCCCCTAGCCTGATGGATAGAGTTTTCGTGAAAATAAATTGAGAACCAGTTTTCCAAACAGTTTGCATTGCAGAAGCTTTCAGTTTACAGCATGATTGAATAATAACAAAAGTCACATCACATGGGCCTTTGTCCATCTGTCTTAAATGTGAAAACTTGGAAATCTTCCTTGCCAAACTCTACCCCTGTCCTTGCTACTGCTCCTCCCCTTCCAGGGACATTGAGTGGCTACCCACCAAAATTCTGCAGTGCTTAGATTTTCCCATGCTCAGGCAGTGTGTGTGCTTTCTCCATGAAGTTAGAGCAATTTCTTTTTTTGTGTTTTGTGGGGGTTGTTGTTTTTTTGTTTGTTTGTTTTTTTGTTTGTTTGTTTGTTTGGTTGGTTGGTTTTTTTGTTGTGGTTTTTTTTTTCCCTTTTTCTGAAACTTGTTTAGTATTTGTCAGTAGGTATTTGTGGGGGAAATATAGTCAGTGAAGCCAGTGTGCATTCGTATGACTGACCTTGAAGCCAATGTGCTTTTCAGCCAGGTTTTCATTTTTGTGCTCTTTAATAATAATCATATTTAACTAGAAGTCTGTTGTACAAAAAACAAACTTTAAAACATTTGTGATTGATTTTGTGATGACATGTGTACTGCTAAGGTCAGGTAAACAACAGACTTCTGGGCTTTTGTTATTTCTTTCAATCTGACACAGTCCTGGTAAAGAGAAGGTCAGTGTGTTTCCTCTCCTGATGTTGATTCCTCCTGATTCAAAGATGTCAGCAGCCTCTCAGAAGTTAGAAATCAACACAAATTAGTTACTGCATAATTAGCAATTTAGACTTTTGTCCTTTCTTTAGAATCCTTTTTAGACTGTAACTCTGAAGTGTCTGAAGCTCCAGGTGCAACTGCGGCAATACTCTACTTCGCTGCCTTGAAAAGGGTGTGCTCTTCTTCCCACCGTGCTGTTTTCTTTCCCTCCTCCTTTTTTGTTTGTTTCAGTGGGTGGGGAGGAAGAAAAGGTTGTTTCTGCCTTGCTGGTTAGTGAATTGGCTAATGGAGAGTCTGACAAATGCTTTTGGGAGTGTGCAGTTGAGAATGAGGAGGGAGACTGGGACCTCCCTGTTTGTCAACAGTGAACTCGTGTAGAATCATGCCCTGAGTGATTATGATTAGTGTATGTTAGCTCAAAGGAATTAAGGGTTTCTGGTTTTATAACACTACCTCCTGCAGGGAACAGATTATTGCTTAAAACTCATCTTGAAACCTAGGCAAGTTATCAGATAGGAATGGTATTTATAAGTACTTTGAAATATTGTCGTCATCTAAATGTCACAGATTCTAAAGCAAAATATTCAGATGAGGGTCTAATTGCTATCAGCTGGGGTATGGTTTTTGTCTAACTGCATAAAATAAGTGTAGCAGGGAAAGAAGATCATAAAAACTCACTTCAAATGCTTCCCTAAAGTGTGTGTTTTTATCAGCATTCAACTACAAGAACTTTTACCAAAGGTATATTCCCCTAATCTCTTAAAGGTGGTATTGTGTGCAGGTAAAGACAGTGAAAAAATACATCAGTGTCAAGTTTCTTTAGTGCCTTGTCTCCTTGGAACTCATTTCTGAGCTTCCAAAATTTGGCATATACAGAACTGAAAAGCTAAAGGTGAACTGCTGCAGTAGGTGTACAAATTGTTCTCTGGCAAAAGTAGAGAGGACACCATGATTTTGCCACATTGATTTGGCGTGTATCCTGTGGGTGACAGTATTGCTCATCTAGTTACAGGTTTTTTTCTCTTAATTCTTGCTTGGATAAAGTTGCTCTTAAGAAGGTTAGCAAGAACTAAAAAATTCAGGGTTTAGTAGCTGACAGGTTTGGCTTTACACACAGAGATAAGCTGATTTGTGAGGATCAAAGCTGGCAAAGCTGGCAGCCCATGGCTTGGACAGGAGCACTCTTTGCTGGGTCAGGAACTGGCTGGATGGCTGAGCCCAAAGAGTGGTGGTGAACAGTTCTGTATCCAGCTGGGGCCAGGCACCAGTGGTGTCCCTCAGGGGTCTGTGCTGGGGCTAGCTCTGTTCAATATTTTTATTGATGACATGAATGAGGGTATTGAGTCTTTCATTAGTAAATTTGCAGATGACACTAAGCTGGGAGCGTGTGTTGATCTCTTGGAAGGGAGGAGGGCTCTGCAGAGAGACCTGGAACAGTTTGATGGATGGGCAGAGTCCAATAGGATGAAGTTTAATAAGTCCAAGTGCCGAGTCCTGCATTTTGGCAACAATAACCCCCTGCAGTGTTACAGGCTGGGGATGGTATGGCTGGACAGTGCCCAGGCAGAAAGGTTCCTGGGGGCACTGGTGACAGCTGCTGGTCATGAGCCAGCAGTGTGCCCTGGTGGCCAAGAAGGCCAAGGGCATCCTGGCCTGGATCAGGAATGGTGTGGCCAGCAGGAGCAGGGTCATTCTTCCCCTGTGCCCAGCACTGGTGAGGCAGCACCTCGAGTGCTGTGTCCAGCTCTGGCCCCTCAGTTCAGGAAGGACCTTGGGACGTTTGAGCACACCCAGAGGAGGCAACGAGGCTGGAGAGGGGCTGGGAACACAAACCCTGTGAGGAACGGCTGAGGGAGCTGGGGGTGTTCTGACTGGAGAAAAGGAGACTCAGAGGTGACCTTATCACTCTCTACAACCTCCTGAGAGGTGGTTGTAGCCAGGTGAGGGTTGGTCTCTTTCTTCAAGCTGCCAGAACGAAAGGACAAAGTCCTTTCAAAAGGACGAACAAAAGGCACAGTCCCCTGTGCCATGGGAAATATAGGTTGGATATTAGGAAAAAGTTTTTTACAGAAAGGATGATGAAGTGTTGGAATGATCTGTCTGGGGAGGTGGTGGAGTCACCATCCCTGGATGTCTTTAAAGACAGACTGGATGTGGCAGCCGGTACCATGGTTCATTTGAGGTGTTAGGGGTGGGTTGAACTTGATGATCTTGAAGGTCTCTTCCAACCTAATGATTCTGTGATTCTGTGAAAGGCTCTGTAGAGGATGGGGAAAATACAGCTGTATCCTTGCCCTGTCTGTAAGCTTTTTCCTAGGACTTGTAGAGGCTTAGGGGATAGGAGGCATGACCTCTTGAGAGGCTGCAAATTGTGCCACTCAGAATAGGCGTGAGCAGAACTGTGACTTGAAGAGCTGTAAAGTCTTGCCAGTGAAATGCTGCAGATCTGCTGTCTTACATGTTCAGTGGCAGTGGTGAAGGTGGTACAGCATGAATCAGAGCATGCAAACAAATCCACCAGAATGAGGCTTGAGATGATGCTGGTACTGGAGTGCACACAGCAGTTTGGAAAAAAGAATCTGCTTTTGTAATACTGATGAAAAGTACAACATTTTTAGTATACCAGTACTTCTAATATAGGGATGGAAAGTCAGCATATAATCATTCCTGACCTCTGTATCAGAATAAGTACCAGAGACTCTGTATCAGTGTCTAGTTTGCTTTTTAATGCTATGAGGAGAACAATAGTAACACTGGTTGTAGATGCAGTCTAAAAAATTGCTTCTCAAAAATACTCAGCTTGTGCTAGGTTTTCATGCATTGTATATGAAAACAGAAGGTAGTGTGAGACTTGATGGGTATGGGTATACTATGACCAAAAAAAAGGAAATCATTTTTAACTCAGGTTTGGAGAGACATTCTTCAAGGTGTCCTCTCCTGAGGAAGCCTGTTCAGGTTCTGCAGTAAAGGTATCTCTGCTAGTAAGCTTGCATGAACATCTGTGAACAGTTGTTCTGAGTGGGGTAAGCTTTCATCTGGCAAGGCTGCAAGCTTAACAAGCCTTGTTGGACCCATGTTGTTTCAAAACTGTTTGCTACTGCCCCAGATTATAGGAGTGAGCATCAGCTGCATTCTTAGTTGATCAGGTCTGGCTCCATGGTGCAAAAAAAGCAGTGGTGCTGTTGGTGAAGCTAAGCAAAGCTTTTGGGGCAGTATAACTGTGTTGACATGGTATTGCATTCCTGCTGATAAGCCTAATCAACTTCACTTATCTTAGAATCTTTCACATGGATTATTTTTTGTTTGTTTGTTACTTTTGATTTATTTTATCCAGTATGGCCGACAAGCTAACACTTTCAGGCATTTCTGTTGCTGCTTTGCAGTGCTGGTACACTGTTACCAGTCCTTTGCTGTTTTTCAGGTATTTCACAGTCTGTTTAGAAAACAAACACTGGCAAACTTGAAGCTGCATGAGTTCTTGAATAGTGGCTAGGGAGCTGCCCAAGCACACTCGTGATTTGTGTGACCAAGATCCACTAAGTTAAAATAGTGATCAATGGGGTTTAATATTCTTCCTTAATACTAGTAGACTAGAAGATATATCAGCCTCATTATGCAAGACAAAACTTTCTGATTCTTTCAAAACACAAACTAGAAGTATTTGTAGACCAATTTTCTATATTTATATATATATGTTTATATATGCCCTACATATTGTTTTCCATTCTTAACATATCCAAAAAATGCTTTAGAATTCCTGCCCCTGACAACTGTGTTTTTTCATTGATGTTTGTAACTTTTCTTTCTAAATTTTTACTTTGTTACTTTACATTTATATTACTTGTACTCATTTTTACTTCAGATTTTATCTTGATTGTCTCTGTTTTATTTGTTAAAATGATTTTTAATTGCTGCCATACTTTTGCTGTATTTACTCCTATAACATCCTAATAAAATTTCTTTTTAGAATAATGGCTTCTGGTCCATGTGATATCCATTCAGAGGATTAAAAAAAAGACTTGAAAATTGGCTCTTTTAAAATGCCATGTATTGTGTATCTATAGTGATACATAGTGTTGTGGATGGGTCTTAATAAACTTAGATTATTTTACTTGTTGGCTGTTGTCTTCCTGACCATTTTTCAGTGTAATTGGGATGTAAGTGGTTTCTTAGGAACTTGTGATTACTTGCAGTTTTTTTGTTAATCTATCATAATGAGTTTCTAATGGGACAACTGTACCAAAGAATTTCCTGTTTATATAGACCAGAGGGAATCTGATGTCAAAGTTGGTACTTCTGTCGTGCTCTTTTGGAGAGAGAGGATTCCAAAGTGGATGTTGTTAATTTTGTGGCTCGAGAGAAATCCTAGATGTCCCTGTTAGGAAGTACTCACAGCTTTCTTGTGCTAGTGAAAAATTTGGAAAAGTAGGCAAAAAGTGGTTGTTGGAGGTGGGACTGGGGTTGCTGCTGGGGCAAAGGAAGCACCCACATGGGAGCGCAGGTTTCATCTTCCCTCCAACCAGAGAGGCCTTGCTTAGCCAGTTCACAATGTAGCGAGCCTATTGAAGAGGGTGTTAAGTTACAGTGTGGCAAAAACGCCTTTTTTAGAAGTTGCAAACTTTGTGCAGATGAACAGCTGCATAGCTGACCTTTGACAGAGAGGGAGTTTGGTCTTGAATACTTCTTTTTATTCTTTACGTTTGACAGAGGCTTGTAGTGTGTTTGATCATTATCTCTTTATTTGTTTGAACAAAGAATTTAGTTAACTATTCTGAAGTATGCATGTAAATCATTTTAGAAGATTGTCTAGCAAAGGGACACCATGAATATATTGTTTTTTCAGCTTCCAGAGGTTTCTTTAGGTGACTTGGCTGACTTGAATTTTGGCTTTAGGTATATCCTGATGTCATCTTACACTTGCAGAGAATTTGAGTCTCGGTGACCTTTGTTTGTTGCAAGCACCTTACCTTTTGGAGACCACAGGGACATTCTTTGTGCAGATTAAATGAGAAAAAAAGCTTTGGACAGGTTGTTCCAAGCGATGCTCTGTGTGTTCCTATAATGTGGAATATGAAAATGTCTGTGAAAATTACCTGACACTGAATTTTTTAGCATTGTCTATACATTCTGCACTCCCCTGGGTAATTCCTTCAAACTTAGAACAGAAAGCAAACCAGGTCCCAGTTTCTTCTGATTTTGTTCTGAATGTATTTCTGAATGCAGAAATTAATTGAGCAATTGTAAAATCAAGTTACGTATGTTTGTGTGTTCCACAGCCATTGGAGAAAAAAAATTGGGTAAGATTGGAGGGCTGCTTCCTGGGGTTTTTTTGTTGAAAATTTAAGTTAAAGTGAATAGACATCACTGTTACGTGTAAAACGCACTGTGCTGTGAGGATTACTCTGGAGGTTTCTCAACACTTCTGTGTTGGCCTGCCTCAGAGCAAGGCCTGTCTTGAGGAGCATTGAGATATTACTGCTGATATGCCTGGCAGAGGTGTCTGACACCTGCAGGGTTGCAGGGATGGGAAGCTGCAGGTTGCTCACCATATTACCACCTGAATAGACAAAAGCTATAATATATAATATAAAAATACAGCTTTGAGAAAAAGCAGCTGTGTAATATTTACTGGGACAAGTTTGGCTGATTTGCTTTTGGATAATTTCACTTTAACTCTAATTAGAATTTTTTAGAAAAGCCTTGGTTTTCTGCTAGATTTTTAATGAGCCTGTCAGAATGCTTTACTTTCATCCTTGAACCTGCTGACTTGTAACCTAAGTCAGCTTCAAGACTTAGTAGATTTTTGAAAAGCTGAAAATTATTTCATATTTACCTAGTCAATTCAATGAGTCATAAGTTTGATCACAAATTTAAGAATTTTCTAGGATTTACATTAGAGAAGAGTAGTTTTTCTTTTCCCAGTCAAGGAACAGAAAGTAGTAGAGGCAAGATATTTTTTCCTAAAAATGGAAAATTGAGAAACAATTAGTTTTGTTGTTTATATGTAGTCCTACTGTTAAGTGGCTTTGTGCACAGAATGCACTTTTGAGAAACAAATATATGTTTAAGCAATTTGAAATGCCAGTGTTACTTCTCATTTTATTCTTGGTTCCATCCCTGTATGAGGTTTTTCATTCAATTTGATTATATTAACTTTTTACATGTAAAATGCATATAAATCTAACTGATATATTATTCATACTTCACGTGTACTTCTTTATTCTATGTTAAATTGAGTTATACCAATTACTATTTATTTGCAGAGATTCCTCTGCTTAGGCAGTAAAAGAGCCTTGACTGATACCAGCCTTATCAGCTTACTATATCTACTTTTACTACTAATATACTTTATAATGCTAAGGATAAAATCAGACATGGCAAGTGCTAATTGAATGAGTGTCTCACTGCTTTTTTGTACCTGTAATCTTGGTTTTTTTCTGTCTAAAAAGGTGCTTTTTATTGTCAGCAGTAATTTGTAGTAGGAAAGTGAGCATACAGAAAGTCTGTCTTGATTACTCTAGGATGCTCTATCAGCATGTAAATTTTTACCCTTGATGGGGCAAAGGGTTATCATTGCTTTTCTTAAATTCAATGTTATTACTTTATTCTACTCAGTTTTGCCACTTCAATTAGGTAAAATTATAAAGCAGTGAAAACTTCCCCTAGATCCTGCTAATGCAGAAGATTAAACGTCAGCTGATGACTAGAATACAAAGAGCCTGTGAGTTCACAGAGGAGGTCTGATAGATATGGTCAGGTTTGCTTTCTTCCAAGGCAGTGCAGTCTTCCACTCCGAAGAACTCACAGTTGTATACAGGTGATAATCAAAAGCAGAGGAAAAAAAAAGAAAACCACACAAACGAAGAAAACTGTTTATGTAAACAGGTTCTCCTACAATGTTTGATTGATGCCTTTTTGTTTTGCTAGATAATTTTGGTTAAGAAAGTGCATTAGGGGATATCAGGAGGTTAAGTATTTTAAATTGAAAAGCTGCTTTGGCTCAAGAACTTGATTAGTCACCCATATGCTAAAAGCGGGTTATGTTTACTCATGGAAAAAAAAAACCCTATTTGAAATGCAATTGGCTACTGTTTAATTTGACTAGGGCAAAAATACGTGCCCTATATGACATTGCTTTCTCATTCTCAAATGTAATATTTACACCTTATGTGACCCTGAAAAATAACGGCTATCTGCCAGAGTTGTAGCAGTAAATGCTTAATGAAAGCATAACTATATAATGGCACTGTATTTTTACAGTATGCCAGTTTTGTTTGCTCCTGAACCTTGTTTCTTTTCTGTACTTGTCAGGAGGTAGATGTGGGGGGTTGTATGTCTCTGTCCCACTGAGCATGGTGCATCAGCCACAGGTCTTGCTCAGCCTTGAGAAAAGACGACTGAAAGAGGACCTCGTCAGTGTCTATGAGTATCTGAAGGGAGCATGTCAGAGGATGTTTCCAGGCTCTTCTCGGTGGTGCCAAGCAATAGAACAAGAGGCAGTGGGCAGAAACTGATGCACAGGAAGTTCCACCCGAGTATGAGGAAGAACTTTACTCTGCCCTGCAACAGCTTGTCCTGAGAGGCTGTGGAGTCTCCCTCACTGGAGACACTTGAGAACTGTCTGGACACAATCCTGTGCCATGTGCTCTTAGGATGACCCTGCTTGAGCAGGGGGGTTAGGCCGGATGATCCACTGTGGTCTCTTCCCACCTGATCCATTCTGTGATTCTCTGATCCGTTGAAATTGCCTCAGAAAGCAAGCTGCGAAGGCAGAGACCAGAAAAAAGAGAAAGCCATTTGTGAAACAAATGAGCCTGAAATTCAGTTCTGGATGTGACTCGCAAATTCACTGATTTTTGATAGGTTTCAACAACATGTAGCTAAAATGAGAATCTGCCATATGTAATTTATACATACTTACCTGCTTGAGCCTTCAGGGGTCAAGACAGCTTGTGAATTTGCACACTCTACCAGCTATAATACCACGGTGTCAGTCAGATCTTTATTTATCCATTTCACCTGGTAAACTCAACCAGGTAAACTAAACCACTTGGCATGTGGTTAAAAAGCTGCCTAAGAAACCTGAAAGTATATTTATAAACAAGTTCCACAAAAATTACTAGTGTTCTTTTTAAATTGAAAGAAATCAGAAGGAAAAGCAGAAGGCACTTAATACCACAAGTTAAAGAAAAAGCCTAATTTGTGTGAACTTTAGACAGAGATTGCTTCATGGAGTCCAGTTCTTTCACCAGCTTTGTCAATATGTTGAGCCAGGAGAAAAAAGGCCATTCAGGCAAATAGATCTGCACCAGCATCAGTAACTTAGTCTTTCAATGCTATTTGGTTTGATCTTTTCCAAAATACTTTTTTCCATGGCATCTCATTTTCCAAGGATTGTTTGAGGGGTTTAGGCAGATGTTTTTGGCAGGTTGTCTTGAGATTTTCCTTTGAGTTGTAGTAGATGAATACCATTAAAGGTTAATATTACACATTTAGTACGTACATTTTAATTAAGAGATAACTTCTGGTGTGGGAATTTCAAGTATTCCTGAAAATAGATATTCACAGGGCTAAAAGTGAAAACAAGTATTTATTTGAAAGCACATGTAATACTAGATAATCTGGAATATGTGGGATTATTTCAAGCAAGAACAGGAAAATGGGCATTAGACTGGGTTGTTTTGTCCATATAATGTCTGTCAGAGTGAATCTTGATCCATTACTAGGACTGGGAACACTAAGGCTAGCATCTCTGGTTAGAGTAAATAATGTTGCAGCAGCCAACTCTCCTCTTCTTATTTATCTTGGCAGGAGGTTAGAGAGTAAGAATAATTCTTTCTCTACTTGAAACACTCTGAAACCACTCAAATATATGTATCCTATTGCAGTCCTGATTAAGATCTATGATTAAGCATTCATTAGGATTTAAATAATGGGAAATCCCTATGAGATTAATTTTTTAACATGTAGATTATATCAGTCTCAACAGCAATAGATTTTAGTATTTTTCATTAATTGTGTCCACTATTAAACTTGCAGATTTGACTGTAAGTTACAAACTGGCAAAGCTTAAGGGCCTGTAATTAACTTAGTAATTCAGTGTTGCAAACAAAACAAGACAGAATTGTAGGATGGAAATTACATTGTACTCTTACTGCATATTTGAGCTAAACATTTACCGATTTCATTTATCTCCTGGTTTTAGCTTGGAGCTGAAAGAAAATCTTAAGTGAACTTTTGTTGAGATATACTCATGTATATCTCAGAAAACTTAGACAAGTTGTTTACATGAAGTGGAAATTATAGCTAAAAAAGCTTGAGTTCTGGAGTGATTTGTCTATTTTTGCCAGTGTTTGACAGTTCTGCAAGATTTGAATTAAGTAGCGATGGTTAATGAGTGCTCAGTTTCAATAGCCTCTGCATGCCTTCCCCATGAGACTTGAATGGACATGACGCATTGCATCATCCTCAAGTAGTGTTTTTTCCTTAGGAGAAAATGTCTTTCTCACCTGCTTTTGCAGGTGTCTCAAATGATTCTCATTTTTTGTGCTTAAAAATGGAGTGTTTCCAGGAAACTTCTCTGGAGAAGAGTTTGTTGTAACTTGGAGAAGCCGTGAGATACTCTTGAAAAGCTTTGGTAGATTGAATTATTGGATATCGTATAATAATTTAAACTATTTTTTATGGGCAGATTCCTCAGGATTTTAAATAACAGGCCATTCTTACAAAAAAATAACACGGAAGTGTATCATACACATAATATTTACAGGCAAGTTAAGTAAAATAACACTAGTCTGGCAATAGGGTAATGGTACTACTTTAGCAAGGATATTTGCATTGTAAGCCATACCATTTTTACTAGAAAGTATGCTTTAATAAAGTAAAATATTCAATCCTAAAACTAGATTTTGTTAGTAGGCAAGGTATCCAGTATTACCCCAGCTCAGTGAAAAATGGAAGCTGTGAGTGGTAGATTGGCTAAATGAACACTTAATTTCATAATTGAGCAACAATTGTCATCTGTAATACTAGATTAATGCCTGAAGTTCTGTTACAACAGCAAAACTCTTCTGTTTCTTAACTTAAACATGAACATCAACAACAGCCTCTCCACCCTATATGTAATGTAAAGTTGGATGGGGCCCTCAGCAACCTGAGGGTCCTGCCCGTGACAGGGATTTGGAACTAGATGAGTCCCTTCCAACCCAAAATATAACACTTGCAAACAAGAAACTAGGCTTAAATATGTTGTAAATTTAAAAGTACGAGTGGTAGAAGCAGTTGCTAATTTAAAAATAGATCTTTCAAAAAGTGTCAGTTTGAAACAAGGTGCTTTGACACAGGCTTTGTAATGGGTGAAAATTCAGAAAAAAACAAAAAAAACCTGATTTTTTTTTCTCTGATAGTGGAATTAAGACATGGAAATTAATTTCAGAACAATGCTGCTTCTCTGAATACAAAACTCATTTTAATATAATCAAAGCAAACAATTCTGCTTTAATCAGATAAAGATTTTTCTTTCTTTTTCTTTTTTTATTTCATTTTAGATTCTAGTTGCCTTTCTGTTCCAGTTTAGATTCAGTTTAGCACAATGTGTCAGCATAGCTGTAAGGGTTTGTGAGTATGTGATGGCAGAGGGAATGAGCAAGGCGAAGAGAAGGGGAACCACTTTTAACCAGCTCTGCTGCTTTAATTTGATTCTCGGGTACATTAGCAAAGATGTTCATATCCTGCTAAGTCCTCTTGGACCCACTGGATATACTTCACTTGAAAAATTGAAAGAGGGGATACACTGTTCTCCAGACCCACTCTGTGAGGTCTTCTTCCTGGTTTTGGTATTCACATGGCAATTCAGAATAGCTGTTTGACTTGTTTTATCCCTTTAATTTGTTCTTCTGTATTCATATTTTTGACTCTTTTCTGTACCAAGAGTAAATAAGAAAAAAAAGAAAAAGTGATGGCAGAGGTGAAATACATGTTTGTTTTCCTAATAGATGCAGAATAATTTATGGAATAGATCAGAATACTAATCTAATCAGTAAAAGTTACATTTTTATATCTCTGAGAGATAAATAAATTTTACCAAAACTTATTGAAAGAAAGGTAGTGTCTAAACCTTAGATGGTGTTACCTCATTATGTGTTAATGTTAATGAAAATCAGTAAAAATTGTAGCCCCATATAAGGTGTATGCCCCATGTATGGTATATGGCTCTGCTTCATGTGTATGGGACAGTGGTCTAACAGAATGATTGCTTCTTTGCCTACAGGATTTCTGATTTTTTCAGAGTAATTACAGGCTTGTTTTTCCTGTCTTTTGAGGAAGAGTGCTGTCTGCTGAATTCTTTGGGTGGTTACTCGCTGAGGAACCAAGCACTTCTGATGTTTCTTTTAAAATTATCCCTTTTTAAGGCTACTAAGATATAGTTCCCCATCACCTATACTCTTAACACATGGCAGTATCAAGAGCCAGCTATATCACCTGCTGCTTGCACCGAAATACAAAATCATGGCAAAGGCAATTAAAAGCCTAGCATGTTTAGCAGATACCTGGTTATCCTCTTTTGAGTATTTATGAATACTCATATGTTAATGTGGGAAAATGTTAAAATGTTGTTTCCAGTATAAGCTAGACCTACTTAGGACTGGTCTGTGTAGGAGCCAGTTGCTGTTGATCTTTGTTGGTCTTTGCATTCCAAGTTTCAGGTTCTTGTACAAATGGAAAGTGGTTCTGTTTGCTGGACTTCAGTGTACTTCCTTTTTCTTATCAGAAAAGGTAACCAGACCTTGTATTCACAACTTTGCTTTGACTTTATGACTGATCAGCCTAGTTTCTAAATTGGTTCTCAAAGGAAACAAAGGTTTATATGATTGCATTGGCAGCTCTCATTCTGTTTGAGGCCCGTTGGCTAACTTAGGTCAAATTTGGCAGGGTAATGAGTGCTTCATGCAGAAATGCCTTTCTGCCAGTTGGTGAGGCTGGGGTTGAGAGAGAGAAACCAGTTCATGGGATGAAGGGTATCTTGTGTGTGAGCTCCCATATTCTGCTTGCCCTAGGAGCTGGCTGGGGTCCTGGCTCTACAGATGTGTTTTGCAAGCACTTGGAAGGAGCTTTAGGATCACCTGTGGTTTCACTAAGTGGTAACTGATGCTCTGGGTGGGAACTGTGGGGCATGAAGGGAGGGACTGGGATAGGGGCAGGTAAGTGCAAAGAACTGAGATGACTCCTGGAAGGGGAGTAAGAGATGTGGAAAAGGAGGACCTGCAGCTGTCTGTGTCCTCTGTTCAGATTCTGGGATGGAAATAATAGAATTTATCTTAGTTACTGCAGCATTGGTGGAACTCTAGTTATTTACGTCTTGTGTGTACATTGCTTTTTCCTTTGTAATAACTTGCTGAGGCCTAGAAGGGCAGTCTGTTCAGAGCTATTGCTTTAAGTTTATCATGCTGCTCCGACAGGCTTTCCTTTTGTGGTTGAGATGTCAGTCTTTACAACAGAGACACTTCTGACACTTGATAAATATTGCTTTTAGAAGTGAGCAGTGTAGTAGAAAGGGAAAAACATATAGATAAAAATTGTTTTATAACATTTGTTTCTTGGCTTTCTGTCTTTAGGTACATGTTGATAGAAGGGCCTTTCCTATGGAAAGTGCTGAGAGTGATATCTATCCAACATCTGCCTGTAGTTCTGTTAAGAAGAAAAAAGGGGACACGGAGACATAGGATGCAGTAGATTGGTGTTTTTCAGAAATAGAATCAATTGCAATTTGTTTTATAAGACTTAAGATAGGTATTACCTTTTTGGAGACCATGGTGAGTTTTTAATAAAATTTTTCTGGTTGTTATGAATGTGCAATCTCTGTTGATACCTGATAAGTATATTTGAGATCTCCTGATTCTTGCCATGTATGGCACAATGAACTGCCCAAACCTGGTCAAATATTTTTAGCCTCTTAGTCATATGTCTTTTAGTGTGCTGCATATGTAAGTTTTTGATTCACTTAGCAACAGCATTTTTATGAGTATGTCTTGCCAGGTTTTCTCATGTGTACTTGAAAAATAGGCAAGGATTGTCCTGTGTTGGGTTGCGTCACAATCAGATGGTTGGGGGTTTTTTTGGTTTGGTTTTTGTTGCTGTTATTGTTGTTTTGGTGGGGTGGGTTGTGGGGTGGTTTTTTTTGTTGTTGTTGTTTGTTTTTAATAGTGCTAAGCAGTTTTAAGATAGCTTTCCACAGATGATGAATTTTAGGGAATTCTAAGATAAGCATGCAGCATATTAAAATTCAATAGTAAAATACCTGTATTTGTAAAATGTTTCTGATATAAATCTATTTTTCTTTACATTTAGCTGTTGAATATTGCTATAGGCATAGAATATCCATGGTTGGACAAATTGAATATCCAGAAAAGCTGGATATATGGCTGTACTTAGTTGATGTTTCTTTTAAGTATAAACATCTGAGTTTCTTGAATTTGTTTTCCTCCTAAGCTGATCAATCATGTCTTGCATTTGATTTTGTTTTCATTAAGTTACAAAATGTCTTACAAAAAGAGGTGATTCTCTTCTTTCAGAGCTTGTTATGTATAATCATATGTATAATGTATAATCATTGTACACTGTTGATAAGTGTGGGAAATTGAAGACAATATGCTTGACAAATTAACAGTCTTTGTTGTTGAAGGATGTTAAGAAATTATTTTATTTTAAAAAGCTGCTGATTTTAGGGATGGTTATGACTAAAAAGTTTTCAAGTGACTTTTCAAGAATACCTGAAAAGTTAGGGAGGATTTTATTCAAGAATGGGGTTTTGTTTTTAACTGAAAAACAAATAATACAAGCAGTAGACAATTAAGTCTAGCTGTACCTAACTAAAGCAAATGGAGTTAAAGAAGGATAATTTCTGGCTTGTTTTGTTTGGCTGGTTGCACTGGGCAGCAACATTCTCCTCATGGTGCAGCTGTTGCCTCAGCATTGCAGAATGGAGGAAAGCTTCAGGATTCATCTTGGAACATGCAGTTGCTTAAATAGGGATATCCGAGTTGTTTTCTTTCCATAGTAAAACATTGTGTCATTTTGGGTTTTTTTCAGAAGTATTCTGAAAAGTGACATTTATACCTTAATTGCATTTCATTACAGGTGTAATTTCCTAGTAGGGTTTAGGAGCCCAAGAGTAGAGGTTCTCATTTCAGCCTTGTGGCTATGTAGTATTGTTGATTTATTAAGCTAAAAAATTAATACCAGTCTTGTGGGGTCTAGCTGCTTGGAGTTCTTGCTGCCCTGAAATGCAGAGGGACTTTTCTCTCAGTTGCTCTGTCCTTTTAAGGGCAGCAGGATAGAAGTTGGCAAGAAAACTTACCGAGCACTCTGTGAGAAAAATACTCGGACACAGGGAAGGGCAAAATAGGAGTCAGTCAAGATGGAGAATGGCAGTACTGCATCTGAGCAATGCTGTTTAGGAGATGTGGGGAGATGATAATATTTTTTGTAACTGCCAAAATTATACTCAAGTAAGTTTATAAACAGGAGTGATTAATAGACCACTACGATAAAAGATTTATGGTGATATAGAATATACTGCAGTAGAAAACAGTAGGGAGATGTTGAAATACTGTGTAGCATCCCCTTCGTACTCTGTAGTCTCATGTACATTACGGGTAAAATCAGATTATGGTATTGGTTTCAAATTTCTCTAGCTTTTAGTCACAATTCTACTTCATGATGTAGCTGTTTCTTAAATTTTAATGTCCACTCAGGTGGCTGAGCTGGGCCTGGGACGAAGTGAGGGCCTGCAGAACCACTTTGTATTTGGAGAATAAGATTTCAGTGAGGATTTACAGGGCTTCTCAGAAAGCATTTACCTGAGAAAATAATGGTGCTTTTTCTTTTTTGAAATGTTTAAACTCATTTATTTAAAGTTTTATAAATCTGGAGCACCTGCTGTTTATCTCTCAAATTTTTCCTGTCTTACTGTCAGACCCCAACAAAGAAACCCTACTTCCTCATCAGAACTGAAAATACTTACCTTTTCTCCTGAAGATTTTGCTTAAAGTTGCACAAAAATGTAGAACAGCTTTGATATGAACTTATTTCTTAACTCTTTCTTTCTTTGTAGGCTTGTATAGATGATAACGTAGATATGGTGAAATTTCTGGTGGAAAATGGAGCAAATATTAATCAACCAGATAATGAAGGCTGGATACCTCTACATGCAGCTGCTTCCTGTGGATATCTTGATATAGCAGAGTAAGACTTTTTCCTCTATTTTTAAAATCTATGTATTTTACTAATACATCACTAGAGAAACAATAGAAACAGATGGTATTCATAAATTGTCTTTTTAGTTGCCTCTGAGATGTGTAGTGAGGAAGAATGCTTTTATATTGTGTGTTGATTGTGAAGTGTGCTGCATCTGTACCTCTGTGCACCACATTTTCTCTTTCTAGTTTTTTACATTGAGTATTAGGTAGATATAAACATAAACATAACACTGCCTATAACTGACAGATTATTTCTTTATATTATTTTTTTCTGTTGAAAGGTTTTTATGGGGTAAGGCACAGGGACAATGTTCCAAATCACATTTAGTAGTCTGAAACATTATCCTGGGATAAGTCTATGTGTAGGAGACAAGTTTTACAGTTGTATTTGCAGTCTTGAAACGTTTGTTTTTCAGCTATGGTGTAGAACAGTTGACTACTTCTTTTGGCTGTGGAGCAAATCCTACAGTAGAAGCTAGATGCCCGTTTCAATATTAGTTAAACCTTACTCACTGAATTCCAGGAGTGGTTTTGTTATTTTTGAAGTCCGTTGAGAGCCACTGAAAGTGTACTGAAATCAAATTTTTTGAGAGATTGTCTGTTTGAACCTGAAATGATTCTTTTGAAAAAATGTGTGGTGTATGTTGTTCAGCACACTGTTGTTGCAGTTAAACAGGTAGTAAAGTCTTTTTAAAAACCATTTGGGTAAACACAAAATTCATTAATTTTACCAAACTCACTGTGACATCTGATCTAGTGTAAGATTTGTATAAAATAGAAAATAGTATTTTATAATGTAATTATGTACTAATTGCAGTGGTGCAGAATGAAAATTGTGAGTTTGTTCTGTGAGTTTGAGAGTTTCACTTGCTGCAGTCTAAAAGGAAGTGAAAATTTCTGGTGACTCTAGTATATAGTTTTCTCTGGATTTTTTTTGAGATGTTCACAGAGTGATGTGCTTCGTATATCCTTGGCACACCTGGGACGCTGTGTGACCACTAACTTCGTAATCTGCCTTTGTACACTATGCAGATGTTTGATACTGTGATCCCTCTTGCATGAGTACTGGAAGTGTTTACTTCTTGGCTATATTATGGCAAGAATTTCCCTGCAAAATGAGATAATACAAGTCTTTCTTCAGTTTAGTGGAAGTAAAACACCTGCCTTTATTCCACAACAGGAAAAAGTTTAGAAGTGATCTTGATTTGGCATTGCAGTCAAACATAGGCACATGTTCGGGAAAGAGAGAGCAGTGTCCCTTCTCCACTGAACAGTTTTGCACTATTGGCTTGGATATCTGAGATCTATCTGATTCTTATTCCCTCAGATTGGAGCAGAACCTCTCTGCATATTTTCTATATAGACAGCCTTTAGAGAAGTGGGTTTATTGAACTGTAGTCCTTTGGGATGTGAGACATCTAAGTTGTTGGAAGAGCAGTGTTTCTAAGGTACATGGAGTTTTGAAGATAAGCCATTGAAACAAATTTCCATATACAGCTGAGAAAGGTAACCTGACAAGAGTGGAGCAATACTTTTATCTGATCAGAATTTAGATCTTCTTCAGACTGCTTCTCCAGGATCTCAGCTTCAAATAATTTACAAAAATGAATTCTACAAACCACAATTTGCAGCTGAAGCAAAACTGGGGGAAAGTGAAAGGATAATACAATAAACTACCAGACATTAGAAATTTTATTTTAGTTTAGTCCACAGTATGTGCTGGATCCAGCATCTGCTTTAGTGAGGATGCATTCCTAGGAAGCATGAGAATGTGTGTTTTGTGCATGCCTGTGACTGAATCTCATATATTTTACTTCTAGCATCTGTTTTTGTGCAAGAGAGAAGACAGACAGGGAGTGAGTTCTCATGTTTTCTAAGTTTGTAATTAAAGGGTTGGGGAGAGTCTGACTTATGCTTCCCTTTCTCATCCTCCTGTGGAACAGCCTGTTGCACAGCTTTATAGTGCTTCTCAAACTGGGGACTTGGCAATCTTGTTTCTGCTTATGCTGCCATCTTAAGTTTTCTTAGGACTTCCTTCCTTCCTTCCAACTATTTAGTTGGAGTTTACATATTGAAATAGCACAACTCTTTTAAATCATCTAAATATGCAAAATTAGTTAATATATAGAATTTGTTTGCAATTTGTAATTAGACAGTTTGTATTTTAAAATTCATAAGAAAAATACTGCAATACCGTGCTTTGATTATTTCAGGCTTGCATGTCTCAGAATGTAAAATTATATTTAAGAAAGCAACTGAACTAGGAGATTCTAATTCTAATCTTAGAATTATAGAGTATTTGAGTTGGCAGGGACCTTTCATAAATCATCTAGTCCAAACCCTCTGCAATGAGCAGGGACATCTACAACTAGATCAGGTTATTCAGAGCTGTGTTTAACTTGGCCTTGAACAATTCCAGGAATGGGGCATCTATGACTTCTCTGGGCATCCTGTTCAGGTGTTTCACCATAAAATCATTTGTGTTGGAAAACACTTTCAAGATCACTGAGTCCAACCTTTGAACACCACCATGACAACTAAACCACAGCGCTGTCATGTCCAGTTGTTTCTTGAATGCTTCCGGTGACGGTGACTCCACAGCCTCTCTGGGCAGCCTGTTCCAATGCTTAACTGCCCTTCTCAGTGAGAAAATTCTTCCTGATGTCCACTCTGTACCTTCCTGGCTCAGCTTGACGCCATTTCTTTTTGTCCTGTCCCTGTTGCCTGGGAGAAGGGACCAATGCCCACCTGGCTACAGCCTCCTTTTAGGGAGATGGGAAGAGCTCTCTCCTGAGCCTCCTTTTCTCCAGGATAAACAACCCCAGCTTCCTCAGCCACTCTTTGTAGCACTTGTGCTCCAGACCCTTCCCCAGCCCTGTTGCCCTTCTCTGGGCATTTTCCAGCACCTCAAGGTCTTTCTTGTAGTCGTGGGCCCAGAACCAGACACAGGACTCGAAGTGTGGCTTCACCACTGCCAAGTACAAGCGGACAAGCCCTGCCCTGGTCCTGCTGGCCACACGATTGCTGATCCAGGCCAGGATGCCATTGGCCTCCTTGGCCACCTGGGCACACACTGGCTCATGTTCAGCCACTGTCACCAGCATCCCCAGCTACTTCATGTCTTGGGCAGTTTCCAGCCACTCTGTCCCCAGCCTGTAGCACTGCACGGGGTTGTTGTGACCCAAGTGCAGGACCCAGCACTGGGCCTTACTGAACCTCATCCAGCTGGGCTTGGCCCATGGCTCCAGCCTGTCCAGATCCCTCTGCAGAGCCTTCCTGCCCTCCAGCAGATCCTGCCCAACTTGGTATTATCTGCAAACTGACTGAGGGTGCCATTGATCCCCTTGTCCAGATCATCCATGAAGATAATAAACAGGAGTGGCCCCAATACAGAGCCCTGGTGAATGCCAACCACCAGCTGGATGTAACTCTGTTCATCACCACTGTCTGGGTGCATCTATCCAGATGGTTTTTTATCCCGCAAAGAATGCACCTGACCAGGCCATGGGGAGCCAGTTTCTCCAGGAGAATGCTGAGAGAGAGAGTGTCAAAAGCTTTTTGAAATCCCAGTAGACAACATTTACAGCCTTTGTCACCCAATTGACAGGTCATCTGGTCATAGAAGGGAGATCAAGTTGGTCAAACAGGACCTGCCTTTCCTAAAACCATGCTGGATGGGCCTGATCCCTTGGTTGCCCTGTAGATGACACTCGAAGTGAGGAATCTATTCTTAATATCTAATCAAAACCTTCCCTCTTTCAGTTAGAAGCCATTCCCCCTCTTCCTGTGGCTACACGCCCTTGTTAAAAGTTCCTCTCCAGCTCTCCTATAGGCCCCTTTAGGTACAAGAAGGCTGCTCTAAGGTATATATGTGTGCTGTAATGTACACATTACACTTAAGCAGTCCCTGCTGCTACTCAGATGTTCCTGAGTTATCGCATCCATGTGCTGGAGATCTCTGAGAAGTACAGAATATGGAGGTGGTACGGAGCTTCTGTGGAAAAAAACTCTGGAAATCTCAGGAAGCCACCACTTCAGCAAGGTTTGTGCCTTGCTCCCATGCTAATTGCTAGTGGACTGAGTGAATTTGTGGCATGGCTTCCCCTCATTGGGATTTTATTTTGCTCTGTACTTGTCTGGTCAGTGGGCTTGTCTTTGCAGGTGTATTCCATATCCCTGTTATCCTCCACTGTGTTCCCCACTCCTGTGACAGCTTCTCCCAGCAGTATCTCCTGTGCATTTCAATTTTCTGCTCCTACAGAATAGCCATCTTCTCTTAAATGTGCTTCCTGTCTCTTCTTAAAAAATGCATCCTCCGCTTTAAGAAATGTTTGTCTTTTAGAAGGCCACTTCAAGTAAAATACAGCAAAGAACATAATTTAGTGTGTAATAAAGTGTCAGCTGCAAAGGGAGAGTTGTGTTGTAAAACTAAAATTTCTGGCATGGAAGGCTCCTGTTGTTTCTGACATCTGTAATCGCTGGGAGTGTTTCAGCTTACTGGAAATCCTTTGAATACTTTAATTTTAAAATTGTCTGTTTAGATTGCTGTTCATCTAGTTTATGATTATGTAAATCACATTACAAGTAATTGTAATGTGAACATGTGTTAAATCAAAATTCTTCAACATTGCCGTAACAGGTAGATTTTGTATAGTATGTTCTCTTTCCTGTTCTCCATCTTTTTCATACACAGAAAGCTTAACCCAAGTGAACTTTTTTTTCCACTCATGTGTTAGTATGAATTAAGAAGTGAACATGAAATGCTTTGTAAAATTATAGTTATGTGAAAAGAGACTTGAATGCAGGAGGACTTGAACAGAAATTTTGTATGCATTCTTTAATATGGTATTTAATGGGTGGAACCCTTAAGTTTACCTTTGTACAGCTGTTTTCTTGTGTATAATGAATTATTTTATCTGATAGATCTCTTCTGTGGTTGAAAAGTTTATATATTATTTCAGTATCAGGGAATAAACAAACAAGTTTTTTTGAATGCAAAAAATAGTAACGGGGGAGGGGAAAATAGTGCAGTGGCATTTAAGAGATAATTTTTAAATGTTTACTTTTTTATTTCTCTCTGCTATGTATTCCACCAGATTAAAATAAATCTGAAGTAGTAGAAATTTCTCTTTTGTTCAATAATTAAAGTTTGTGTTAAAAGTTATTTTCTTGTGGGCTTTGTAGGCCACAAGGCCTAGTTGCGAGTGTGTAGTTGATGTATTTAGAATCTTGTTTGCAGCTGTTCAGAGGCTACTGCACTGTTATACTGCTTAAATAGGAATGCTTTTTCATTTTACCTAGAATGAAAGATGCATCCTTCAAGAAGTGTAAGAAAAGTGTTTTTCAAAACTAACATAAACTCAGTGACAGTTACAGTTTTGTTGCAAAAAAAAATCCCAAAAACTGCCAGGGCAGAGAGATGTCTGCTGAAGGAAGAATAGCATTTTCATACTTTCATGTAGTAGGTATTACAACAGTTTGACAAATGTTGCTGTAGATATTAAAATTCCTCATGGGTTCAAGGGATGAGAAATCTATGGAGGGTTAAAAAAAATTTTAAAAAATTTTAAAAATACATATGTGGAATACATACATACAAATGGAATCTGATTGAGAAAGTCCATGAAAGTAGTTGGAAAGGTATTATGTAAAAAGTAGCATGTATTTGGTCTCCTTTTATTCTCCTCGGAGATCTTATGTCTGGAGATGTTAACTGGATACTTGGACTAACTGTATGGTAGTTTTTATGTTTGAGAAGCATGTTTGATACCTGTAGTTTGATACCCATATAAATCCTAAGACATAGCACAGTTTCAAGATACACCTTCTTTATTTAAGAGGTTTTAAAGGCTGAAGCATATGATTACAGTCAGAAACAGAAAAACCATCTCATGTTCAGAGTCTCCTCAATCAGTTTATTTCAGAAGAGAATAGTAGTTTTATTTACTCTGATGCTGTAAAGCACAGCTCACCCACTTTTCCTTTCTGCCCAAAGTTTCCTATGTTGTCTATCCCTTTCTTCCCCTAATATTAAAAGCAGACTTTAAGAGGCTTGTGTGTAACCACAGGCTTGCTGCTGGCGCCCATCTGTTCTTCCAGACTCCAGACACCTGAAAGTGAACCCAGACAAACTCGTTTGCTGAAGCCTTTGCAAACCATTGTCCCAGGATCTCCCTATTTTAGTACCACTCCATTAAGATAAATGAGTGATCCGTGTCTGATAGACAGAGGGCTCGGAGGCAATCCTGCAAACCTGTAGTTGGATATCTAGATGTTCAGTGATAGGTGGTTTTCTTGCAGCTCTATTTGCCTTGGGGAGACTGCTGTGGATGCTGCCTAGTAGTGATTCCTGTCTGTGGTACAGGACCGGTGCTCATCTGGCAACCAACCATCAGCTAGTCAAGAGAATTCAGTGGCGTTTGACAACATGATTAGAGTGATCTAACTTGAGACTATTGCAGGAACAGGCAGATACTTCCGCCCTTGGTTTTGCCTCCTCCACCTTCCCTCTTTGGTATCTAATGTTCACATAACAATGTGTGAACTATAGGCATAAGAACAGCCTTCAGGGGCTTTGAGGGTTAGTATTCTCTATTGGATCACTGAACTCACCTGGCTTAGCAGCAGCACTTGGCATAGATATGCAGGTAAAAAGAAATGTCTAAGCTGCTTTTCACACATACCTTGTACTTCTGATCAGAAGCCTGGCTGAGTAGAGCTGCCTGTTCAGTGATGGATTCCTATGCTTCATCTCCTACCTCATGAGCCTGAAGCACTTGGTACTGTTCAGTGTTCTTTCATGATACCTGAGGGTGTTGGTGCCAAAAAGTATGTTTCAGAGCAGTTGTTTTTAGTCCATTTTCTCTCAAAATTTTAATAATTTTATGATCTGAAGCTGTTTCTTATTTACAAGTGAGTTTTTGATCTAAACTCTTTTGCTGTTTGCTCTTTTGCTAAACCCGTTTTAATCCTAAAGAGCAAAACACTACTAAGGCAAAGCACACTAATAAAAATGTCAGAGATGGCTCCTATCTCCTTTAGCTTGGTTCCAAGTTATGGTTTTAATTGAGTAGGAAGTGATATTACTAGTGATACATTCAGAAATGTATTCAGATCTTTGGAGGATAATCAGACATTTGGATTTTTGAACGACAAGATAAAACTTGTGGTTAGAGGTAAATTTACCTACATGCAAACTGATGATGCAAACTGGTATGGGGTTTGGTCTTACAGAGATGTTTCAAGGTGAAGGGATGTTTTTGCCAGGATCCAAAATGTTTATTTAAATACTAGGAAATGTTAACTGGAGGTGTAGAATTAAAAGGAAAAGCAAGCAAAGTTGAAATATCATTCAACCCACTTAAGAAAATGAGAAGAGGACTTCAGAAGGATAAAACAAGTCATGTGACAAAACAAAAATAGGGAAGGAAGATATATTCCCAGCCAAGGAAAAACAGCTCTTCTAGAAGAATGACTGATCTTACAAGTTGATACTGGTGAAGCTGCAGTGTTTGCATTGAAAGCTGTGAAAAGGTCACTGCAGGCTGTAGAAGATTCTTTCAGTTAATTTCCATTTGCTGCCTTCTTTATGGAAAAAGAGGTTGGGAAAAAAATGTGTCCCCTAGTGTCCTCTCCCCTAAGGCAGAAGTTTGATGCTCTGTGCAACACAGAAGTTCCTCCTTCTCCAAACTTGTATTAGGTATCAGCAAGGATAAAGCTAAATTCTGTTAAGATAAAATAGTGGACAGACTGGTTGAAGATCAGTGAGGTAGTATCAGTTGGCATTTTTTTTTATGAAGATGTACTGTGGCAGTATCCTGTTTCCAGCATGTGTTTGCTGCATATATGTATGTCCTAAGAATAATTAAATGCTAATTAAATTCTTCAGGTTGATGGTGAAATTCCCTTTTTAAAATCATGTCATTATCTGGTAGAATTTAATCTTTTCTACCGTGTACCTGTGACCTGATGTGTGGCTAAAACCCAGCTGACACAAATACTCAGTAGAATATGGTTGATGGGTTAGAGAAAACTAAAGGACTTAATTGATTTTCATCTATGTTTGTTCAAATGAGGGAGTCTGGGAGAACTGGTCACTGTAGAATGCACAAAGTATGTGCTCTCTAGCTGCCTTCTTTCAGACTGGATAATTGTGTGCATCTCTGCTTGTGACCCTAAATATTTTAGTTAATGTATGAATATTTCGTTGAGAGTGCTCCCATTTTAAGGTCACTGGAATTTGATCTTACTGTCCTTGTGTTAACTCGTCCCTTGACCTAAACCCCAAGACTCCTCCCCTGCAATATCTGATAAAACCCCACGACCCTGCCCCTGCGGGTCATCTTTGCCTTCCTCTTTGCCTTCTTCTCTCTCCCCGGTCCTGAGGGAAATAAATACGGATTCTCACGCTGAGCGAAACAGACTTGTCTTGTCTGTTCCTTTGCTGGTGGCTGTACCTCCCTGCACACGATGCAACATTTCGTAAGTGTTTCTGTTCTCCTAAAGGTAAATGTAATAGAAAATAAGTTCAGAGATATCTTCATCAGGAACACAATTTAATGGAAAATAACATTTTTTCTTTTAATACAGTTTAGCAGTTCATTCAATCTAATGAAAGGTCAAGGGACTAATGTCCATTGTAATGCTCAGAGCAGTCTAATTTTTGGCTGAAAAAGAATTTGAAAATGGACCTGATGTCTAAAAACACCATCCTGCTTTGAGAAGTGAAATAGGAGAGCTCTTACTTGTTTCTCACAGAACATTGATTTCGTTAGTATCTTGAGAACAATTTAGAGTAAATGTCCTGCATCTGAATTCTGAAGTTGAATGTGGTACATATGGAATATAACACATACAGAAGAGTGATAGATATGGAAACCTGAGAGCTTGGATAGACTCATAAGAAACAACTCTCTGGTCCTTCCTGGCTGATAACTTGTAACTCCCCATTGCCACCAGTAAAGTTCCTATTTTCTAGGTAGGACTCGATCATGGGAGAACAGCTCTAGATAGATAGATGAGCAACCAAGTCTAAACTGCACAAAGGCTTGGTGCATGTGGCGTACTGTGACATGTGAGGGCCTCATCAACCAATTCAAAATAGCTCTATGACAGAGGTGGTCATAGATTCTCTTTAGACTGTGGAATCTATTGAATTATTAGTGCTGTTGACCACTGAATATAGCATTTATTGAGTTATCTGATACAAAAATAATTAAATTCTCAGCAAAGTTGGGTTTGAGGCTTGTTTTCTAGGAGAAAACAAGGTTGTAGTATAGATTGTAACTTCCGTGCATCTCAGTTTTTATTTTCTTCCAGCTTTTACTTGAGTGGTTTTCTGTTGTGAGTTTGACCCTATTCTGGCACACAGAGTACACTTTCTAGTGACACTAAAGCAATTTATGACCTACTTATCCTGTCTTAAAGCCATGTCTTTTATTGGCTATCCTAAACTGCATCATTTCAGTGCAAATGATCTTAATCTGCATGTGTTTTTCTAGTCTTATCCATGACTGAGGCAGGATAAAAGATGTTTGAATTCTTCTAAAATGCATGTAGATGTAGCCATGGTATCTCTAGACACATAAGGGCTCTGTGCACTGATAAAAATGAGTTATTTGGGTACAACTCAGATACTACGACACAGAAATGTGAGGGTTTTCTATAAACAGTGGATGTGATGGTAAAAAACTATAAAAATGTGAATTATTTGAAACCTTTCTATTACAGACAAGATTCTGCTTATCAAATTTGAATGGGTAGGACTTTCTTTTGTAAAAAGAATGATTTCAAGGAAATTCAAAGCGGACTGAACATGTAAACAGTTGCTATGAAGTGCAGATCACTGATATCTAAGTGGGGGTCAGATGAAGTTCAGTACTACTGAGTGATACTAGAAACTGCACTGTGATAGTAATGTTGCTTTACAGAGAGGTCTACTTACTATATTATAATGTAATATCGTTACAAATAAGATAAGTTCTATGATGTAGTAGTTATGCATATGCTAAGATCTGTTTAACACAGGAAAGTAATTGATCTTGGTTTAATTTTTTCTGATATAAATGCAAGCTTGTGGCTGTTGGAGAAAAAGAAACCTGTTAAGTCCATACTCATAACTTCTGCTGAAAGAGAAATCTACAGATAAAATCATTATGTTTGATGCTACCATATCCAAATATAGTAATGCTGCTTTTGGCATAAGGAAGGAGAAAAGGTGAGCTGCTGGTGAGATCACCTCTTGTTAGCTGAGGTGGGAAGCAGCATGGTCTTCCTTCTTCCCTCTCTCTGTCTCCATGCTGCTGTTACCTCTTCTTCTCAACCACTGTAACTCAATCCCAGTTGTTCACCTTGATGACGGTTCTGTAAATCACCACAAATGCTTGGAGACTTGCTATGGGAAAGTATTCCAAGCATAGTGTTGTCAGCTGGAGTTACAGTATGACCTCTGCAGCTGCAGTGAGACGTTTTTCATACTCATAATTTTTGCCCTATATTCCTCCTGACAATGCCAGGCTCCACTTTTGTTTTTTCTTGGGTGCTGGTTTTTTTTGGGTTTTATTTGTGGTTGGTTGGTTTTTGGTTTGTTTTTCTTTTTAAATAGGCCATATGTTTCCCTTTATGGCTTTCCTTGTGTGTTGTACTTTACTTTCTTCACTCACTGTTTATTTTCACCTAAACTTTGCTCTGCCACCTCTCAAATGTCTTTCCCTTTATATGGATAAGGCAAAATATGAAGGCTTGGTTGCTTTTCAGATGCTGCACGTAGGAATTTGTCCTATTCCATCTTTGCACAATTGAGTTGAACTGACCACCTACGTACAAATATTTCTAGAACTGGCTTCTTTCAGAGGTTACTTGGAACACAAGAGGACTAAAACTAACCAGATACTGTTATCTACACTGTTTCTTTTATGCTCCTGCATACCAAGAAGCAAGACAGATGGGATTCTAGGTAGTGTGCTTCCTTGGGCATACAAGTTGCAGTGGAGGCTGGGAACAGCCAGCTTCGTGCAAAATTCAGTGGTGTGTTGGTATGTTATGGAATGTGGGCTTCATAATCATACAGCACTGGCCAGATGTTAATGCACCCATGAATATATGTTTTTTCCCTAACAACTACTGTGGGATGTGATCAGGAACAGAGCAGAGCAGGCCCAAAACTTGAAAACAGAAAACAAAATTTTATTACATTATATAAGAACAGAGATAGAAAAGAGAACTCTAAACACACACAAAAACAGAAATTAAAACTTCCCAGAACATTTCTTCTCCTCCCCCAGTTTCCACCCTTTACATGTTACCCTCCATGGACCAAAACCTTGGGTTTTAAATCAAACAATCACCACTCAAAAAAACCTAATCTTCAATTCAGCAAGGTAGAGAGGAGTCTCTCTTGCACCACAGACTGGTCCTCAGAAAACACAGGTCCACCCTTTATGTGTTTCCATGTCACCTGTGGCATGGAAACTGCCCAGAGAAGTCTGCCAGGGTGACACTCTCTTTTTCATGTCCAGTGCTCTCACCTCTGTCCTTGGGCCAAAGCTGCATACAGGGCTCTTTTAAGGATGCTTCCATGCCGAGCTCTCCCCATCTTTCCCCTGGGGCTGAGGGTTTCTTCCCTGAGGGCAGAGGGCGCCACCACACCTTCCCCTCTCTCCTCTGTTCGCTCCACTCTTGAAGTGCCAGTCACTGTAGCAAAGTCGAGCCAGCGGCATCCACCCAAAAATGCAGTTTTATGTTCAAAGAGACTCGAGTTCAGTCTATGGCTAATATTATGCAAGAAAAAGTCTAGCTTAAAGGCCACTCTTCTTCTTTTTCTGCTCATCTAAAGGTCTTTTTATCTTCTTTTATATCTCGGTCCCAGGCTGTTTCTCTCTNCCCCCACCCAGCCTCCTGGCTGAGCAGAGGAGGAGGCCCGAGATGTTTCTCCGCTGAAACCGGGACCCAAGAGAGGCTGAGCCCCCGGGAGTCCCTGCTTTTAACCCCTTGTGTCCTCAGAGGCCTGTCCAAACCTCCTAGTGGCCAGTCCAAGTGCCAGCACAAAACCTGATCACTGATTGGTTCGCCCACAACTTCCTGGAAAATTCACCTCCCCCCCAACCACGACAGTGTTCTGCAAGAGGAAATCATGAATTTATCTCATGTCTCTTGTTGCTATTAGCTGTCTTAAAGTCATCATTTGTGTATTTCAGGATAAATAATTGTGTAGTTATGCCAAATAACCCTAATTGGTCTGATTTAACTTGGTGTTTTGTATAGCTACTGGCTGATGATACTGGTCATAGAGGGAGCATTCCTTTTTAGAAAGTGCTGCAGTATTCTTTTTTCAAGAGGAAAATGTGAGTGAAAGTCTTCTGGATTTTCAAAGTAGCATAACCTTAAAAGTGCCAGAGTTTTTTTCATGATTTGATTTAAATGCCATCACAGAAGCCTGTCTTTCTTGTGCCGGTCTCTGTTCAATTTTAAATGTTCAGAGGCAGAATGTTGAGGCACAGCAGGGACTGACACTGTGGGATGGCATTTTGCAGAGTGACTGAATAAGACATCTCTATGAGTTTGACTTTTTCAAGTCATTTGATTTGTTCTCCTTTGGTCTTAAAATCGGGCAGGAGAAAGGATTCTAGGCCCACTTGAATTGCAACCGTTTTGGTTCCAATGCTGAATTTGGAACCTTCATTTTGTTTTATAAATCACAGATGCAGAAGGGAGAAATGCAGCAGTACTCAGCTGTGGAGAAGGGTTGGGGAAAGTTACCTGTTGGTCTCTTCAGGGGTTGAGGAGAGTCCCCCCGGTGCCGAGCAGGGGCTGTGTGAGGGCTCCCTGCCCAGGCAGGCAGGGCTCCTCCACGCCTGGCGAGACCTGCCATTGCCTGCCCCACACTGCACACATTTTAACGCTCTCCACCAAGTGCTTATAGGAATTACAACATAGCTTTCCAAAACCATGAAGTTGTGGCTTTTTATCGTTACATATCTGGGGTTTGAATTACACGTTCAAAAGTCAGTGTAACATTGTGAGGGTGCATGCAGGGGTGATTGAAGGGTAGCTGTGCTCTGGCTGTTCATACCTGTTCAGACAACTGTATGTTTTCCGTGGGACTTGCTCACTGACAGAAGGCATATTTATTCTGTGTACCGCAAAAGAATTCAGCATAATGTTGCTCTAATGCTGCTGGATTGGCTTCATATTTGTACTATTTTAAGACATTCAAGGAAAATAAAAAGACCAGGTCTTTCTTCAGTATCTTATTTTGAGAAGTGTATCCTTATAATTCAAGAATCACATAAAAGCTATAATCCTATCTCTCAATATATTGTCCATACAGGTGTGTATACCTTTCCTTACCTGGCCTTTAAGTGTTATTTTTGCTGAAAGTTAAATTCAAAAAAATATCCCAAACTGATAAAACCAGACCAAAATAACAATACGTTTGGAAATGACAGGTAAACTTGCAGTAACATTTATACCTTGTCTGAGTTAATAACAATGTTGTTAGAAAATCAGAGTAGAACTCTTTTACAGCTAGAAAGTATTTTAATATTCCCAGACATTTAAAGCACTAGAAGATCAGAGAAGGATCGTATTTTACAGTTTCAGTGTATGTCAACTGTTAAAAGAATTGGAAATGGCAATGTTAAAATTTTATATTTTTTTATTTGTTAAATGTTGCTTGAAGGTCTAATTATTTGGCCAGAGTTGTTATAAATGTATTTCATCATTAATATGAATGTTTTACAAAGATGTACTTTTAAAAGTGCATTGATAGTTTATATTTTTAAAAAACAAACAGTGAAACAGTTCTGAAGGGCTTTTTATTTTAAAAAAGGCAGTTAAAATGCATGTTCCAAAAATGTGAGTTTTTAATTTTTTTTCATTGTTTGTTTCTTCAAGTGAGGGTTTACACAGCTGCATGAATACAGTGATACTTTTTCAGTCTCTGGCTCCCTATTATTTTTCAGTTAAGATATTCATGGAATTGATTTGAACTCCACCATGTATGAATTTTTTTTAAACCAGCTGGATTTAGCTGAAATCTGAAATGTTAGCTAATTAGTTAAAAGTTCTTGGCAGACCAGTTGTGCTGTTAGTTGGGGCCCCAACTAGCAATTAGGCCATGTTTCTTAGGAAGGACACACTGAGCGTGTTTATGTAAAATGTATATGTAACATTTTTTTAGGTAGGTCCCTCTCATCTCGTTTTAGGAGTCAGGAACTGCTGTCCAGTCTTCTGAGCAGTCTGATGGGACCTAGTTTGTTTGCTTGTTTGCACTAGTCAGTCTCCAGTGAGCTCAGTAAGCAGTTTGTAATGAACTGAATCAATTCAGTGGCTACTTCTGTGCCCTTCCCTGTACTTGCCACGGTTCCGGTGACCTTCAGGTTCAGCCAGTACTTCAAGTTAATTATATCTGTAATGACTTTGCAAACTTGTTTCCAGATTCTGGAACTGGGCCAAGGTTCGAATGTAAACATGTGCCCCTCTTTCTGGTACTGAGATAAATAATATAAAAATGCTGTCTGCAGTGTTTGCTGTTATCCAAGTTGGAGCATCTTCAGATTCTTAAGTTCTAAATGCAGAGATATGACTCAACTTTGTATACAAAGTGTCTTCAGAGAGAGGTGTTTTCCTCTCTTTTTGTCTATATATGTGATTTGTTAACAGATGTACACACACGCCAAATTCAGTTGTAAGGCTTTTTTATTGCTTTGGGGTTTTTTTTAAATTCAGGATATAGGCCACATTGCCAGTTGTTTTTTTTTTTCCAATTCCTGGGATTGTTTTTGGTGTGGACTGTTCGGCTTTTATAGAGTAATCTCAGAGGATTGATTTTTATTGTCTCAGGTATACTGAGATTCCAGCCCTCTATTTGTGGTATAAAAATGTATTTTTCATGAAAGGGTAGGAGAGTATCTGGGTTTCATAATAATTCTAGAAAAATAAATGTTTGCTTGTTTTTTTTCAAAGTAGAAAATGTCGGTTTTCATTAGCTTTTGAGGAATATACAGCTGTGACTCCTAAAAGAAAAAAAATAATTTAGAAGTATATTTGCCTTCATAAAACAATGATACTGAAAAGCAAACTTGTTTTTCCAGTCTTACCCAGATTACATAATCCTTGTCATGGAAATATCAGGACAAAAGTATCAGGAATTATTTTCTTTTCTTTAGCTGCTTTTATCTCTCTGGTATTGCTGGGATACTTACAGTTCTCTGTATTTAGACCACAAGAGTCCAAAAGTGGTGCCTTTAGCTTCAGTTTTAACACTTGAAAGCTTTAACTCAATAAAGGAGCATGGTATGAATCAAACTACTGTTTCCTTGTCATCTCTTTATATTTAGAATGAACACCTTCCAATACATTATATAGATTATCACTGGATTTGATGAATTAGTCTTTGTAATTGTCTGTTGAACTTGACCATTTTTGAACAGGTGAATTTCAAAAGATACAAATTCAGGTGCTATACCAAAAGGCTTAGTAGGTGACAGCGGAAATCTTATCTGTTTTTACTTTTTCACTGCTTCCAAGTTTACATAAAGCACATTTTTCTGGACATGTCAAAAGGCATGCTTCTGGATTCTATTACAGAGCTTCAGTTTCTTTTCCACTGTATACATGTAGCTGTATAAATTAAATATCTGTCAAGGAAATGAAGTTATGTTTGCTTGCTTTAGAAATATGTAATTTCAAGATTAAGGTAACATCTACTTTAAAAAGGTAAAATACAAGCAGTTTGTTTTTTTCCCAAAACATGGAAGTCTTAATATACGCATACATACCTACATACAATAATACACTGTTGCATGTGAAGATTTTAATATATGGTACCAGGTAACTGAAGTGTCAAATACACCCTTATTTGAAGTAATACTGTAAGTTTTAATTAACATTTAGTTTGAAATACAGTTCATTCGAGAAATAGTTTTCTTACGTTAACAGCAAAGTCTTCTCATTTTTAGAATTATTCTGATATCATCTTCTGTTCAGTTATGCCCTACAAACTCAGGGCATCATTCACTTCATCTTGTTTACCAAATCTGTTTTCTTGTGTATGCAGTGCAGAGTCAAGTTATCTACACATGGAAAATGATTGCTCTCCTTTCCCTTGGTAGCACTAAGTTTCTAATAAAACCATTGATTCTGTAGGTAGCAGGTTGACTTCACGTACCATGTGAACCCTGTCATTGCTTTGCTGGAAGTAGCTGTACTGTAAATAAACAAATGCATACATGCATTTTTACAGGACAGGGTAATCTGAATAATATGGAAAACAGAACTAATGTAGATTTCATTATCAGGTTTAAAAGGTGTCTTTAAATAGTTGGAATTTGAGTTACTTCGTATATAGCAAATAATGTTCTTTCACTTAATTTACTTGAGAGGATCACTGCGAATTTTTTGAGAGGGATAGCGGCAGAGAGGCCTAGTTGGAGTGGCTGAAGGAAGGCTGGGAAAAGAGTGTTCTCTCTTCTTTGGCAAGGAGTGTGTTGCCTTTCATCTTTGTTGTGTTTCTTCCATCCTTTTAAATCCTGTAAACTCCAAGCAAGTTCACCTGTCCTTTCTTAGCTGACCCAGGAAAACCAAAGCCCTGTAAGCACCTGCAAAAGGTGCTTACTTCTCCAACCCTACTAATCCCCTGGCATTGCCGATATGATTTTGATCTGTAAGCAGCTTCATTTTGAAGTCTGCTTTAAAGGATCAATTGATCGTGAAGTTGTCCATCTATGGCAATAATAACTCTTTAGAATGCAATACTAACCTTCTATTAATTCCCACCGCTTTTTTATACATTCCTTCTTTTATCATATCTATAAACTATTTACCCAGTTGACCAAATGCAACTGCTTTAATGAGATATGTATTTTCCTTACAGAAGTGGTTTAAATTTCTTCTAGAGGTATTATGTGTAAATAAGTAAAAATTATTTTTTCCTGTCTGTATTAGAATGTAAACATTGAAAGAATGTGAATATTCACTTGGATTTCTAAAAGAAAGATATTTTTGTAAGTCAACTTTATTTTGACTTTGTAAAAAAGTTGATTTCCCCACTGCTGTTTCTGCCTGTTTAGCAAACACCTGCATAACAATTACCTGGTCTGTGACCTGGGAGGCTGTTTCACTGTTCATACAACTAGTATTGTTGAGAAAAGTTGTTCCTCTGTATTAATTTTTCATTACCGCAGAAGTTCAATCTTTTAAAAGGAGAGAGGTCAGACTTAGAGTACAGCACTCTTTCAGGAAGAACAGAATAAAACCAACATACATACCAGCACCAAAGTTGCTGGTGGCAACTGATGCAATATGCCAGGAGATAATTGTTGCATTTCTGGGAATTAGTTTTCACTTTGTGATCTACTAGTTCTTACCACTTCTTGATGTAATTACAGAGATTTAGTAACAAGTACTATTTAAGTCATACATTAAAAATACAGATATATGAGAGTATTCGATTCTGAGTTACTGATTAAAGATAACAGTTTCCCGCTACCTAGAATGATAATTAATTGGCAGAAGTTAAGCAGCAATAAAGTACTTCAAAACGTTTGTATTAGTGTTGGATTAATTTTGTGGTTGTCTCCTGCATAATTTGGCATTCTGTAATAGTGAAGGTAGGAAAGCACTTTTTATTTTGTACACCTGTTATGACAGGTAATTGATTCTTCAGTTTATCCTGATATTTTTTTCTCAAATATCTGGAAAATATGAATTAAGCTGTGCAGAGCAGGAGGTGTGTTTGCAGCTTTTTGCTTGTCTTGATTCCTGTCATGGCTCTAAGTATTGCATATTTTAGGTAAATGAAAGTATTATGTCAGAAGCTGCAAGACTCTATTGATCAATTTTAATTGTTCGTTAACTGTAGCTTGTCAATAACTTCATGGGCTTATGCTTTAATACTGCTAAATAATGTAATACTTTTATTATTAATAATTAACAATATGATACTTATTGTTGGAAATGATCCTTGGATCTGATTGGAAGTTGAGAATGAAGTGGAGTCATCATTCTGGCAAACTGTAGAAACATTATGTGCAACTGAATTTGTGAGTTATAGGTGCCTTAATAAGAGGAAGGCACAGGAGCTGGTGGTTCCATCCCTGTTCACCTTGTCATCACTTTTGGTCATTATCTAGCAATTTTCTTTTTTCAGTTCTTCCAGGTATGTATTAAACACATCAGGAGTCCTTATGGCAAACTGAAGACCAGAAGGCTATTTGTATTAATGGGTATTAAGGATGAAAAAACAGAGGGGTATTCATAGGTTGCAGACAGTCAAAAGGATTTGTACTTAAACTCAATATAAATGTTTCTATTAATTCTATGTGTGTATATGATGTTCTAGTGGCTGCAATTTTTTTTTCTTTTTCCATCAGCTTTGCTATGTTATTTACAGGCTTCTTTTCGTTGTCTATTGGCAGGTATTTAATTAGTCAAGGAGCACATGTAGGAGCTGTAAATAGTGAAGGAGACACTCCATTAGATATTGCTGAAGAAGAGGCAATGGAAGAGCTGCTTCAGAACGAAGTAAATAGACAAGGTAATTTTTCATACAGTAGGTGGTTGTATTTATGGACACTAAATGTGTTTTTGAACACTTGGGCTAAATGGTGACTGTTAAAGTCAATTTATTTTCTAAAGAGAGATGATCAATATAGAATGTACAGTGTTTAAGTGTCTATCCCCTAAAGCAGATTTATATAATTTAGCAGTAAACTAGTAATTGTTTCAGGCTTTGCCCAGTTTTAATTTATATGCTTAAACTGATGTAATGCCCAAAGTAAATGGGAAAAAGAAACTGGAAGACGTGATCTGCAGGGAAGTAAGAGAATACATACTGATACACGGAAGTTGACAGTGGATTTGAAAGGCTCTGATTCAGTTAATCGATAGTGTTAACAGAAATTTGGTTAGCAGTGTTTACAGTTAACACACAGTAAATATCAGATTAGACAGTTGTGTGTATTTTTTGTCTGTGTTACCATTTCTCTATTTTAATTAGTTCTCTTTTCTAACAGTACTGTCAATCTTTGTTTGAGAGTTTTTTCTGGAATGCACCTCAGCCTGGATTTTTAAAGGTTATTCTTGAAATGCTTGGCTGTACTGTTGCGCAATAATAAATGACTGCAGTAGATCTTTGTGAAATTGGAATTATTTGGAGAATGAACTCTTCCAAAATCTCTCTTTTATATGTTATTCATTTTTTTTAAAGAAATATTTTGTTATATGGGATTTTACATACATTTTTACAATGCAGATATTCTACATTACACACTAATTTTTATTATTTTGAAAGTTTAATTAAATGATTTTGAACAGCCCAATTGTAAAATTAGCATACCTCTACAGCACTAAAAATTTCAGTAAGGTTTACATGTTTCACAATTAAATCTTACTGTAAACTGTGTACGTACAGTACTGTCTTTGTAAATCTGAGAAGAAGGTACATTTTCCGACACTGTAGCTATTAGCTTCTATAAAGGAATAATTTAGGTTGTTTTAAAATACTAAATTTCACTTGGTACGGACAACCTGCTTTCCTTCCTCCTTCCTTTTTATGCAGTTGGTTTCCTTGCTTGTTTCATGGAAGTAGGGGAGAAGGCATGCATTATCCCTTCTTCTAAATTTGTGTTTGAAGACGTAAGAACTAAGGGCTTTTACATGCAGAGATAAAATCAAAGGAAGTATTTCATGATTGTGGATGAGAATGGAATAGAAATGGTATGAATCTGGATGTGAACTTACAGTGCATATCTTACTTAATCATGAGACAGTTGTCCCAGCATTAAGGTTTTAATTACGCACCTTTGAGGGCATCCTTAGCTTGAATATAGATATTACGTAAATTTGTGTGTTAATGTTACATAAAAAAGGATTATTTAGTCATTATCAGAATCACTTAGAAAGTATGTAATTGTGTGTGTTGGGGCTAGAGAAGTTAATAGCTCTAAAAGAGGAACCTAATTGTTTCTCTTAATGTGGAATTAACAGTGAGGCATTTTCATTAACAGTGACAGTTTCATCTTTGGCTATACATGTAGCTGAGTAATCCCTCCAGCAGTGAGATAATCCGTATTTCTTCCATATAATGCACTCCTTCATGTCAAACAAAGCAGTGCCATAGTTTTGATAATGCAAGTTAACTGTGGGGTCTGTGGAATGATCAGCCCTGGCTCAGTGTTAAGGGTAGTGGAAGACCAGCCTATTTAATTTGAAAATAAACAAGCCTGGTTGACAAAATATCATAGGCATTTTCCATAACATTTTTTGCTTTGCAACCCTTTCATATGTTTATTCCTACACTTATTGAAGTTTCATTCTTGTGTTGCAGTGTTAATGCTATAAATTTGGCTTCCTACATATTGGCAGTCAGAGTTGTTTGGTGGCAAAAGATTGCTTAGAAAGATTGGTCATGTTCATTGTGATACCAGATTTAAGTGATGGCATTTGATGTTTGTTTCTGTTCGAAATCTAAGAAGAATCACTTGTTAGATCTCCTTTTTTACTGCCTTTGCAGGCCTTGTGTCTGTATAGGAAGTGTTGAAACAGACTACTCAGCTACTCAGCATTCTGTTAATCATCAGTTTGTACTTGTGCTCAATTTTTGGCAGGTATCAAGCTATATTTTAAGGATGTCTTATTACAGGACAAAATGTGGGAGCCTCTAGAGACACTAAATGCACAAAAAATAAATCATATATAATACAATACAGTTCAGTTCTGTGTGACATTAGAGGTTTAATGAAAGGAAGGATCTGCAATATTTCCTCATCCTATTTTAGCAGTCAGGATCCATGGTCTGATCTGACTAGAGAGGAGATGGTCCGTGATCCAAAATAATCTTCTTGTTACACAAGTTCTATTGTAAAGGAGTGTTGGCCATTAAAGAACAAAGATCTTCTAGTATTATTATCCAGTGTCTGTTTTTCTTCTTCTGTCATCCCCACATGCTACATCTCTAAACTGCACCAAGGGTCAGGTGCCTTTTCATGTGTCCTCTTGTGTCCTGCTGAGCAAATAGCATGACTTGATATAATGGACTGTGCAGGAACTGTGAACTAAGGGAATAGCTATCCTGTAACTGAACCCGTACCACTCTGATAGTTAGGAAAATATTTTTCTACCCTAATCTTCAGTGGACAATTATTGGTTTAATTATTTTTAATAAAACCTAGCTAGTGTCGTTTTGTAATTTGTGAGAAGGTAAATTACATGCTGAAGTAAGGGATAAAGATCTTTTTGATCCAGTTACAAACACTTCACAGATAACAAAATCAGGTTATTCCAAAGTAGTGCTGAACAACTGTTCTGTTTGCACTCCATATGGTTAAACTATCTTATGTGTTATAAAAAAATTCCTTCTTCTAGGTCTTGTTTTATTGTTCCTCTGTATGACTAATACCTTTTGCATTAGTGAATCCCGTGCATATATAGGGGCCACTGCAATCCTCAAAATCATTTAGCTTCATAAAAAATACTATTTGTCTTCTCAGGTAGTGTTTCTGCTCTGCAGTATTTCAACACAAAGTTGTCTTTTACCAATAAAGTTTTCATTTGCACTGGTGAAAACCAGCAGACTTGAAGGAGATGGGGCTTTAGTCCTAGCCAGCCCTGGCCAGTTTTAAATGTTGTCACTCCTCAGGGCTTGAGTGGGGTTAAGCATAATGGTTTGAAGTGAATTTTTTTTAGCTGTTGATCATCAGATGTCCTCTTAAAATTATTTTTAACTGCTTAAGCAGTTATTTTGAATTATAGGAAACATTCTCAGGAGGTGAGTTAGTCGGGAGAGGTGATGTGAGGTGCATCAGGGGTTCAGTGTGGCAGCTATTTATTCAGTAACTGTCAGAGTGGTCACTCCTCCTGTTCCAAGGAGAAACACATGTTCCTCATTCTTAATTATAGGTAATGTAGCAAGACTCTCCCAGATGTACTGCTTAACTCAGATTTGTTTATGTGGATAAAATGCGAACTATTACATTTGTATATAAACATTCACTTCATGAAGTAAAAAGTGGGTTGATCTTCCCCGCAGTATCTACAAAACATGCCTTTATATGGCTGAGTCGTCCTGAAACAATGATTCAGCAGTTAAATTTATGCTGAATTTTCATTAAATGATCACTGAACGGCACAGTTTTCAAACCTGTTTGGGGTTGTTGAGTAACACTTGTTGATCAGAAAAAAAAGTGGAAGCATTTATTATTAAATTATTAATGATTTAGGTTGTTAGGCTGCCAGAGAGGTTAAGCACTGGTGGTGTGAGTGAGTGCTGTAGCTGAGGCTGAGCTGGGAGGCAGCGCATTGCCATCTATGGGCCGTCGGGAGAAAGGGTTGGAAACAGATGATGAGCATTTTCTTTTCCCCTGGTATCTTGGTAGAGTCTGGAAAACAAAAGGAAGGAGAAAGGCCCATACAAGGTATAATAAAGGCTGTTTACGTTCCATTTCTGTAGTTAATAATGGGAATTATATTTATCTCAGAGCACAGCCCTTTTTCCTGTGACATGAAGTTTAATTCCCATTTTCACGCCAGTTATTAACGTGGAATGTTTTTTTTAGATTGGCAAGATTCTGGTACTTTGTTCTGTTGAAATATGGCCAGAAAGTTACTGTCTTTTAAAATAATGTATTGATATAGCCATTACTCCTCTACCATTTTATTTTGTTTGGGCTTCAGAAATGCAATACTTTGTGGTAGTAATGGAAGTTTGTATTGAATAGTAGTTACTTTTTCTGCAAAAGCATTGTTATTTTGATATAATAACCTAGGTCTTTAGGCCTGTCTGGAAAGTAAGCTTAGATACAACCCATTAGAAGCTCACAAGATCAGGATTTGGAATGCGTTTTTTCTCTGTTCTTCCTTTATACAAAAATGCCTCAGAACAAACAGCTATGTACATGAACAGTTTTACACTGATAGGAATTTTTTCATATTCTTGGTGAAGAAGGTTACTCATACTGATAAGGATTCACAGTTGGACTTCAAGCACAAAAAGGGAATGGACATAAATGTGACTAAGAGATGACCAAATATACACTGTTTATTTGCATAGTAGTGGTTTGCAGGCAACATTGATGTGTAAATGACTACTTTACAGTATTGTCCCAGGATGTGCTGATCACTGCTGTGTTATTCTGAAAGGTGAGCAGATGCTCAGGCCCATGAAGTTACCGTTTGCAGTAATTCACATATCAACATGCAGCAGCTTCCTGAGGAATGAGAATATGTGACTATCAATGTGTTATTGATTCAGAGTTCCTGGTCTTCACTCTTCATCTTTGTCATACTTGGAAAGTTTTTCAGCTTTTTCCTCTGCTGAGTCTTTCAACAGCCTTGTATGTCTTCATGCATCTTGGATATTAAACATCCAGATTATGGTTTTCAGCAGTTTCTGAAAAAACGTATTTATTTTCATTTTTTACCTAAATTTTCAAGATTAAAATGGTTTTGCTAGTCAATTAATTGAATGAGTCTAGGAGTTTGGTCAAGTCCTCAGAACCCTGACTGTTTAACTAGCTTCAATTACTTCATGGTACTTAGTGAAATTTTATCTTTTGTCTTTAGCATAAAGTTTTACAGTATATATCTCCCAAGTCCCTGCATACCAGTGTGTAAGATGAGAAAAGCCATACACATAAAAACATTTTGTTGAAGGCTGGGCCACAGATTTTCTGATATAAATGAACCCAGATACAACCCTTGATGATCACAGTTTCTAAATAGTTTTTCCTTATGAATTGTTGCCATTCGGTTGTCACAGATAGAATTGTGCTCATGCATACTTCTTTTTAAGATCTCTTTCCTGCTATGTTCTGAAGTAGTAATTACAAAAATACTTGCAAATAATGTGTTTGCATTACCCATTCAGGGTTTGGAACTTATTTCCATTTGTTTAACCTGATGCACATACTTGTAAGTGTTACGATGGTAGACTGTGTTTCTCCTTTCCATCAGTTTATGGGGTTTTTTTGTGAGACATACTGTAAAAAATTTTCAGTATTTTTGGTGTTTTTTTAGTAGAGCTGTGAAGTGCAGTATACAAAGTGGTGTCTATTTGTATATAACGTTTGTGATTCACAGTGATAGGAGACAAACTGGAAATGCTTTAGAAAGTATAAAAGATACAGCTCCATCTTGTCATCAGTGTTAAGAAGCAAGACTGTTTCTCTTCCCATAGAGATCTGTTTGTAAAACAACTTCAGCTGTTTTCTACCTTATATAGATACATCAACACAGACTTACTTTTTGGTGCTTAGAAAATTAAAATATAATTTTTCTCTTTTTTTTAACAGGTCACTTCAGTGGTTATTAGTGTGAGGGTAGACATTCTTAAAAGAATGAGTTTGAGAAGTTTTAATAAATTGATTTTTATTATTATTTATTTATAATCCTTTTTTCACCTGGCCCCTCCTTTTGTTAAAAAAGGCATTATGCAAGCTGTCTTAAAATACTGGATGTTTCCATAACCATGGAATTCATCTTCCAAAAAATATTTATATCTAACTCTAAACATTATTCAGATGTTGTTTTTTCCCTGTATCATATAAATGTTGCATAAAATTTGTTATATAATTGAATTGAAGCATTTGAACTGAAGTATTTTGTGTCTTCTCTTCCCCTCTCCCCCTTCCTGTCTGCATTAGGGGTTGATATAGAATCAGCCCGAAAAGAAGAGGAACGAATAATGCTAAGAGATGCAAGGCAGTGGCTCAACAGCGGCCATATAAATGATGTCAGGCATGCAAAATCTGGTGGTACAGCACTTCATGTAGCTGCTGCTAAGGGCTATACAGAAGTCTTAAAGTAAGTGTGATTTAACTTTTTCATATTTTGTTGTCTTGATGTAATACTGCTTGGAATTAGGCACTTCTGACTTTTAGGTGTCTTGAAAATCCCAGTCTGTTTAGAACAATCTATTCTCATAACTTGATTTTATGTTTTCAAGCACTCATAAATCATGATATTGCTAACTTTCTATTCTAACTCATTCAAAATATGAATAACAGTATACATGTTGAGCCTGAATACTTAAGAGAAGAAAGTTGATAAAAAACTTGCCCTGTTTCTAAAGCCAGCTATGTAAACAAGCTTAAGACCTTTTTATAATGCCCAGTTAGCATCCTGGTTGGTGCATATTTTCAAGATACCATATTTATTTCCATACATAAAGCACAGTTTATAATCCACGCTAAAGTTTTTACACTTAAACCCCAGATAATTTAGTTTTGTGTTTTGATAATGTTTTTAAAAATCATGACTCTTGAAATCTTCCCTGGAAAGCTTTAGGCTTCAGATATCCCCTAATTCACAGATTTCATTAATGTAATATCAATACATATCGTAACGTATTTAATTTCTTTTTTATTAAAGCTCTACTTTTATTATAGTAAAGCATAATTAGTAATATATTGCTTTAACTTGATTGTAAATTTATTTGACTGCTTTAGCAGTGCTAGGAGCACTTACAAACTGTAACGTGAGTGAAAATGAGCACACATCCTGACCGTGAGTACTGGTGCCTTTAAGGTCTGCAGAGCAATTTATTAAAAAGCAGTTCTATTTCAAAAAACCCTGAGGCTGCAAAATGATGAAGAAAAATTATTCTGTTGGAAAAGATTAATTTTTGTTTTAGAGTAGCAAGTGTCTGTAAGGGAGTTGTATCTGTAACTGTTGGGGTGTTTGTTAGCTCCCTCAGTTACCATCTTTTTTGTAGTTCAATCTGTGTACTCCTAGGAGAGGCAAAACATATGTGTAGGAAAGTTTTGTGATCGATTCAAATTATGAAAAATTTGTATGCTCTGCATTGGATGCAAGACTGCAAGATTTTCAGCTGAGCATGTGTGCAAGTTGACTCATTGGAGGATATTATTATATCTTATACTCTCAGAAACTGAGAGAAATTTTTGAAAAGAATATTTTCTTCTTATGTGATTTTTAACAGTTATGAACAGTGGTTCAGAGAGCTCTTAGCTCTTTGCATAAAAATACTTGTTAGGTTAAGTGTCCTTTGTCACTTTGATGCTGGCCTGTGGTGTGATGCTCACATGATGAATGTGAGTGCTGAATGTAGGCAGAACAGCAGGTCCTCTCTTTGAGGAACTCTGCTCCCTCTCAGAGAACAGTTGAAGCATGTAAACACTAGATTTTTGCAAAAAGTTAATGACAGGAAATGAAAGTTTCAAGTAACTAATTTTGGAATGGAAGGAAGTTTTTAACAGTTTTCTAATAAGAACACTGTATCTAACAATTTTTACATTTTACAACTTTTTTTTCCTTAAAAAGCCTTTTGCTTATTACTACTTGTACAGCAAAGAATATCTAACTATAGAAGCAATGATCTTTGGAGAGGAAGTGAATAGAGAAGAAAATGGAAAAGGCTGTTTTTCTTGAATTTTCCTTAAAATATATATACACATCTGCTAAACAGTGAAAAGGCAGATGTTTCTATGAGAAGAAAAATTAATCAATTGTCAGTAGCCCAACTAAAATATCTGTGAGAAAAAAGGAGAATGATATTGCCATAGAGCAGTTTTACAATTTTTACCAAGATTTATTTATCCCTGTTGGCAGTGTCAAGATCTGTTTCTTTTAATTTCTTCAGGCTTTTAATACAGGCTCACTACGATGTAAATATTAAAGATTATGATGGCTGGACACCACTTCATGCTGCTGCTCACTGGGGTAAAGAAGAAGCATGTCGCATTTTAGTGGAAAACCTATGTGATATGGAGGCTGTCAACAAAGTGGTAGGATTTTTATGTAATCCTTGTCAAGATACAAAGTTCTGGTCTCTAAAGTGACTTTAGAAGCCAGGGTAAGAAAAGTGACGATAAACTGCTGTTTACTGTACGTGGAGCTTTATATAATGCATGTGTTGTCAAAACAGCATGGTTGTGTTCAGAACTAAATTCTCTGATTGTCTAAATTACTTTCTAGGCCAACTTTATATTTAGTTCTGTATTAAATGATACATTCAATCTTTGCCATGGAAGTTCACAATTGAAAGATTTTGTTGACATTTCAGAGGTACAAAATTAATGACTTGATGGATTGCATTCAGGCTTTCATTTGATCTCTGAAGATGATGATGATGCCTTTGGGTAGTGTTTTAACTCCTAAAATTAGCTTGTGTTGGTATATTAAAGAGCTATCACTATGTTATGCTGATTTGGGTGTGGTGGAAAAAACTTGTAGGCAAATCTGGACCCCTTGGACATAACCTGAATGCTTCCTAAGCTCTCTTTCTTTGACTTTTATGCAATGACCTGTGTAGCTTGCTTATCTTGCCCTCAATAGACACAAATATGCTCATGAGTTCATATAACCGTTAAAAGGATCCAAACCTTTTCATTCAGCCATGTAACTGCTGAGCTCTCATTCTTCTCCTCGTGGTGTGCTTCACAGATAGATTCTGTTCTGCTTCCAGTTTGTGTTAGATTTTTTACTGGGGTTGTTGAAAATGTGGATGTTGTAACTATGAAAACACGTTCAAATCCACTACAAGAGTAAGAAAAAACTAAGCATAGAGAGATGTCAACTGTTTTTTTGTATGTGTGTATGGACTTGTCTCTGCAAGCTAGGAAAGTTTTGCCTGTTTTTAAGAAAGCTAGTAAGCATTTTTGCTTTTGGAGGTATGAGGATCGAAAACTCTGGATTTTGTTTTGGTTGTATGTGCGTAGCATCTCAGAGAGGTCAGCGATTATTGTTTAGGCACCTGACTTCAGGTATCAACCGTTGCAGATTTGGGTTTAGGATGTAACCTTCAACTGCAACCGTTTTGTGCAAAGTGATTTTTTGTGGTCATAGTAGGTCTAACTACCAGGTTACAGTACTAAAAACAGGCGGCCTCATGAAAAACTGTAGTTATAATCAAATATAAACTTGTGATAGTAGTTCACGTGGCAGAGGACCGCAAGCTGTTTTGGCTAATGCATGTTAGAAAGTGCACATGCTTTTGCTGTATGATCAGAATTAGTGGTTTAAAGGTTCATCCTTTCTAGCCAGTTAAGATAATCTTCACAGTGTAATTAGGAATAAGTTTGCCTTTAGTTAACATTTTGAGAAACTGAAACAAGCACAAACAAACAGGAACACCTTTCGTTATTTTTATAAGCTGCTGTGGCCACGGTTAAATGACAGCTCTGGTTTTATTTCTGGTTATTGTACAGAAGTACTTCTAGTTTGATCTTGTCATGATCCCCCCAACATCTCAGTAAGTCCACCCAGCATGGTGATGCAGCTGCATTCATGCCAGTGAATATAGGACTTTGCCTGGATTGCAACCTTCAAGTATATATCCCATGGAAATCATACACTAAGCAGAAATAACAAGTGGTCATAGCACATCTTTTATAAAATAGAATGTAAATTTTAAACTACAGTTTTGCTGTAAAATGTGAATGCTTGACTGCTTAAATTTAGTATAACTCCCTTAAATCATTAAAACTTAAAAAATCAAGCTGTATATAATAGTCTGAGATAGGCAGGATACTGAACTGCTTAGGATCTATCCTTTCAACTGCCTCTGTGAACAGTTGTTTGGCACTAATACTGTGAGATTGTATTCATCAATCAACTTTTCATTCATAGTGTTCTGTTTTTCCTTTAAAAGACAATAAAATGTTATTGTCATGTCTTTATCACTTAAAAATGTGTTTACTCATCAGGTATAAATATTTTTGTTTGAACTCCCCTCCTTCCCCCCCAGAAAAAGGAATAGTGCAAAATTGTTTTCAAGTACTGACAGACTAACAGTTTGCAGTAGAGCTTGATTCATATGTTCCAATTTCTCTCTCTAAATGTTCTCCTTAACCTGCATTATCATGTGAAGAGAAGACATTGTAGTCTGATACATTTAAATTCTAATTTAAATGTACATTTAAATTGTACAGTTATGGTGTTTTACTTCTTCCCCTTCTCCAGGGTCAGACAGCGTTTGATGTGGCAGATGAAGATATTCTAGGATATTTAGAAGAGTTACAAAAGAAGCAGAATCTGGTAGGCCTTGTGCATATGCATATATATATGTGTTCTATTTTATTACACATATGATTATGGTATCCAGCTCAGGGCAGCATATAGATTAGAACCAAAGTTTTCAATTCAGGTGATACCACAATCATCTCAAAAGATGCCCTTACTTGGTCACCAATGGTGACCAAAAAAGCCTTGGAAGAAAAAAGGCAATCTACAACTTGCCTTATTCAGTGGGCATTTTATGATCTGAAGTATCAACAATGATCATCTTACTTAGAATAAAAGTTTCTAAGATTTTTAGAGCTTTAAACATTCATAATTCATACCTTGCAAGTTCATACACATTCTATTGTTTGTAGTATTTAGAGATTCCCTTCCATTTGTAATTTTGTCACACTGATGCCATTCTAACAATTAAACTGCATCATTCTATGTTTTGAAGCTTCATAGTGAAAAACGTGAAAAGAAATCCCCCCTAATTGAATCCACAGCCAACATGGAGAATAATCAGACACAGAAAACATTTAAAAAGTAAGTAAAAATCAGGCAAATTATGAAGTCCTTAAAAAGAGGACTTTGCAAGCTGTCACAGAGACCTATATAACAGGCTTTAGTAAATTTTTCTGTACTTTATAAATACTTCTCTTTTCAAACTCAGTAAGGAGACACTGATTATGGAGCAAGAAAAGAATGCATCCAGTATAGAGTCTCTGGAGCAGGAGAAAGCAGATGAAGAAGAAGAAGGAAAGAAGGATGAATCAAGTTGTTCTAGTGAAGAGGAAGAGGATGATGATTCAGAATCTGAGGCAGAGACGGGTATGTTATTTGGAGCATTGCCTTTCAATAAGTATTTACTCTATAAATTTACTTATTTAATATCGCATGGTACAGAGTTAATTATATCACATTTTACTTACTCTTATGTATTTCACTAAGTTCCCAGTTATTTTAAAGTAAGTTTTTATATGTCTAAAGTAAAGTCATAACAGATGTATCAAATGGATGTTTTTACTGGTAGCTACTTAGGTTAAAGCTATTAACCAACTTACTTGATTGGCTGCTTAACAAATTGGTGCTTTTAATTAGGTAGATGGAATAATATAAGCCTGAAGTAGCATGTCAGAAACACTGAAAAAGGTAGAAGATCAAATTAGAGAGGAAGACTCCTTAGCAATATTTGCTTGTGGAACTGGTGTAGAGATTGGATCAGCAGAAGTGCAAACATTCTCATTTGTCCTTATCATCTCGAAGTAATTACCAATTAATCTGGCTCAAGTATTCATAAAGTAGTAGTGCATGTATTTTAGTGTGCACTGAGATAAAATTTAAAGGTGTTATTTTAATGTTAACTGTTACTTCATACATAACTTCAAGAAGAATGTTCTTTAAAAAGTTTTGCGTTGTATGTACATTACTCTCTATTTCTGTCTTGAGAAATGGAATTAGTGGGTTGTTTTTTTTCTTGAACTATCAGATTGAAGTTTTTCTTCAACTATCAGAGTAGCAAGTACTGATACAAGAACAGCATAGTATCTTTTCCTTTCAAACTAGAAAACAAGTGTCTGGCAATAAGTGTTTGAAGATGTATGTTGAATCCTAATAAAGAATATTTGTTCAATTCTAATAAAGAATATTAGAAGAATATTAGTGCAGCAGTACAATACATAGACATGGATGTCATTAGAAATAGCTTGTTAATATTTTATATTCAAACTTTTAAAAATAAGCAATCCTTTTTGATGAGCTGTTTTCATTTTAATGCCTTCTAATTCCTTCACTTGAAAAGATAAGAATAAGAAGGTATTTTAGAAGCAGCCAGTCTATCACAAGCATTTAATGTAGGTAGAAGTAAAAATAACTTGCAAAACAAAACTTTCTGTTATGGTTTGATTTTTTTT
>VXBR01005257.1:165534-220487 GCA_013400215.1 Cisticola juncidis
TAGTTTGTGGTTTGAAATAATCCAGTATTTCAGTGTTAAGCTGAAAAAAGTGTCTGGCAAGCTTTGTAATTATTCTTTTGCCTTAGGGTACTTGCATCCGTTATTTAGTGAGCTTTGCTAAACTCAAACTACTTATAATATATAACCTGTAGTAATTTCTCTGTCACTGAGCTGACTGTAATGTCTGCTGAACTTTATGACTCTGGTAACTGTTCTCTTCATGGCCAGTAGTTTGTGCCAGGAAAATTTGACTGTGACACAAGAATTAATTTATGTAAACTTTAGGGGTTTTAATATCAACAAGGCTTTATCATACTTTATTTGGCAAGACACACTTTAAGCTTTTCCCTGTAGAGCTACATCTCTTCAGTTCCAAGATTTTACTTTCCCTTTTTTTTTACAATTGTTCAGCTTAAGGTACTGAAAGACTTTTCTGGTGAAAAATCTTATTATTATAAAGAGCATTCTGGTTGTGAAATATTTTAACAGTGTTCAGTATTATAAAGTGCTGGAAATGGCGATTTCTAATCTTTTGAGATAATTAAAATGTTTCCCTATATTTTTGTCTCAGTGGTTACATGAGAATATAGTTTAAGAATAAATACACTTCTGTCTTTAAGACCAAGAAGGGAAATATGAATATGAAAGTAGCTTATTGCAAAGGACGAAGAAACAAGATAAAATAATATTTTCCTCAGTTCGGTTTTATAACTTACTTTTTTTGACATACTTTAACTTTTTTTTTAATTAGTCCATGTCAGCGCAGGTATGCATACAACCATGTTCTTGCTGTTCTAGAAATAATTTCAGAATACAGTTGTGAAAAATCCACTTTTTGTCTTCCTGAAAACTTTTTCTGTATGTTTTAAAGATGTATTACAAATTTCTGTCAGCTCTAGCTGTGCACCATTTCACATCATACTGTCAGTCCACATTGCCTTGTTCAGCTTTTTGTCACCTAGAATTTTACTGCCTTTTCTGTTTTATTTGTGTTTAAAAAGAAATTTCGATTAAGCGCTATTGGTCATGTAAGTTCTTTATAGTTGTTTACTGAGTAACTAACATTCAAAACATCTATTCAACTATGTCCATAACTAAAACAAGTGTGTAACAGCAATGCCATGGATTACATAATTTCTTAATTGTAGATTAGTACTTTATTGAATTTAAATGTTAGTTGTGAGAGCACTGCATGAAAACCTTGCATACTTTATAAATTAATTGCTCCTAGGCTGTATGGGTCTCACAGATAGAAGATGTATTTATAGTAGGGCCAAAACCAGTGGGGATTGAACCCCATGTTGCTTCATACTGCACTAATAAATAGGAGGCAACATCTGAACCCAAAGAACGGACAATTTGAATATGTGAAACAGAAATAAGGTGTAACATTGTGACAACATTGTGATGCTCAGACAACAGCAGTGACAGCAGTTATTATATCTCAATCACGACATTTTCTGTGTGTTTATGTGAGAAGGGTTAATCTTCATAACCCATGGGCAGAGGAAGGAATTTGGACAAAGCAGAAGAGAGTTGGTGGATAGACAGTGAAATGTAGGTAAGAAGAACAAGGGACAAAGAGAGAATGAATCAAATGGAAAACTGGTGTTCTGGAAGACAAGTCCCTGCCTCATCTCATTCTAGTGACCAGGGTTCTCTGTACAGTTAATTATTTATTTGAACTCAAGCATAATTATCAGAGAATAAATGTTTCACTTTGAATTGGCACCTGCCTTCTGTAGTTTGAATTAACTATTACAGAGTCACAGAATCAAAGGATAGTCAGAGTAGGAAGGACGTTCTGGAAATCGTCAAGTCCAGCTTCCCCTGCCAAGGCAGGGTGACCCTAGAGCAGGTTATATGCAAAAGCATCCAAGTGGGCTTTGAATGTCTCCAAAGAGGGAGATTCCACAACCTCCTTGGGCAGCCTCTTCCAGTGCTCTGCCACCTTCAGTGTTCTTCCTCATGTTGAGGTGGAACTTCTTGTATTTTAGTTCGTGGCTATTGCTCCTTGTCCTGTCATTGGACACCACCAAAAAGAATCTGGTACCATCCTCGACATCCGCCTTTGAGATACTTACATACATTACTGAGATCAGATGAGATGCTAACATATCTCCTACTGTTACAGTTTTTATGGTCATTAGCCAGCTACTAGAACACAGGCTGTGTGGGTAGACTGAAATCTCTGTCTCCAGAGTATTCCAAGCTATGACACATCAAAACCTTGAGCAACCTGATTCATAGGCAGTATTGACCTTCCTTGGAGCTGAAGGTTGAATTGGATGATCTCCTGAGTCACTTAGGACCTGTATGATTCTGTGTTTCTGTCTCTGCATCTCTTGAGTGCAAACACTTGATAAACACAAAATAAGTTGTTACATGTATAACCTTTTAGAAAAAAAATGATGGACCTAGTTAAGATATAAGTTGGGAGGGAGAAAACACTGAGGAATAAATGAAAAACTAGTGGTCATAAAGTTAAGTGTAAAATTTGTTGGCTAGAAATTCAGCTGAGTGTTGTAAAGGTGATGAAATTGTGAATGAAAAATTAAGATTGAAATCTTGTAAATATTTTGCAGATAAGACCAAAACCTTGGCAGCTAATAATGCAAATACCACAAGTACACAATCAGCATCAGTAGCTGTGACAGCGCCTTCAGCTGCTGGTGGCCAAGGGGCACCTACATCACCTATTAAAAAGGTAAAAGAAAATACCTTTATATTTTCTATTATGTCACAATCTTATGATTTTCTATTTCCTTTTTCTGTGTAAGTATAGATTTTCTGATTCTAGTGTAAGTAGTAGATCTGGTTAACTGGTGAATTGATGAAAATATGCACAGATTCTTAAAATACTTTATGTTCTTCCCCAGAAACTTAATTTTTTTTTTTTAATTTTGTATGGCTTTAATTCTGAACGGGGACCTAAAATACAGAACTATAAAATAGCTGAATGTAAAATCTTTCTAAAAAAGAAAAATTCTTTCGCACAGTGAGTGGAGTTCTTTTTTTTTTCTGATGCTGAACTCCCTCTTTTGAAACTCTTTTCTATGTCAGACTTCTCCAGAATTTCTAGAGGCTACAGTTCTAGTGTCTCTCTGTGCCTGTATTTCTGATGCACTTGATTCAAGGGAGGCAGGCATGACTCTGTGACTTTTAAGATTCCCTTGAAGTATTCAGCTAGTGCTTTGGCACAGAAGTTGAAAATCATACCTGAAATAAGAACTAGGAAGTGGTGTGGGTCTCATCCTTGTTTTAATATGATTAGGACCTCATGGAAGAATTAGATGATAGGGACACATGATTTATTCAATGCACAAACAGTGCAAAGCCACACAAGCAAAGCCAATATTGCATGCTGGAAACTTTTACAGCTTGTCATTTTACAGGAAATATTAATTTGGATGAACTTTCATTTTACTTGACAAGGGGAAGATAGGTATGCCTGAGGAAAGAAATTACAACAGATAATAATTCATAGTCAGAAGGTGACATGTAAGTCAAACTTTTAGAATATCAGAGCAAGCTGGATAGAAAGCCAGTAAATCTTCATTTGTCATTTATTGTAATGTTTCTATACACATCATCACCGAAGTGTAACCCTCTACTGAAGCACCTGAAAAGCGTGTTCAGGAAAAAGGAAACCATGATCTACTGCAAGCACAGTAGAGAGAAGAGACATACCACTAGGAGAATAATATAAAATGTATTTGCTCCTGGAAGCTTACTGGGGTTATACTTCCATATTTACAGTAGAATCTAATAGTGATTCATCTTACAAAATATACTTTAACAGGTGGAGGTATGTGATTTAATGGTATGAGGGAATATTTTTATAAGAGAGGAAGTAAACTTGATTTTAAGCTAAATTATAACCTTTTACAAATCATCAATACACTTCTAATTTTGTTATGCAGAAATTAATGGTTTATATTTTGGCCTTTTAGGTAAAAAGTGCAGGCTAAAAGTAAACTGTAGTTATCTTCCTATTACTAAGTGAAAAGCTCAGGGCCTTCTGTAGATACAAAATAAATGCACATGATATCAAAAGTATTGTATTGCAGCAAAGCAGGTACATGTGATCTAGAGCAGTTACAGCTCCTACTAGTAAACAAAAACACTTTAAGCTGTTCTTACCAGTGAAGGTAAAGCAGCTTTCTGTGTGTGATCTTTCACCTACACATGCACCTTTTTGGGTCTGCACCATCTGATCGGCTGTAGCTGCACTTCCACTTTTGCATCATAGGTGGCCAAACCAATGCAGGTGCATTGTGAGTATACTAAATGCAGGGTGCAGGTGCAGTATACTAAACCAGAAATCAGGTTTCCTTCAGTGTGCATTGCTTTCAGTAGTACTTCTCTCTGACTGCAGATACTGAAGGTAAGGCAAGTTTGGGAGGATAACTATGGAACCATGGGATATGGTTCAGGGATGTGAATGATACATGTTAAGAAGATAAGGGGTATATAGTGTGAATCTTCTAGTATTCTCAACAGTGTGAGGATTTAGGCAATGGACCTTGTAAGGTCACAAGCTTTGTTCTTCTTTTCTATGCAAGCTGCAATTCTGTCTCTGAATGACTAAACATGCTGTCTTACATTTAGTTGTAATCTATTACTATGGTTTTAAGTGTCTTACTGCTTTTTTGGTATTTTGTGTTGTAATGAAGAGTTACTTAATATAAACCTAGAAACAAAACTATATGGTATTGAAACAACTTTTTTTTCCTATTTTCTTTCCTTTCAATCTTCATCTTTGTCTTGTCTTAATTGGCTTTAGTATGATTTCATTCCTCCTATCTTGCCTGTTGTGGAGTCAGTAGATCCTGCATCATGGAGGCAGGGCTTGCGCAAAACTGGCATTGTTCTTGTGCCCAATAAGGGTGAAAAATCTATGGTGAGGTTCTTGTGTGCACAGGTTGCAAAATAACATATTTAATCAAAATGTTAATACCGGATTTGCATGTTTCTAAGTTTTTATCTCAAGTTCACAGCGTGTATTACAAAGTGTGGGGTTTTGTAAGCTAACTTTTATAGGAATGGTATTCCTTGACCAATCTTACATTTCTGATCTCATTGACTAATTCAAGAGAAAAGTGCATAGGTTGCCTCTCACTACAACTTCCCTATGAATTCAGCACTTATGATTATTAAAAAGAGTTGTATTCTCAAATCTTTGCAAGGAGCATGAATTACCACAGATAACATAAATTAATAATGTGAATTCATTTTCATGTGTTTTATAGTTTCCAACATCTGCAACCAAGGTTTCTCTCAAAGATGAAGAGAGGAAAGATGAATCTCCTGCTTCATGGAGGTTGGGTCTTAGAAAAACTGGTAGTTATGGTGCACTTGCAGAGATAACTGCTTCCAAAGAAGCTCAGAAAGAAAAGGACTCTGGAGGTGTTATGCGTTCTGCATCAAGTCCTAGACTTTCCTCTTCGCTGGACAACAAAGAAAAAGTAATAATTTTTAGGATAAAACAACATTTTGAGAATTTACATACATTTCTTAGTATAGATGTTAATTATGTGTTATAGAAGTGAGACTGTAGTACACATCTGTTCTTTACAAAACCTTCAAAAAGCTAAATTACAGAGCTTCTTTGTAGTATCTCTCAAAGTGTAGTATACACCTTCAGTGTCTGGTGACCCAGTACATAAGTCTGGCATTGAATCCTTTTTCAGGACTTGCAGAGCTAGTAGTCATTTTTACAATTTGGGGTCAATCAGAGATTGGTTAGCTTTTGCGTCACTTGAAGAATGATGCTGAAAGAATCTTAAAAATGAAAGAAGTCTCTTCTGTATTCATTTTCATTTTGTAATGATTTTTTATTTTCAAAAACTGGTTCTGTAACTAAACATGGATACACTAAACCAAGTGTTCTGGCAATTGAACAAAATAGAACTTGTGGTTCTATTTCAGATACAAATGTTTATATGATTTAAAGATTAGGAATAGTGATAATGAACTGTACTGTATAAAAGTACTGAACCAGTTGCTTTCAGGAATCACTGTTGAATTGTGCTGCAGCAAAGCAGAAAAAAGAGAAATAAATTATTAGCATCACTAGAATGGAAACATTCCTGTTGTAGTCTTTAATGATATTTAACTAAAATTTAAAACTAATTTGTGTAAATGAGTCACAATAAATACAGCTGGAGTTGGCATAATGATGCTTTTCCAGACAAGATAATCAATAGTAGTAACAATTAACAAAAAACTAATGTCTTTCAGGAGAAAGATGGTAAAGGAACTCGACTTGCTTATGTTGCACCTACAATACCAAGACGGCTGGCCAGTACCTCTGACATTGATGAAAAAGAAAACAGGTGACTCTGAAGTTTTTGAGTTTTTAAATGTAAAATCTAAATAAGATTTTAGAGTGACTGACAAGCTTACATGTTCTAAAACAGTGATAATTTATAGCATTATCTGGGTGTATAGATTGTGCTAATTCATATGGCAGTCCAATTCCTGAAGTTTTTTGATCTTGTCAATTATAATAACCTTTTCTAGAGTCCAAATTATTCTGTGACAAGAGCAGAACTCAGTGAAGGGTGTTGTCTTCTTGGGAAAGAAAATAAATAAAATCCAGAAGATTAAGTTCTAAACTTTTAAACTATTGAAGGGTGTTAAGAGCATTTTACTGCTTTGTCTTGAGTCACAAAGTGCTGCTACAGGGCTACATTATTACTTTTGATTATGATAAAGTGATGTGTTTCTTATGGACTTCACTTAAAACCATATTATGCAGCAGCAAAACAGGAACCATAGGTTAAATAAACCCTTCTACTTTTCTTGTTTACATGTTGTGACCTTTCATTATCTTTTGGAGATCTTTACTTTTTTTGCTGCTGTTGTTTCTGTAGCTTTCAGAATAAAAGAAACAAATAGGTGAATAGGCTTGCTATGTGTTAGGATTTGGGGTACTTTTATGGCATATTTACACTTCCAGAACCTTCCTGTTTTTCACTTCTCCTTTACTGAGGTTCTGTGGGGATGTTTCTGCCGTTATTGTAGAATGCTTAGTACAAAACTTAGAGGTCTCCATAATGCTTTGGTTTTGGTTGGATCATATCTAGATAGATGAATGCTGGATGACCTGAACTGAAAATCCTTTGATTGCTCAAAATGTGCTTTTGTAATCCTTGTCTGTAAGGTCGATAATCTCTTTATACCTGAAGAGGAATATCTTTGTTGCTCTTCTTGAGAACTGTTTGTTTCAATGCAAATAGAAGAGAAATACCATCTTTTCTTATGCTTGCAGGAAGTTGCTTAACTTTAGTCTCTGGGTAACAAATTCTGTTTCAAAACAGAATTTTGGTTATTTCAGATCTCACACTCCCTTGAAGTTCAGTGTGATTTGTTAGCATTCCTCATTTTACTTTACCAGATGTTTTTTAATCTATGTTTCTATAAGGGAGAAATTTGCAATTTGTGTTTGTGCTATCATTCTCTTGACTCCTATATTCTTTGAAGCTGAATTTGTCAGTTTTGGTTTGTTTATAGGGAGATTATTATTGTTTCAGGGTTTTTTATTCTTCTTTAAAAAATCTCTTGTTCTACAAAAGTATCTTCACTAGATTATACCTTAAGATTGAAATAAGTATTTCATTCAGTTTTATTCCTTAGAAGCTGTTATTGCTTATAACAAAGGGATTAAGTTTTTCTTCAGTTTTGAAGTCTGTTTGTGTCTTTGATGTGCCAGTCTTGACTTAATCACAGACACAGTACCAAAAGTGATTATCAGCAATAGTATAGTTTTTCTCAAATGCACTAGGTTAAAACTGCAGTCACCAGTCTTGTTAGTACTAGTGCTCATCAGTACAAGCAATCTTGTGAGAACTTTCTGTAGGCCTTGGTGTACCAGAGATGGAGCCTGCTTTTAGACATCAATATTTTGCCTACTGTATGACACGGCAGACAATCCAACCTATCTAAAGCCAGAAGAGGTTTTTGACATTTATTCTGACCTTGCTTACGTGAAGAATTTAATCATCAGGTACCCACAGGTACCTTAATAAATTACTAGGGTCTCTGCTTTTGTCAAAGGTCTTTGTCCTTGTTGCTTAGCTTAGTGCCCTGTTCTTGTTCCACATAGCACCTACTTGCCTTGTGAATCAGTGATGTAGCATAATCCTAACTAACATCCTGTGTGAGTGACAGAAGTGACTTTGAGATGAATCCCAGCTGAGCTTTTAGATTAACAAATCCCAGACACCCAGCCTCACTAGCCAGTGTTATGGCAAAAGTGCCATAGTGTCTTGGCAAAGTGAAATCTTGAGTAATTATGAAAAATTTGTCATGCAGCAGGACCTTTCTGTGGTAGATGATATCTCAGCATTTGTGTTTCTCTTTGCTGGTAAAAAACAACACTACGTTGGTCTATGTTTCATCATTTTCTAACGTTGTTTCCAGCTGCAGAAGCACTAACATACATTTTCATGCAAAAAGAGGTACATTATGATGGCCAAAGGTATCTGAACATAAAATACATATTTTCAAAGTTTTGTTTGTTTTGCCTTGTACGCCTGTTTGCCTGATACATAGTTTTGTGAAAAACATCCTTTATTCTTCCTGCTGTCACAACTTCAAATCTTGAACTGACATTTTATTAGAAATTCAGGTTTTGCGTGTCAGATTTTGGGTTAGTTTTTCTACGTAGATTTTTGCAAGATTATTCCTTGCTGCTATAAACTGCAACAAGAGTCTGGAAATTCCTTATGGCTGAAGTCATGTCAGCTAGGGATACATGTCAGACCCCTCAGGAATGGCTACTGTAAGCCTAGTTACACTGTTCTTACAGTATCATGAGTTCTAAAATCTTGTCAGCTTTTAAATATCTTATAACATCAAAGAATGAGAAATTCCATCAAATTAGCTATTAAAAACCCCAAGTAGATTTCCCTTTTTGCATTGGATAATCTCAGGAGCAAACAGAAAAACTTCTTGTTCCTTTTTTGAGAAAACCAGGGCAATGACCACAGATAAAAACCAACAATTGATTTCATGTTGATTAAATCCTCTTCAGCAGTTTTCTTTTGATGCTGCTTTCTCCTTATGTTTCTAATTGTGTTAGTTTGAATGTAGTGTCTTTCCACAGAGGCTTGAAAATTATTGTCCATAAAAACAATTTTATTCCTTAGTCAATTATGTTTAAGTGTTGTTGGAGTCTAAGATATCCCTCTAACAGCCCTAGAGGATCTGGGGGCTGTACAGGGGGGTCTGAGGTCTATACAGGGGAGTCAGCCAGCCTCCCACAGAGCCCAGGAGGACTCAGATTCTAGCCTCTGCCCATAGGAGTGAATACTCACATTGTATAAAGAATCACAAGCTGAGTGAATTCAAAATAAGTAGTATTTAGTTTATCATAGAATGTAAATGTAGAATCTAGGATTTTAGTATATGGGGTTGAAGAGACAAGATGGAAGAATTGAGGAGCAGCCCTGGTGTTCCTTGTTCTTGTTCTTGTCCCACATTTTCTGCTGAGTTGGATCTCAAAGATTAGTTTAGAGTAGAACTGACATGTTAGCGTAAGTAGTAGGCATTAGTGAAATTTTGTAAATAATAAATACTTTTCAGACGATAGTTAGGTCAAAGGTACTGTACATAAAGTACGGAGCTCTCTAATCCGTCCAGTCCTGCCGTGTACCCTACTCTGCTGAAGATGTCTCTCAGGGAGCAGAGAAAAAACTAAGATAATGTGCCCTGCCAGGGAGACTTGGCAGAGAAGAAAAAACTAAGATAATAAAGAATAAACAACCTTAGAAACATGCACTAGCGAACTCTGTCGTCTCTGTCTTCGGTGTGAAACACTTAGGGCAAAAAGAAGACGCAAAACCTTATTACCTTAGAGAACAGCAACTCCAGAGAAATCTCCAGAGAACAGCAACCCTAGAAGAAGAACCAGCAGCCTCGGGGCACGGCCACCCCGAGGAGAATCTCAGAGGACAACAACTCCGAGAAAGTGTGTTGTCCAGGATTTTGATTCGAAGCTCCTGTTCAACTCGCATCAAGAGCAGCCTTCTTTAATGTGAGTTTGCTAAACTAAAATCTCTTTTACAGGGATTCATCTGCTAGTTCAATACGTGGTGGCAGTTCCTACACCAGGAGAAAATGGGAGGAAGATGTCAAGAAAAACAGTTTGAATGAAGGTCCTACATCATTAAACACAAGTTATCAAAGAAGGTGTGGGATTTTCTCTTCTTTTGTTTTTGTTTTTTTTTTTAAAGCAAAACTGGCTTAAAAGTTAAAAAAGTACTGAATCATTTTGTAAGGATAGATTAAAATTGAATGGTGACATTGCTATGTTCATATGGAACAATGCAGTGGTTGTGCTGGTTTTAAACAATGTAATTAAAATTAGATGCTTTATTTTTCCTGTTGTTTATTTCAGTTTGGGGTTCATTTGACTTTTTTGAGATGAGTTCAATAGACAAAGATAATTATTTTAAATGTTGCCATAGAAATAATTCTGCTTGATACATGAAAAGGGGGAAAATACTGTCTCTGTTGAATTCTGGTTATTGCATGACAATGGGAGGTATTGGACTGCTGTCCTTGATTGTAAATTATAGCCATACCTATGTTGAGTGTCAGCATCATAGAATATGATAAAGCATAATAAGCAGCATAAATAATATGATAAGCACATAAATTTACTTGAATGCAAAGTAAATTATGAAAATACAAGAATAGTTCTCAGGTGTGCTGGTTCCTAACTTGCAGACTTTTCTCAGGAGGAATCGTCTGCTGCACATATATACATGATTAACTTTGCTGCTTTGTGTAGTTTCAATATAGCTATTTGGGTTCAATTCTTCATTGTAATTAGTGAGGCAATAAATAGCTAAAATTAATAGATCAAAGAAAAGAGTCAAGTAACTAAGCTGCATATTAGTACGTGCTGCTGATGTACGTGATACATACTTAGCATTTTTTTGAGTCTTGACGTTGATAATATCAGTAACCAGGCTGTTTCATACAGCATAATGCATATTTATTTCTTGTAAACCACTGTGTCTGTTTTATAGCTTGAAGAGCAAGGGAAGAACCTGAGTGGGAGGTTATTCTTGCTGGGAATGATTAAAGTTTTCTTAAAAATGGGCCAGTATATTTAATTGCTTTCAAATTATAAGAGGAGTGATATTGATGACATTTTCTTTCCTGACAAGCTGTGCAGTAAGGTTCTGCATTTTCTGAGGTATTCAGTGTGGGTGAAACAGCAGTTTAAAAATGGGACATTGGGGGCCCTTTGTGAATACGTTAGTAGATGTGATCAAGACATTCTTACATAAACGAGTGAGATTCCATTCTTTATTCTGTGTAGTGAAGAAATGGTCGAGACAAAGGGACACTTCTGCTGCCCTCTGAAGTCATAAATTAAAAGTCCTAGCCAAGGAAACAAAGCAAAAAATGTTTCTTTTGCACCACAAGTTTCCAAGACTCAGCTGAGGCATAGAATACATGGGCAGAAATTTAATAGATGATTCACAGCTTGTGATATTTTAATGAGTAAATATAAGTAATAAATGCAGCCAATGTACGTATCTCTCCTTCAGTGGCTCCTTTGGTAGAAGACAAGATGATTTGATAAGTTCTAATGTTCCAAGTACTGCATCAACAGTTACCTCTTCTGCTGGTCTTCAGAAAACACTGCCTGCCAGCACAAACACTACTACGAAGAGTACAGCGGGTTCTACTTCAGCAGGTGTACAAAGCAGGTAATGGCACCAGGACATTTTCTTCCCTTTTTTTTTTTTTTCGTCAGGTCTACTGTGTGCTTATGTATGTGCATGCGTTCTTGTTTAGTAGATCCTGGGGCTCTGGATTTTTTCACTTTCCTGTTAAATTTGTTTTGATTTTATACAATTTGGCTCAAAAATGGCTTTCTGCTGTAACATGTAAGCCATCTTCATATAAAAGAAAAAATCAAATGTTAGAAGGGTCTGAAGAATAAAAGTTCAATTATTGTGAACTTCTAATTCTTAATTTATTCAATTTAATAGCTCAAGCTGATCTTTCATAGTAGAGACATTTCTCAGTTTGCTTCTTAAAAAAAAATCCATCCCTCAATTTACATGTTATTAGTTGTTTAGTAAAGTGCTTTCATTGTTTAGCTATTTCCTTTTCTCTTTTTTTGTGTTGCTACTTGTTATGCTGTAGTACCTCAAATCGTTTGTGGGCTGAGGATAGTACTGAGAAAGAAAAGGACAGTGTTCCCACAGCAGTGACCGTTCCTGTTGCACCATCTGTTGTAAATGCTGCAGCCACTACCACAGCCATGACTACAGCTACTTCTGGCACTGTGTCCTCAACATCAGAGGTCAGGGAGAGACGGAGGTGTGTAAAGATCCTAAGAGTAACCTTGCTCTTACACAAAACTTTTTTCTATTGTTTAAAGGAATGTGTTGGTTATAACAGATTTGAACAGTAAGTGAGTAAAGCAGTGTTGTTTTCTTGTTGTGTATTGAAACAACTGGTACCTCAGTTTATCTAAGAGCTTAGTACTAGTAGACACCATTCACGAAATTTAAACTTCGACGTTCTATGTTTTTGACTGGCCTTGAGTCCTCTTAAAAATGCCAGTAATGGAACTCTGTAAAAACACTTAATTATAAAAATAATAAACCAAGTAATTATTTAATTAATTACTACAACGACATTACTGCTGATTGAGGTAGCGTGCCATTGGCAGTATGCTCATAAGTCACAGCATAGCATTTTTTCAGTCATTTCATATGCCTAACATTACTGAGAAGAGAGTATTAAACCCAACACATTCTGTTTATTTCATTGCATGATTTAGGATCTTTTCTGTTTGAAACATAGTCATACGATTTTAAACTCAATGCTTTAAGAGATGCTCAGTATGAAGAATGATTAAGAAGCTGATGTAAATCTTACTTTAAGAATATGGTGGGATTTTTCTGTTTAAAGTTATATGAAGGATGAGTTAAGATTGGTGCATATTTATTTCCATAAAGAGTTGTTTCCTTCTATTTATGGAAGCAAAAATAAGATTTCAAAAAACTGTTAATTCCTGTTATCTTTCCCTTGTTCTTCTATTTCTGGATATTTATAGATGTTTATCCTTTAACCCTCCTGCTGAAATGCAAGTTCAGATTTCTGTGTTGCTCCTGTGGTAGTTTCGAAATGTACTTTCTGTATCAGTGCCAGCTATGTGTATCTCTCTATGTTCACAGAGATAATGAAGCTGTTCCTTATTACAGAAAAAAATTGCATTCTTTTGGTTCACTTAAGGCAGCAGCATTTAAAGATTCCATATAGAGGCCTAATTAGGCTATTCTGTTTTCTGTAGTCTTCCTTCCTACCCAAAAAATGAGGTGAAAAAACTTCTATGATATGTGGATTATGTTCTTATTATTCCTCACCATGATTCAGGAAGGGTCCACATGTGCTAACAATCCATTTCAATAATTCTGTAAACAGAACCTGCAGTTTCCATAGTGAAATTTGAACTGAACCCAACAACGTAAAAGCCCAACCAACAAAATGCAGGTTTTCTCAAAAATAATTTGAGGTAGTTCAAATTCTAAAATTCAAATGCTATTTCAGTCTTATATCAGTTAGAAGGCAAGGAAAATTAGAATTAAGCTTTTGCTGTCTTGTTTAATCTCACTAGAGTGTGTATACTAATGTGCATATACTGCATATGTTTTAGATACCTGCAGTTGGCCTGAAATTCTGTGGTTTTCTCTGACTGGGCTGATTGTGTAATATACTGTTGCAGATGCATTCTTGATGGCATATTAGTATATCCATGAATCTTAGAAATCAAAATTTGAATAATTGCTCCATGCACCTGAGAATGTAATGCTCTAAATATGAGCACAAGAATATCTATCGGTATATATACAGCTAGATATATACGTGTGTGTGTGTGTATCTACATATGTTTCTATGCACATGAAAAAAGAAATGTATATGAAACATTATGTACTATATATTTTCTTAAGTAATGAAGTTGGTTAACGTGTTTATAGATTCAAATTGTATATTTAGGAAGTATGTTTGGAAGAGTATTTCAAAGATAGTTAAAAAGTAAAGATATAAAGTACTTTATTGATGAAGCATGTAATGGTGTATTCTTTTGGAGTAGCTGAAGAAATTATCTTCTTTATTTTTAGGGTTAGTTTAGAGAAACAGGGAAGGAAATTACAAAGTTGAGTCTCTAAGTCTTTGTATCATGAATAATACAGCATAGGTAGCTGTGTTTGGTGCATACAAGGATGCTAGGAAAGAGCACTTGACTGCAGCTGCAGAGTGCACCTGCAAAGTGAAGACTTCATTTTCTCTCAGTGCAATTTAAAGTATTTCAGATTCATTGAAAGGTAGATATAGGCACAGCAGTTACTAAAAAGCAAGTGATGTGAAAGTTTGTAGCAATTTTAAACCTTGAAGATGACACCTACTCAACAGTCAAGGCCTCCTAGGTAGGTGGTGGTTCAGGTCAAGTTAACTAAAGCAGCCTAAGAGGCACCCATTTCCTTATGTGGATACAGCTTTATGTGCATAGAGCTTTTGGGAAATGGAAAGTCAATCAAAAATGCTGCTTGCAAGAGATCCACGTAAGGAAATCAAATTTACATAGTGTGGGGTTTTTAAGATGCACCATAAGATGGGAGTTGTTTCAACATTTCTAAGTACAGCAGTTAGTTGTTAAGTACTTTCAGGGAGTAGAGCACAGGTTGTAATCCATAGGTCTGTGTAAACAAAGTCTTTTAACTCTTATAATTGGTTCAGAACTCTTTTTAGTATGTGCTAAGGCTACCAATTATATTATTTGGTAAGCAAACTGCTCTTCCTGTGTGTAAATTATTTAGGTTAATAGCTGATGGCATAATCACTAGCTAATTATTGAATCCTTAGCCAGTGGTTCTTAACTATTCTTAACTAATGATGTATATAAAAAGAGACAATGAGAAAATACTATAGAATCGGATCTAAAGAAGCTTAGAGAGGTTTTAAGCAACCTTTTAGCAACCCTTTGATACCGCTTTTTCAAATCTTTTTTTTTCTCCTTTTTTCTAATTTTTAGTTAATCCAAGGATTTAAAAACTGTGAAATTATAGCAGCTTCCCAGAATATTCTACCATAGAAAATGAACAAATGTATTAAAAACTTTTAAGTTCTTTAATTATGGGTTTACATACATACAAATGTATGCATCTGGGCATGTATGTATCTCCTTTGGTTTTTTTACCTCTTATCTGGATTAGAGAATTTCTTAAAAAGAGTCCAAACCTTGCATGTCTACTCTAGTAGCCTTTTGTCTTCGATTACAATTACCTACTTATTCTGCAGGACTTCTGTGGGTTTCATGAAGATTTATTTTTAAGCTTTTTTTTTTTTTCAAAGGGGCTTGGATTACTCAAAGCGTGGATGATTCATGTGAAAATAGGGTAACCACCTCCTCAGGGATTCTTAATTTCTGGTGAAATGGATGATGTAATTAGGTTTCCTGCATTAGCAGTACATTTGGCTCTTTCTAAAAGCTTACAAGTTATGTTAAAAGTTAATACTCACATATTTGACGTATAAATGTCTAACTGGCTGAATCTCTGAGATCTTCTACCCCTATGTTAAGTAGACCAGTGAAATAATAAAAGAGCTGAAGTTATATTTATAGAAAATGGTAAAAAGAAATCTAAATTAAGTAGGAAAACTCTGTGTATTTTAATTGAGTTTTAAGGCTGCTGTCTTGATGAACCAGTATGATATGACTGAAATATCTAAAATGTAATTTGTCCTATATAGTTCAATGTTTTCTTCTGACTGCCTTGATTTTCAGTCTGTCAGGTTGGGGGGAGATGTTGACTATTTAATAAATCTGTGCAAAAATTATCATGTGTCAATTTTGTTCATAATTAACTCTTTAGATCATACCTCACTCCAGTACGGGATGAAGAGTCTGAGTCCCAAAGAAAAGCTAGATCCAGGCAAGCAAGACAGTCTAGAAGATCTACACAGGTATAGTATTACTAAAGCTTCTACATTTCAGAAATCATACCAAAACATAATTCGTGAGAGACAGGCATAGCATACTGCATTTGTATCCATTTCTAATTATTTTTTTCTGTCCATGAACTATTTTAGATGATATGATTGAGCTGATCAACATATGGAAAGCTGATAAGATTCATGACACACAAAAATACTTTAATCTAGTTTCTCTGGAGAAGGAAAATACTAAAAAGAGAGTTTTTTATTATTTTTATGCTAATAATCTACTATCTAACCGCATATCTTCTTACAGCATTTCTCTCTCTTAATTTAAATACTGATGTATTTGGAAGTTCTTCCCAGTTTTTATCCATATCTGTCAGCAACGAGCACAATCCTATCACAGGATCAATGTGATGGTAGCAGAATAGAGTATCTCTGATGGTACATGAACACTCTTTGGGCAGTGGGGCAACTGCCAACCACTGTCTGCTGGTAAACTGAGAATAATCAGCAAATAGTCCCAAAGAGGTAATCTAGCCATTGTCCTTAGCCATTTTTAGGCTGAGTCCATAACTACATTGCTTACTGATGTTGCTTTCAAATCTTTGCAGTTTTAAACCCCTTTAAGTACCTCTGTTCAGCTTTCTTAATGAGAGATCTGTGCTGCTTGATACAACTTCATCATACAGGAGTTATTTTTACTGCATAATACTAATTCAGAGCCCTGAATGATGGTCAGACTAACTACAGGCTAACTATTGCTGAATCTTTACACTGAAGAAGCTACCAGGAATTACCATATTAAACTTTATCAACACTAAGAACAATTAAGTAACTGGTAAGATGCAAAGTTGGCTTTGAAGTGTAGATTACAAAGTGTTTTGAGCAATGTTTCACTAAGATACATCAGCTGAAAAGCATAGTAGAGAAAAACTGTCTTCATAAAACTGCTTTCTGAGCTTATTTCAAACCCAGTTTTTAGCCTAAAAATAACAAGAGACTTTTTAGTGTTGCTGACCTAAAAATCCAGTAGCAAGGAATTAATTTGTAAAGTGTCAACATTTCTGAAAATATGAGTATTATAGTTTTAGGGTTGTTTCAGAAATGTTTAGTATGTTTACAATCATACTAAAAGGATCTTAAATTATTTCTATAGAATCTTCTGTGCAATCTGTATTTACTAGTTCAGCTAAAAACTGGCTTGCTGGAGAGTCTGTGATATATTGCATTACAACAAATACTTGCCACATATCAGAGAGGTGTTTGGTTCCAAGATTCAAGAGAAAAGCTGTATAGGTAAAATTTATTTCTTAATAGATAGATTTAATTTTCTTAAGTTGAATGTTTTCTTTAAAATATTTCTGCAGTGTGATCGTCTACATTAATGTTAATGTTATATTTAAATGGTGTTTGCTGCCTGCTGTTTTCACAGGGCGTAACACTGACAGATCTTCAAGAAGCTGAAAAAACTATAGGAAGAAGTCGTCCCACACGAACCAGGGAACAGGAAAATGAAGAAAAAGAAAAGGAGGAGAAAGAAAAGCAAGACAAAGAAAAACAAGAAGAAAAGAAAGAATCTGAAACTAAAGACGATGATTATAGACAAAGATATTCCCGAACTGTTGAAGAGGTATTTTCATGATGAGTCTCTTTAGGTAGAGAAATTATATGAATCTTTACACCAACAATATTATTTTAATTTTGGTACTACTAGATGAATCATTTACATAGTTAAATGTTTTCATATCTCATGCTTTGTATTTATTAATCTTGGTAAACTAATTGTGACTTTTTTCTGTTGAATAGCCATATCATCGCTATAGACCAATTTCAACTTCAACTTCTTCATCATCCACCTCTTCGCTCTCCACCTCCACTAGCTCTTTATCAAGTTCAAGTCAGCTAAACAGACCAAACAGCCTTATAGGTATAACTTCTGCGTATTCTCGGAGTGGAACAAAGGAAAGTGAGAGAGGTAGGAGTACTGTTTATGAAGGGAGTTTTTGTAGTTTTAGTTGACAAAGAGCAGCACACATTTCTAGAGGTGTTTCACAACGGGGTGAGATATGTAAGACCACTGGGAATGTACCTTGCTCAAATCTTCTGTAAGAAATTTCAAAACTTCCATACAGAAAGGAAAAAAGATTTTCTGTATCAGCTAATGGCTTTTGCAGTCATTTGATTTTTTCCATTTTTGAGTCACAGAAATTTCAAATATACTCCCATAAATATCCACAGAATGCTTTAATTTCTGCTTCAACACAGCAACTATAATAAAAGACCATATTGCAGGGTCTAAATACTTGCAGGTATTAAGAAGGAATTTTACTCGATTAAATAATTGCTAAAAAACTAGGGGTTTGTTCCAGTCCTTTCACATTGAAGGACCTTTTTTTTCTTTAAGGGCCTCTCAGGGTTGTATGAGCAGCTGGAAAAGGCAAGGGGATGTTTCCAGATGTAACCATACTTCTACATACTTCTACATACTTTAACTGGTTTATGTAGTCTTAAACTGAGGATTAGATGCATGATTTAGAGATAACAAAGAAGTTCTTTTCTGATTGCACAGAGATTTTGCCCTCATTTGAAGTGTGAGTCACCTGCTGTAATTCTGAGAGATATTGTACCTGATTCTTTGCCTGTCAAAGGAGGAGCCTGTTGACATACAGTGTGAGCTCCTGTTCCTGGACTTGGCACAGCTGACTTGAGAGAAATACTTAAATTCAAGTTATTGGTCAATAACTGCAGTAGGGTTACTGACTGAAACTGATAGTTTTAAGGTCAGATAAAATGATCCACTGATGAAGTCTCCATGAACTATATAGCAGTATTGCCATGTTCCCTAGAATCGTGTTTTCTGAGGAAGTTACTGGAGCTTGGCTTCAGGGATATGCTTTCTGATTTTTTCCCCTTTGTCCTAAAATGAACTAAAATTTCGATTATGATTATTTCATGAGGCATACTTACTCAGAAAACTCATTCTAGATTATTCTATGAAAAAGATTTTCATTGGCAAATATTAGCTGCCACAAGTTCTATTTTTTTTCAAGTTATGACTTTTGGAGGAGAAATACAGTACCATCTGAGGTAAAATCCTAGTTTATTAAATTAGGAAAGGTGTATATTCACCACAAATGTATTTTCTGTCTTTCCTATTTAATTCTTGCTTCACTCTAGAGTGTTTATTTTCCTCTTAAGATCAGTGATGGTAGTTATTCATGATTAGTGATTCTTCTACCTGAACTCAATTCTGTGGTTTCTTTATTTAGTAAAAGAACATCAGGCTGAACAGACTGCATAATAATAAGTAAAGAACTTTGATTTGGGCAGGTTTGTTTGATTTTTTTTTTTTTTTTGCACAAATTACTTGTAAACAGATAGGAGAGCAAACATAATCTGGCATTTTTACATATATTTTGAATTGCAATTGCATTTGTTTTAAAGAAAAAGGAGATCTGTAATACAGTAATAATCTAATCTTGAGGTCCCAATTTATTCTTTCTTAAAACAAAAATGAAGAGGACTGTAATGAAAAGGAGGACTCTAAGGAAGACTTCTAAAAATTGGGGGTTTTTTAATACTGCGTCCTTGATGTATGCAAAAAAACCTTGTTTGATGAAGAATGGTAAAGAGTTATCTTCTCTTTTTTTGTACTTTTATGTATCTGCTGATACAGATGTTTCAATTATTATGTGACAGTTTTGAAAACTGAATTGTAAGTCCAAGTTATATTGGATTAGTGTTACATTAAGACATTTTGTTTAGGTGAAATTAGTACTTACAGTATTTTAGAGCTATGTGTTTGGGGGAGTGTATATTACAGCAAACCATGTATGTGGTAAGAAGCTCTTCGGGGGATTTATTTCAGGTAAAAAGAATTTATTGTGAGCATTTTAAAGACTGACAAGAAGTATTTCCGAAAATTAGATTGTGTCATAATTCAGTGAATAAGAAAGTTGTTATTAACAGAAGGAGGCAAAAAAGAAGAAGAAAAGGAGGAAGATAAGTCACAGCCTAAGTCTATAAGGGAAAGACGGAGACCAAGAGAAAAACGACGATCTACAGGAGTTTCGTTTTGGACTCAGGATGTAAGTAAACTTCAGTTTAGCAAAATAGGATGTGTATAGTGTACTCTAAAAATAGAGAATTATTTAGAGTCATAAAATATGTAACTGTTCTAGAACAAATAATACTTTTCAATTTAAGTATTCTTTGTTTTTGTTATGATGCTTTCAGGAACAAAATCAAAATTCAGGTTTTTCAGCTGATACTGCTAACAAGAATTTTAGAACACTGTAGTAACCATAACTTAATAGGAATTAATCATAATCTAAGGAAAAGAAATAAATTATTGAACAAGTGTTTTCTATTGCATGCATACCGAAGCTGAAAAAATGAGACTCTTTATTCGGTACATTGCAGGTAGCTATGTACTTAGCAACTTAAAGAGCTGATGTCAGATTAGAAAGGTTATAGTTGATGTTTCAGACTATTACTTTTCCCTTTTCTTTGTCATGTCCATATATAATGTAAAAGCCAGATTTTCATGTGTCAAATGCAAAATTCTTTCATCTCCTTCTGGTACTGGAAACATGTACCTGTTTGAGACATATATCCTGTGTATTCTCTGTGGAGTATTCTACTGCTTTTTCATATTCAAAGTACAATGCATTAAAATCTTGCTAAGCTTTCAATAGTTAAATTATTTTTCCTCTCCCACTTCTTTCACCAGAGTGATGAAAATGAACAGGATCACCAAACTGATTCAGAAGAAGGAACAAATAAGAAAGAAACTCAGGTAATTTAAGAGAGATAATCTGTTCATTCATTTTTAAGAGAGACATTTTGAATGTAAAATTTTTGTTACAGTTAGATTTACATATCATATCAACCGTGGCCATAACTGACCATGTCTTCCATTCTGATTACATAGACTTAGCATCCAGAAAATGTAGATTAGACTTTTGACACAGGGGTCAGGGACATGATGCACTAAGTTACTGGAGCAAGGATTCAGTTTCTACCCAGTAAAGTCTTATTTCACCTACATTGTTGTTTTCAGATAAATTATGTCCAATTACTTACACACACTAATTAAAACCTTTGAAAATCAAACCCAGTGCTGTCACTTTTATAATTAAAAATAATATGAGAAGTTAATTTAAGGAAACACAGGAAGTTGAGGAGCACAGTGTATGTAATTTCTTCAGTGAACAAAATGGTTTTCTGAATATCCTAAATGAGTAGTATTAATCTTGATAAAAACGTCAGCAGAAAACAGTGTCATTGGTTTGATTAAATGGGAAAAGTCCTTAAAAACAGAATGGTGTTTGACAGTGGGATGAAGAGTGTTAAAAGGGAATTATTTACATAAGCTGGGCTATAAGAAGAATACATTTCTTTTGACCTAAACCCTGGAGTAACACACTACAGAATCAGGTTCATTATTTAGGAATAAAACTCAAGTGATGTTGAAGTAAAGCTTCCATTACACATCTGCTAAATATTTTAGTTAAGAAACTAATTCTGTGTCATTTTGATTTGCTGTATTTTTTATTTCTGTGACACATTAACATAACTGCACAGCCCTGTTTCCTTTCCTTCCAGTAGTACATATCATTATCCTTAGATCTGTAATTACTTCATATTCTGTTCTGTAAAGATTAATTTTGGTAGAACATGCTGTGTGGTGCTTCTGATAGGATTAATAACATTATAGTGAAATAGTGCTAAATCAGTCACAAAATTATGGATATTATTAAAAGGGGGGTGTGTGTTGGGCTGGAATGGTGGAGAGGTGTAGAAATGACTGACCAAGAGTTCTTGGACACGTGCATTTTTTGCTATGTGCCCAGGCCGAGAGAGTGGAGATGAATAAAATTCCATGCAGCTGGCACCTGCTCATGAGTGGAATTCTCCAGGGTTCAGTGTTGGGGCCACTCTTGTTTAATACTTTGATCCATGACCTGGCTGAGAGGATCTATGGCAGTTTGCAGATAATACCAAGTTGGGCAGGAGTGTTGATCTGCTGGAGGGCAGGAAGGCTCTGCAGAGGGATCTGGACAGGCTGGAGCCATGGGCCAAGCCCAGCTGGATGAGGTTCAGTAAGGCCCAGTGCTGGGTCCTGCACTTGGGTCACAACAACCCCGTGCAGTGCTACAGGCTGGGGACAGAGTGGCTGGAAACTGCCCAAGACATGAAGTAGCTGGGGATGCTGGTGACAGTGGCTGAACATGAGCCAGTGTGTGCCCAGGTGGCCAAGGAGGCCAATGGCATCCTGGCCTGGATCAGCAATCGTGTGGCCAGCAGGACCAGGGCAGGGCTTGTCCGCTTGTACTTGGCAGTGGTGAAGCCACACTTCGAGTCCTGTGTCTGGTTCTGGGCCCACGACTACAAGAAAGACCTTGAGGTGCTGGAAAATGCCCAGAGAAGGGCAACAGGGCTGGGGAAGGGTCTGGAGCACAAGTGCTACAAAGAGTGGCTGAGGAAGCTGGGGTTGTTTATCCTGGAGAAAAGGAGGCTCAGGAGAGAGCTCTTCCCATCTCCCTGAAAGGAGGCTGTAGCCAGGTGGGCATTGGTCCCTTCTCCCAGGCAACAGGGACAGGACAAAAAGAAATGGCGTCAAGCTGAGCCAGGGTGACACAGCTGGACACGAAGGAACCATGTAACTCACAGATGTCCCAGCAGGAAAGAAAAGGCAGAACTTTACTTTCTTTCATATTATACATTTTTGGCACCAGCTGTGGATTGGAGGATAGGATCATGACCCTTCCAACCACACTGGTCAAACAGACAGTCAATCAGTTCTTCTTCTCCTCCAAAAAGGAATGTAAACAAAAACTACCCTTAGGTAAACAGAGCTATTTTTACATTAAGAAACTGTTGAGAATCTTGACTCCAAGAAATCAAACAATCAGAAGGCTAAAAAATTTCCAAAAGAACAGGGCAACACCAGGGAGGTTCGGAATTGGACATCAAGAATTTTCTCACTGAGAAGGGCAGTTAAGCATTGGAACAGGCTGCCCAGAGAGGCTGTGGAGTCACCGTCACCGGAAGCATTCAAGAAACAACTGGACATGACAGCGCTGTGGTTTAGTTGTCATGGTGGTGTTCAGTCAAAAGTTGGACTCAGTGATCTTGGAAGTGTTTTCCAACACAAATGATTTTATGGTGAAACACCTGAACAGGATGCCCAGAGAAGTTATGGATGTGGTTTGGGTGCATGCTACAGAGAAAATTAGAGGAGAATGACAAGAATGATTTTGAGCCTGAAAATGTTAAGGAATCTGAAAAATTCTCTTACTCATGTCAGAGGTTTTTGAAAGAACTGTCTTCTAAGATTTCAGTTCATGCTTTCTTGTTTTTCAGAACTCTTGACTCCTTAGATGATCATTTGTTGTTAAAGGAAAGCTATTAAAGAAAAGTCAGTCTTTGCTAAGCACTTTGGACAGTTTGAGGTTGTTCTCTAATTTTGTTTAGGCTTTTTAATATTAAGAGCAGAAGATGTCTTGAATTGGCACAAAAAATGCCATGTTGTTACTTAAAGGAAATTTATGTTCCTGCTAGAACAGTCTTAGAACTAAGTTGAAGGATAGCCACTTAAAAATAAGGAAATTGGATGATTTTTTGGTAGATTTAAGTGTTTATGTAAAGCAAATTTTTAAGTATGGTGCATAGCAAAAAAACCCTAGTAATTTGAATTGATACTACAACTGTGGTTAGCTTATAATTTACGGACTAACTGTGGCATATTCTGCAAAATCTCTTAGTCCGCAGCATTATTCATGCTCTTGACAGAAAATAGTGATTCTTATTAGGAGTGGTTAGGCTATAGCATGTACCTTTGATATCCTCTGTGCAGTAAGTGCACTCCAAGGTGTCAAAGGGGAAATTGAGTGTATTATGGAGAATGGGCCTGTTTACCTGTGTACATTGAAAAAATACAGTTTCCTTCTATAGAAGGAAACCAAGTAAGCCACATCAGCCCCCCAGAAAACTACCTATGGGGAAGGCTTCAGCCAATGCTAGGTGAATAACACTGGAGGATGTCCAGGTGATGATACATCAGTAGAGTTTCTTGACTGAAGTGTCTTCACTCAAGATTAGAATACTAATTGGAAGAAATTACGAATCTGTATTGACCACCCAGAGGGGAAAAAGATTTGTATGACTGATGTAATGCTTAGAGACTCACTCTTAAGTCATCCCTTTTAATTAAGTTTTGCTTGACATTAAACTAAAGAGAGTTCAATTTTTTATGTTACTTTCATTCATTTGTTCCAGGTGAATCCACAGGGACAAAATCTACTGTCATTTAAATTAAGTATAATAAGTACTTCCTTATGTTGTTGGTGTAGTAACTTGTTTCCAGTCACGCTATGTTGGAAGAGTGATCCTGGATCTTAATTTATTGTTTTGAGCTGAAGTCATTATGTTCAAAACATCATAGCTAATATTAAAGAAGAGAAATAAGGACCAGTGAATTTGAGGGACACTGTTCTGATGCCTTTGATAACAGGGAAGCAAACCCAGAATGCACCAACTGCTGAAATAACTCCACTGTTTAGGGCACTCCAGACTTCTAGAGTGTTATGGTGATGTCCACATAAATCATATTTTGTCAAATGCATTCTAGCACATATTTCTTTTCTTTTCTGAACATAACAAAATTGAAGCTTCCCACTGTTCAGATAATACATATTGGTGGATAGCATGTGCACTTGACATAAGTGTTTAGTTGTATTTGTTCACAGAGTGTTATATATTTTAATTACATTATTGACCACTCAATTCTTTTTCTCTCTTTTACCTCTCCCCACCTCAGAGTGAGAGCCTTTCAAGGTATGTGTAATTGAAACAAATTAATTAGAATTGTTACACTTTCTATCCGCGTGTTGTCGTTTTAGGTTCTTTATGTACAAGTTCAGCTTAAGTCCAGTAGTTGGATTGAGCTTTCAGAGGCTGTGATGACACTCATGCTTTGCATGAAGTATGATTGTAAAGCTACAGTCCTGCCATGTGTGGGTGGAGTACTCCGTGCTGGGGAATATGCTGAACTCTCTATTTGTAGTGCACTGAAGGCAGGCTGGGCATTTCATAGAACACAGTGGACACAGTACTATGCCCTACAGATTTTTCAGCATGGACATAGTTTTTACAGAGAAGACAAGAGGTCTTGTTACCTCTCTTTTAGAATATCCTACTGAAAATGTTCTATGTAACCTCAAGAAAAATACAGCCTCTGAAAAACATATGTTCTTAAGATTTGTTAAAAAGTAGATGCTGAAATACTGATAATTTAAAAAAAAACAAACAAACATTTCTTTTTGCACCATTAGCTTTAATTCTCAGATTTTGTTCTCAAATTTTGTTGCATTCTGACTAGTGAAAATCTGTTAAATAAAACTGCTCTAGCACAATTAGTAAAGAGTGAACAGTGTGAAAGTACTCTTAACTTTATTAATACTGGTTGTTATTGAGTTGTTAGGATAAAGACTACTAAAGTTTTGTTTCATCAGCTGCTTCTGTTGAAATACTAGAATTCACAGCATATACTTTTGTAATCCTGGTTTCTGTAAAAAAGTTAAAATTCATCTAGACTATTCATCTAGTGTTTTCTAAAACACTTCAATTAAACTAACATACTTTTAAAAATGATACATTCTTTATAAATAAAGAAGAATTAAGCTATCTAAGCTAGTTTAAAAGTATTTTAAGGCATGTAAATATTTGTTTGCGTTAAATAATTACTTTAAAATATTTCTCTGCATACATTACTCTGCAGACTGAGCAATTTGAAAACATTTTCACCGAGAATCTTGAAGTACTGGAGAATGTAAAAATGAAATTTTCTTCAAATTAGAAGGCTAAAATCAAATTTTAGTCTAAGTAGAATCCATAATTGCATTTGGTTGTTTTCAGCTGGGTAGCAGCAAACTGAAAATGTTTGATACAGTCAGGGGGTCTCAGTTTGGCTGCAAAGGCAAAGGAAAATCAGAACTTTTTTTTACAGGTATGATTCGGGATCGCTCAGCATGTCTGCAGGGGATCGTTATGATTCAGCGCAGGGGCGATCGGGGTCGCAGAGTTATCTTGAAGAACGAAAACCATACTGCAGTAGACTAGAAAAAGATGATAGCCCTGATTTTAAGAAGGTATGTGATCCAATAAGTTTGGTGCAAAAATACAACTTCATTACTTTTCCTAAAAAGCAATTACTTCATTGCTTTTCCTAAATTGTGTGAAAGGAGTCTCAACATTGCATCAGAAATGCTGTTTAAAGTAACTTAGCTGAATTGAGAAGCACAGCAGCCACTACAGTGGGGAAAAATACACATTATTAAACAGCTTCTGGCTTCTGTACTTTTCAAGGCAAGGGAGAAATCCAGAGAAGCCAAGATACAGTCAAATAAAAAAAAGATAGTATTTATCATAAGAAAAGTATTGTTAAAACTGATGTATGCATATGTGAAGCCTTTTATCATATGTTTGTCAGTTTACTTACATATAAGGTAAAAATATGTTTAGATCTTGTTTTAAAGTAGAGGAGGAGTTTGTTGAAAAGTTTACTGTGGTAGGGTAATCTGTGAAGTCTGAAGAAAAAAAAGGTGGCTTAATTATATGTAAGGTAAGTTGTGTGCTTGTTACTAGAAATATTTAGTAATGATTCCTTACTGTGCTTGCTAATTTTAAATATCTTTCTTTTACTTCTTGGACTGTTAATGTATTTGTTAATTTACATGTGGTTCAATCATACTTTTGAAGTTTTTGGGCTAATCTCACTATTACCTGATTTTTTTAACAAGTATTTTCTCTTAGCTTTATGAACAGATTCTAGCTGAAAATGAAAAACTGAAAGCACAGTTACATGACACCAACATGGAACTTACAGATCTTAAGCTACAGTTGGAGAAGACCACTCAGGTTTGTACAAAAGCAAAAGGCATGTACGTAACCAACAGTGTAGTTAGTAAACCAGAATTACTCCAGGCTATGGGCTGCTCTTTACTAGGCATCAGCTTTGTTTTTTATCCAGAGATGGGAATGGAGAAGAGTATTTCTCTCTTTCTGAAGAGAAAAGAGTACAGGATTCTGGTCTTCAGCTGTGAACGATGTGTGTGAGACTGCTTCCTGCCTACCTAAGTAGTAGTGGTTCTTGCCAGCATGTATCTGCATGCGGCTTTTTTGCAGGGTAGGAGTAAACACTTTATACACTGTTAAGCTTATATTCAAACTGACAATCAGGATTGATTGATTAATTCATAAACCTCCTGGCAAATTGGCATAACTTGCCAGTTCTTCCTGGCTGGTTACATAGTTTTATCTTGGAAATAAAGAGCAAATAGTGCATTTCTGTTACCAATAACTGCTGTCAGATAACAGTGCTGCATACAGTTATACAAGACACATACACTGGAGTTAGATTTGTCTAAATTTGTCTACTCTTGCTGTAGAATGTTTCATATTGTTGGATCGTATTTACCACAATTTACTTGTACTTAATTGTCTTCCATGTGTACCCTGCAAATGTTAGTGAAGAACATTTAAAAGATGCCTGTTTTGTAATACTTTTAGAAATACTGTGTTACTCCTGTTAGCCAAAGGCTGTGTAGTGATTAAATAACAGGGATGGTCACAGAAGAATTGCATGATAAATCCAGCTTATTCTTTATTTCAGTGTTACTTCCCTGAACAGACGTTAAAATGTTTTTTGACGACATACTTCAGGCAGAATACTAAAATGTCTAATGGATTTTTCCTCAGTTGTGTTGTTTTTGAAGCATATGTCAATGTCTTCATCAATTTTGTGTTTCAGAGACAAGAAAGATTTGCTGACAGATCACTCTTGGAAATGGAGAAAAGGGTGAGTTTCTGCCAAAGAACTTTTAAATACTCCGGTTCAAGCTTTGTTTTAGTTTGTTTCGCAAGCCCTGGTTTGGATATATTTCAGTAGGAACAGAAGCCATTCTTATAACTTGCATTTTTTAGAGGATTTGGAGATTTTAGGTTTCAAAGTGGCAATGAATGTTGTCGGAGTCCAGGATATCCCTCTGGCAGCCTTGGAGGGTTTGGAGACTGTACAGGGGGGTCTGGGACCTGTACAGGGGGATCAGCCAGACTCACACACAGCCCAGGAGGACACTGATTCTGACTCCTGTCCATGGGAGTGAATACTCACATGTAAGAGGGATCACAAATCCTAAGAATTTAAAAATAAATAGTAGTTAGTCTGTTATAGAATATAAATATAGAAATTAGGATTCTTAGTATATGGGGCTGAAGGGACAAGATGGAGGAATTGGGCAGTGGCCTCTGGCCTCCTTGTTCTTGCTCTTGTTCCCCATCTTTTCCTGACTTGGACTTTAGAGATTGGTTTAGAATAGAATCAACATGTTAGTGTAGGTAGTAGGTATTGGCAAAATTTTGTAAATAAAAAATACGTCTTGGACAGTGGTTGGGTCAGAGATACCGTACTTAAGGTGCGGGATCTCTGATCCGTCCCAGTCCTGCCACGTGCCCTGCTCTGCTGGGGATGCCTCACAGAGCAGAGAAAGAACTAAGATAAGGTACCCTGCCAGCGACACCTGGCAGAGCAAAAAAAGAACGGAGATAATGAAGAATAAACAACCTTGGAAACATGGACTGGCGGACTCAGCTTGTCATTTCTGCCTTCGGTGTGAAACACTTAGGGCAAAAGACAAGACGTAAAAACTTACTACCTCGGGGAACAGCAACCCCGAGGAGAATCTCAGGGAACAGCAACCCTGAGAGAATGTGAGATGGGAATTACTCTTAAAAATTGCCTTTAGTTTGCCTGTTTGCTCATGATAACCAGTTTCTAAACTCTGCTGCCCTCCAGGGATCTGCCACTTGTTCCATCTCATCCAAAATAATGCTGGCATTCCAGAGGGTTAAGCAGATTTATTGTGTCTCATCTTTTAACACATTTCCAAGATTCAGGGAAGTTAATTTCCTCAGAGCTTTCCAGAGACACCAATTATTGTTGGTAATGAGATAGCTGTTTCTGCCTTACAGAGATGAGACCTTAAACCTGCTAATGATATAAAATTATCTTTATCTGCCTCTTTCCTTGCAGTGTAAGTTTTTCCAGAGGAATATGAGAATAGGGTCGGGGGAGAAAGTGGAAGAATGAGTAAGCAGTACAGGGAGGGGCGTCAGAGTCAGGGACAACCCTAAATTGAATTGGAAAGAAATCATGCAGTAAATTCGTATGTAAAGTAGAGTACAGGAATTTCAGAGGTTGGGCACATGATAGTTTTAGACTGTAGTTTCATGCTAATTTAAAATCCAACCTTAAAAAAGTTTAGTTTCACAGCAGTGTAAAGCAAACTACATAGATTCTGTAGTGGTCTTGGCTTCCTTCATGACTCTGAACACCACGTGTTCTTTTCTTCTCCCTTGATCCTGGAGTGGCACATTAGAGACAAACTGGAAAAAAAATCAGACTTTGACAGTAAGAAGTGATGTGGTAAACATTTATTTATCCACGGTAAATTTCATATTCATTAGCCTTTTGTATTGTTTTTCTAGTATTTTAGGTTTCAAAAACAAGTTTTAGTTACACAAAACTGTCCAGTATATAAACGAACGGATTTTCCAGGAGCATATGGAGACACAGAAATACTCTCAGGCACTTCCTGAAGTTTCATTATCTTTATCTTAATAGTCTCTGCAGTTAATTGCTGCTGTTTAGCACCTATTTCTCTCTTTAATTTTTTGCCATCCTAGTGTGGGCAGTGAGATTATCAGTAGAAAGGTTTCAGCAGCAAGTAATTGGTTTCTTGCTTGCTAGCATAGCCACAGAAGTGGACATTTAATTATTTAATAGCTGCATCCATTACTGTATGGGTTCATAGATAATGCACGGTGTACTGCATAGATAGACATTATTTCAGTTTTAAATTACAGCTTGGCTTTCTCCCAAAACAGGCCATTGCATTAAAACAAGTGGCTTTTTAGAAATTCTTGAACTTTTTTTTTAAGACATTTAGTCCAACAGCAAAATGTCTTGCAGAAATGTTTTTTTCCCTAAATGTATTAGTATTAAAGCTAGTGGATAAAATAATTAACTTAGTAATGTATGTAACTTAGGTGCTGTATGGCTGAAACAGGATTTACATCACAATCTTCTTTATAATTACACACTTCAGACAGGAATTTAAATGAGGAATATATTTATGATTGTATTTTCTGTGTTGTTTAAATCTGAAGTTTTACTTTGAATGTGACTGTGAGGATTCTCAGCTGCTAGTCATCAATAGCTTATCTCTAGAAATAAGATTATTGAATTCAGCATTTCAAAATCATTTTCAAGACACATTTTAATGTGTTATGTAGCAATAAAAATGCAGAAATTAAAAGAAATTGTAGAGCTTTTCTCAGTATACTTCTCCAAGTATACGACTTCACTAAAATAAAATATAACACTAAAGATTTTTGTATAAATCATGTAATGAGGAGGGGAGGGCAAAAGTAAAGTAGTGAGGAAAAATTGTAAGAAATAAAAGGCTGACAGAGAAAGAGCTGGAGGCAACTTCGGGCTATGACATTTTCAAGCTGAAACCTACCTTTTCAGTGAAGAAAATGAGAATATGTATTAAGCCTAGGTTTGCACAGTAGTAAAATTCAGAAAATACTGGCTTTGAATGTTGTTCAAATTCATGCTTCAGAAGTGAGTTTCCATGATGTGACTTGGTGATGCATTGAGAATATTGTGCATTTGAAAACTGTTTAGCAGAAAGGGGCTATTTCCATGGGGGTGGGGGTAGAGATCAGAGCACATGTGCGAGGTCCTAGCAATACATGGGCAAAAAGAAGAGTTTCTTTAACAACCTGACACTCTTCCAAATATGCTAACAGCCCTTTGCAGAATTTTGTATGATGTGATAATAAAACTTAAAACCAAAACTTAAACTTCCAGGTTTCAGTCTGGATTAGAATTCAGAAAACTGTAGGTACCTTTAAACATTTTTTTTCCCAAATTTAAAATTCTTCAGCAGGGAATTTTAACTGTGGAGAGGTGTATTTCTTTGCATTATTGAATATGCAAATATATGCAGGCATATACATCTGGTTTTACTTCTTAAAAATTGTGTAGCTCTGGGAGGATCAGTTTCTCATACGTGTATAGTTGTGTACCTCAGTCTCACTACAGTCCTGTGGCTCCTAGTTGCTTTGATAAATGCAAATGAGTTACTGTATTTTATAAGATGAGAGATTAGCATGTATTTTTTCTTTTTTTTTTTTGTGAGTTATGAATGTTCCTTGGCATACCTTACAGAGTTGAGGAAGCATAACATAAACTTTTAGACCTCATAAATTTCAAACACTTTCTTTGAGTCCTGGAAATAATCAAATAATACTGGCAAATCACCTCAGTGAAACTGCAGTGCATTGTTTCATTGGCATCCCTCAAGCCAGTTCCTAAAAGAGTAAGCAATTCAAGAGGAAGAGCATAGCTTCACCTTAGAGGAAGAAAACAGTTTTACAAACACCATTACATCTAGACCAGTCTATTTGTTTCTTTTGTATAATGTGAAGTATAAAAAGTCAGTCAGAGATTTTACTGAATTGGTTTTTATTGGTAATAGACAAGCTCAACATGCTAGTTAAGCAAACGCTTCAAAAGGATTAATAATTTCTAGACACCTGAAAATTTGAGATTTATTTGATCATTCCTCTCTTGGTAATTGAAAAAATTGTTGAATATTGCTTAATATAAGAACACATATGTTATTCAGTAAAACTAGTAACAGATAAAATTGTAAGTATTGTAAGACAGTGTGCGATTTTTGTTAGTTACTTACATCCGTTAACTTGCTGGTACTTCTGCTCATTACTGTCATTATAAAAAAATCTTAATTCGAAGGAGTTAAGTACATTAAGTAGTAACAATTGCGGTAATATATTTATTACTTTGATAAAAATTAAAGTTGTTTGCTCTAATGGGAAAATGTTGGGGTGTAACTGCACTGTGATTAAACTAAATTCAAATGATTTATATCTGAAAGGTGTCCGGCAAGAGTCAGTATCTACTGGGCGGTATGATCTAACCAAAGTTTTACACACCTCAGCCAATGCTGCTTGCTGTTTGCATAACACCATTGTATGCAGATGCATATGTCCACTTTGCAATAATCTGTTGCTTTTGCCTCGCACCCTCTGGAAAAAAACTGAATGTAGAGTACTGATAACTGCAGCTGCTTTTAAATGAGATACACTGCATCATCTGACACATGAAAGCAAGCAATCAAGCTGTAAATCCCAAAGTCTATTGCATTAGCTGCTCATCTGCCAGATGTGTTGGAAAATAGGTTTAAACAAAATAAAAATGTATCTGCATTGCAGACTGCAGTGTAGTATAGAAAACCCAAGCTAACTTTCCATAAGCTGGCTTGGTTATATAATCAGTGCAGTCAAGTTCATATACAAAGTGTAATTTCTCCTACTTCTCAGGTAAAAAGGGAAATAAAAGAAAAATTAAACTATACAAGAAATGCAGAAAATATTTGGGAAACATTTTCTCAAGAAGTAGCTGATCTCATGTAACTAGATTTCTTTGGTACTGGGCTAAGTCTTGTAGTGTCAGTTGTAGCAACACTAGGTTGCAGTTCAGATTGTGGACAGATCTCACTGAGCTGAGACATGTTTCAGCTACCTTAGTCTGTGAAAGCTTATGCTTTTGTGCTTGTATCTTTTAATATTTTTGTTTGTTTGTAACAATTTTCTGCATTTCTTGGTTATTAAGGTCTTACAAAAGCCTAGCTCATGAAAAATAAATCCAAACATGTTGTGCTTAAAACCTTTCTAAATTAGTGAAAAGGAAAGGGTATGTTCTGTAGGACTTAATATGAATTTCTATCTCTCTTCCTCTTTGGATATTAAATTCCATATTGACCAAATTTCTTTATATCACTGCCATCACAAGTTTTCTGTCCACACTATGCTTTTGGTTGTATGATCTTTGAAACTTGAAGTATTTCACTGTTACCACAGTATTTACAAACTGTAGTTTTTAAAACATTGTATTGTTCAGCATTAACACACATCTTCTGATTTAGGAAAGAAGAGCGCTAGAAAGAAGGATATCTGAAATGGAAGAGGAACTGAAAGTAAGTAAATTAGTACACTATTAATACCAAAGTGTATTTTCATGTCAGTGAGACATGTAGTGTGCCAGTATTACTGGTCTCTGTAATTTCACTAGAAAATAACTAAGTTACAGCTGCATATCAGAGTCACTCCTGTCACGCAGCTTGTAGCAAAGCTGCAGTGCTGGCATAAGGAGCTGTATGTGTATGATTGTGAAGAAAGTGCTGAGTTCTAGGACTCTATAATATGGCTAACAAGAAGCATTCAGAGGTGGTTAGAAACTTACCTTGAAATTTACCTTGAGCTAATCAAGATGAAATTGCAATCTACAATTTTGATGTGATACTTGTATTATTTACTAACTACTATTATTAAAATCCATTATCATTAAATAGTAGTAGCATATAACTGTATAGATCTTTAAGTATTAAATGTTGTTTCAATCTTTATCTCATGTTCATTGTTAATTATATGGCATGTTACAATATCAAAAGTAAAACTTCTGTTTGTATAGTGTGGATCAGGTTTTAGTTAACAAAATGCAGTAGGTAGATTTGAGCTGTTGACAAATGAGTAACACTTACCATATTGATTTCTGCTTTTTTCAACTATGTATAAAGTGAATCTCAGAAGCAATATTCTCTTAAAATAAATTTCATTTCTGTTTTGTTTGGGTTTTTTTAACCAGTCCTTATCAATGTCTAACCCTTCTGATATGATTAAGAAGGGTGAGAATTTGGGTGGGTTTATTTTCTATTATGTCCTTTCATATAAACATTGGACACGGCCAACCAAACTCATAGAATTTAAGTGCAATGTGAAAGCGCGCTTATTTTGACATTTGATACTTGTCACTGATCAATCGGAAGTTCCCTTTTAAGCTCATTTTTGAGCTCCCTCTGGTGCTTGGAAATGGCCTTAAGTTCCAAATACTTCTCATTAAAATACATGCACCAAGTTCTTTTGGAGAAGGTGGCACGCAGAAGAGCAACTGTGATGCCTCTGGCTCCCTTGGATTCAGACCAAGATAGTTTGCTGTAAGGGAGGACACAAGGTCTATGATTCCTTGAGGAGTCTGCAGAAGTAAAATACAGAAAAAACAAACTGTGGTAATGGAAAATAATTGTCTGCCTAAGAGCAGAAGACAGGATATGAGTTTCTAGGGAAAGCTGGGCTTCTGATAAAAATAGAGAATGCAAATAGATTGCTTTTTCCAAAAGTTTGCTTTCAATAAGCAATAAGTGAAAATTTTGAATTAAAGATTAAATGTTTTTTCACATAGTTTGTTGCACAGTTGTTAAAAAGTATATGTTAAATGTGTCATTATCTAGAGAGTTTTGAATAGGAGATTCAGTTAGTGCAATTAGGATGTTAAGTGAAGAATTCCAGGAATACCTCTCATTGTTAATGCATCCTGAACTGTTTTGGAAAGCTGTGACTAATCACTACTGGTACTTAGATTGCTTTTCAAGAATGTGCCACTTGTTTGATACTTTCCTTTCACAGCTGCTTATTTGCTTTAAACAGGACTGTCTCTTCTAAGTTTTTTTTCAGTTCTGCTCATCTAATATACATGTGGGCTTTTTTCTCATTTTCACTCCTATTTCTTTAATTCCTGCAGAACCTGCAACAAATAAAGCAGATTCAATCTTTGAAACACATAAATGAGCGACTGGTGACTGAGAATAGGGCCTTGACCCGAGTGCTTGCCAAGTTGTCAGGGTCCTGCAGGCAACTGCGCTCTGTGGACTTGTAATTTCTTCCTCCTCCTTTGTTTAGCCAGGCAGGTGTTGACATCCAGTTTGTGCTTGGGCAGAATTTTACTATTAACACTTGTGTGTCAGAAACTGACTCAGTGCTGCTCAGCTCTGGAGTGTGGCTAAAGCTAAAGCATGGTGCCTAGTGTACAAGCTAGAGGTGTTGCAGATGTGCTGGTATAGTGTGGTGTTGGCCCTTTCGAGCAAGGAAGCTTGTCCTTGAAGATAAATTGGCAAGGATCCGGGAGACCTTTGACATATTAAAATCTTGGCAACAACTGAAAGGATTTGGCTTTGCATGAGGATACACTAAAGTCAGTCTCTTGTTTTGATGTTTGTGCAAATGCTCAAATAGATTTGCCTCTAGTTTTCTAACAAATTGAAATTAAGATCTGAGCTTTCTTACTGCAGTTTGGTTTAAGTGCATAGAGTTGATAAAAGTTTAGTCTTAACAAAAGAGTGTTTGAGAACTGCTTTCAGTACTGTGCATTTCTGAACAGTTGCATTAGCAACCATTTTTCTTACATTTGTGTGTTTCAGTTTTTCAGAGGGGACCAAAGTATTGTTTTCAGAAATGTATTGGGATTTCAAGTTGATTACTGTTTTCATGTGTTAACTTCTCATTTGGGTCTTGCCAATCCTTATTTTTACCTAGATAAAACATGCAGCTCTTGTGCAGGGTTAAGATTATTGATTTATATTGCTATATGTATAGGCATCCCAGTGTGGATGAGAGTCCTACAATATATGAACTGTAGAATCACAGACACAAAAAAACTCTGCCTAGTGTGTCATATTGGTTCAGACCCCTTCTAACAAAAGTGTGAACTGCTGTCTGTTGTTCTTAGTGTTATTGCAAGGTTGTTTCAGAAACTCATGGAAGGTTCAAAATTTACATGAGGATCAAAAATGGGGTTTCATTCTACACCAAATCTGTATGCCTTTCTTCCTCTCAAATATAACAAGTATGTAAGCTGGAGGTTACAGTGAGCTTTTAAGATGTGTAGTTGAAAAACATAAACCAGCCTTCTGCATAGTGACTCTTGCTAAACTGCTTCCTTTCATCTACCCCCCTTCTCATTTAGACAGGAGTGCGATGAGTGTGCATTCTGCTCAGAATCTGATCTCGGGTTTTCCCCACTAAGAAGCCTGAGATGAAGAGGTTTATCCTTTTGCTTGGTGTCTTTCTGGACTTGGACTAACATTAGGTTGTGGTGTTCCTGATCTAGGCCCTGCATTCCTCAATGATCTCTGGTGTTAACCCTTAATGAGCAAGTGAAGTCAGCTCACTGACCTGGCTGAAAACAAATCCCTTTATTCATAACAGTACTTGATCCATCTCACCCCAGTATTGTTGGATCACTAAATTAACTGTGCAGAAAGCAGCAGGAGCACACTCCTGTGTGACGAAGGAGAGCTGTCCCTTTAGGGCAGTTGTCTTACATCAGCCTCAGCAAACAATGTGTTTTTCAACACAGCTGAGCTAATCTAATGACTGCTGTCCACAGCTACACATCCATACTGTCTTTTTTTGCTGGCACTGGTATTCCTTTAACCATGGTAGACCATTTGGGGTATTAACCGCAGAAAACCATTCAGTATTCCTCTCCATAGCAGGAGTTTTCAATGGCAGGTCGTTGTGGAGCTTGGGTAGCCTGACCAGCAAAAGAGAAGCAATGGAAACACAGCAAGGAGCCTTGACAGTATGATGGTAGTGCCTGAGTAATCTGAATAGGTACTTCAGCAGTTCATGAGGGTTTTTTTGGTCTTTATTAATCAAGTTGTTTTGTATGTGCAAACTGGTAAATCCTCCAGCAAACACAGACATGATTATTACTGTACAGATCTGAGATGGCTCCACATACGTCAGGTGATTATTGAATCATTATTTGCTGAACACTGCAAAGTTACTAGCTAGTCATGACAGAGACACAAAACAGTGCGTTTTTAATGTTACACTACAATCTCATCATAGAAAGATGCTTCGCTGTTTTAGTGAGAAGCCAATTGGAATTCAAAGTGCAGTATGTTAGTGTCATTTTACAGAGTTTACTGCAAAGACCGTTTTTTCCCTCCCTCTTGACATTGAAGGTGTATGGTGTCACCTCACGAGAAGTTTGAGTACCCATAGAAATGCACTGCTCCAAGAGAATTGTGTAAAGTATGTGGGAATTAGTATAGATGAGAAGTGTAATTATTTTAGGTTACTTGTGCTTACTCTTCCTGATGAATCTCCTGCTATTCACAGAATGGTAGAATTATTTAGATTGGAAAAGACTTCCAAGATCATCAAGTCCACCTAGAACCCCATCACAGCCACCCCTAAACCACGTCCCTGCGTGCTGCATCGACACATCTTGTAAATACTTTCAGGGAAAGTGGCTCCACCACTTCCCTGGTGGAATGTCAAGATGCTTGACAACCATCTTGATGAAGAGATTTTTCCTACTATGCAATATAAACCTCCCCTAGTGCAACTCGATGCCAATTTATCTTGTCATATAACTATTTTGTCTCCCATCCGTCTTCCCCTATTCTCTAGCAGACTCACAACAAAAAAGAAAATATTGCCTTAAGACCTATTCTACCTATTAATTGGATCAGGCTTAAAATCTACCTACAGAGATTTGCAGATATATAATGGTACTGGATTACGTTAAAGCTCTAATTTTGAACAGTGGATTTTGTTAAAGTAGTTCACCAGAAAATCTGCCTCTTTGTGGGTCTGTCTCTATGTAATTAACCATTCTGGGCTGCAGCTCCCTCCCTACTCAGTAAGTTGAAAGAGGACTGTGAACATTCCTGGATTTACTTTGAGGTTTCATTGGAATGCACACACAACAGTACTTCTCAAAGTGCCTATTTAACCAGTACAAAACCAGACTGCCTTGATTCCGTGTACATGGCTAGATGAGGGCTGTTGTGGTTTTACCTAGTACCTTTGGTATGAAGTCTGTAGCACAATGGAAAGGAGGAAGAAAAGGTTTTGATTGGTTTGGCTGAACAAATGGCTGTTCCATTGTTTGCAGATACATATTATCTGGATATGACCCCTATCCTAGACAACAGTAGTTATTTTTTGCAGCTTAGATTTAAACAATGATGCTTGAAAATTGCAAAAAGATTGCTCATGTTACCCAATTTCAAACATATTGACACGGTTTTTGAAAGTAATCAGCATTTTACAGCTCTTTTTGTTCAGAGCACAGCTCTCAATTGACTGTAATAGAAGCTTCCCTGTGACTCTAAAGAGCTCAACTTAGGTGGCTTCCCCTAGGTTCCACCATAAAACAGAGTTGGAATCAAGGGTAGCAGAAGGATTTTTGCCTATTCTATATGTAGAGACCACCTTTTTTCTTCTTATGATCTCCTGACGACTTCCTTCCACATACTTTGGTATTTGCAGGGAAATAAACTAGAGGTCTACAACCTCAGTCGTTTTCAGTTCACTGTCATGTTTCACTGTGAAAGGGTCTGCAGTTCAGTGAAGTGTGTGTGGACAGAAGGAGATGTAGAAATGAAGCCTCTAGTGCACAGTTAATTAACTCTGCATTTTTAAACTTCTCAGTTCTTTTTATTGCATTATAATGTTCTGAATATAATGGGATTAAAAGTATAATTTTGCTTGAATAAAATGAAAACGTACTAGTGCCAAGAAAACAATAAAGAATAGGGTAACAGGTGTTTCATAGGTTGGTAGCTGAACTCAGACTTCTGTGTACACTTGCACTTGAGGTTACTGAGTAACCACTGTGCAGGAGTAGGCTGTTACCTCCTGTGTAAAACCCCTGCTAGAATCCATAGGTGTAATTTAGCTGTGAGTGTGATAGGTGGTTTGTTATCAATGTGTGACTGTAGATACAGAGAACTGCTGAGATAATTTCTGGTTTCTCTGGCAGGTTGAATTCTCCCAGTACCAATCTCTGTGCCCTGACTTGTCCTTCTTTGCTATCTGATCCAGTCCAACTCTCACTTCATTTGGCTCCTGCCTTGCAGCTTTTGTGCTTGTGTGTCACCCGTCTCCTTTGGCAGCCGTAACTTGCCGTTCCCTAACCTGTCTGCCTGAGTGTGTAGCCTGGTGTTGCTGTGATCTCTTTCAGTGATCTGATCTTGTGTGAACTATGTTATTCAGGGACATGATCTCAGATTACAGGATATGTGCTTCAACATGACTTTGGAAGTGGTTGGAGGATTAATGCTATGAGCTAACAAGCTGAATCACACTGTATATGATCAGGATGAAATCATCCAAGAGCACAGTGGTAGAGATGCTTAGCCACAGCATGTTTTTTTGAAACTCTGCAAGTGCAGTACAGACAAGTCTCTTTAAATTGTTGATTGTTAATTTCCCCCTGCCCCCCTTCCTCCCCCCTGGAATTTGAAGTATTTCATTACTTTCCTCATGCTACTATAAATGCTTTTGTCAGAGGCTGGTCATCTGCACCACTGAGTTTTAGTGCATCTAGTCCAAGCAAATAAAAACTTCTAATCTCTAACCCTTATATGTATCATGCTAAAAGGGGAGATTTTTCTGAACTGCTGATACGAAGTGTGAAAACTGCCAAGATACTTAAGCTGAATAATGATTTTTACTCACGGTCCTTGTCTAGTCTTGCTACTTTTACTTGGGGTGTAACAGCAAATAACCATCATGTTTCATTTTTCATAGATGCTACCAGACCTGAAGGCAGACAACCAGAGGCTAAAAGATGAAAATGGGGCCTTGATCAGAGTTATAAGCAAACTTTCCAAATAAAGGGTTTACTACAGCAGCAAGTTACGCTATTGCACATCACTAGTAACTCCAGTGGACCATGGTATGGCAGTCACTGGAAATGTGGGAAGATCCTTTGGAGACTGTCATTTTCAGATATCCTGCCAAACACCCTCTTACCTGTGTGTTTTTTTGTATCAAGATCATTGTTTCTGTTAAAATGCAGCTGCTGAGAAGATAAAATGACTGAGAAATCTTGTTTACAGCCACAGCATAATAAGGAAAGTATTCAAGGCCAGATACGCCTCAGATATTTAACCAGTAAGCCTTAGTTGTACATAAACACTTTTACATCAACAAAAGCTTTCAGCTCTCACAGACGACAGTTACTCAATGTTTTTGTTGTGCCACAATTCCCATGTTTTTTCCTATACTCAGATTTTGTTTAAGATTTAAGTTTGGATTTTTTTTTCCTTCTAATTTTTCATGTACCAGATTTTCTTGTACAGTGTTTTCACAGCTTTATCATTTGCAGAGACCACCCTTTTAAATTACATAATTTGTATAGCTAACTAGAGTTGTATTGTCCAACCACCTGGAACAGAGATGTTTGGTGGAACATTTGCTTTCACTGTTTTGTGCAATATGCATTTATTTCCTATACAAAATGCTTTAAAAGTCAGTTGAAACTAGAAATATTTTAAGAGTCCTGTTTTCTGCCTTTATTGGTCACTTTAAAATTAAAAAAAAAAAGAGAAAAAAAAAGAAGTTTGTAGTGAAAGACATTAGATCCTGTAATCATCACATTCATTTGAGCAGGTACTGAGTGATGCTGTATATATAGATGTGTACTGGTTTGATTTTTCAGACCACCACGTGGCATGCTTGAATATATTTCCCTATTGCAAATGTCTGTTAATGCAAATTAGGCTATCCAGAATAGTGTGTTTAACAAAGTTCGTTAATTTTTATGGTATAAAGAATTTAGACATTGTACATTGTATGGAGCCCTATCTTTGCAAAAGGTCTAAACTATATAAAAACTTTATTATCTTTTTGTCCAATTTTTTTCATTTGATAGTGTTCACCATAATAAAAAAATGCATAAATATAACTGCTTCACTACATTTCACATACCTATATTTATCTGAGTGCTGTCCAAAACTGTTGTGCTAGCCAAAGTAATGTACTAAATCATTTGAAAAGCATAACCCATTACACTCACAATAATGTTTATATGCACTGTTGTTGCCCTGTGAGAAGGCATCCAATTTGATAACACCATGACAGACCATTTTATACATTTCAGTGGCCTTTAAAAACAAACAAAAATACTTAAGTGAAGATCGTTTTTGTTAGAAACAGCTTTTATATTTTCACTAAACCATTCAAAGTATGACATCCTATTGGCACATAGTTTATTGCCTAAAACCACTGAAAAGATCAGCCATTAAAACAAATTGTACATTGTAAAGCTTGTAGTAGCTATTGTATTATTGATTATATTGTATACTATATTAAATGTGAATTTGTACCCCTTCATTTAAAAAGGTCATTGTGTTCTACTGCCTACTTGGAGGGGGGGAGGGAGGGTTAGCTCTACAGGGGCGGGATATGTTTTGGTAAGGAAGATATGATGTCCTCTCTCTGTTGATTGGTTTTTTGAAGATGTAAGGTTATGCTCTTACTACCAAGCTCAGGATTTTTGATTTTAAAGGTACACGGATAGTTTGAGAGATCTTATTGTAACTGATCTGTGTGAGAGGTGGGTCTGAACCATAGGGACTTCCACTGTCTTATGCTAACATAAAATAAAGAATTGAATGGCTGCAACATATTGAGTTCTGTTACAAGACAGTTAGGCATATTCTGGATTATATTTGGTAACGTTTGGGTGCCTGTGAATGATTAAATGCGTGTTTCTAATATTTTAGTGTTTTATATTTAGGTTATTTATTCTTTATATCTAAAAAATGAATGGCTACTGTGCTATATTGATTTTATTGGTAGTACTGAGCAGACCTTGTATCTGCATGAAACTAGTTGCAAAACCCACTATTTTGGAAAAAAAATGTATTTTGACATATACAAATAAAATGAATACAAAATATTTTAAATGTGTGAAAGTTTTACTGATAAGACACTGAAATTTGTTATGAATTTAAACCATGTTATAAGTTTGCTATTTAAATTCTTCTGTGGGCATTTTTCATTCATTGCGTTACTTGGATGCAAGGTTCAAGTACCTTTCAAAGATTGTAATCAGATTGTGATTATTTGCACATCATTGTACATGCACATCTGTAAATGCAACAGTAAAAATGCCATATTTATGCAATCTGTAACAACTTGGACAAATGTTTATATATTTTACATAAACCTTTCTGTGTGCAGAATCTGAGAACCATTTTTTACGTGATATTAACCTAATCTCACAAAGCAATTGCTAAACTCGTGTCATTGTCTTATTGTTCCTGATTGTGTTGAAGATCCATTACATCCCCAGAAAATCCAGCTACAACTGGGAGAAAAATGGGTCTTGGAAGACTATTTTATTATTTAGGAGACTGTTTGCATGTAAGAAGTATATTATTGCTGGCTGCTGACCCTGACAAACTTGCTTAAATGACTAATGCCTTAATGATAATTTAAACCTAAAGCAACTTAGATTATCAGGGGACTTGTCACAGTGTGGAAAGGGATCTCTGTGTCCAGAACTAACGTCAAATACAGAGGCATGGAAGGTAGCTGGTGTGGAGAGTGAAGAGGCAGTGGGCCTGCCCAGAACTGGCTCCAGCCGTGGAGGGAGCCATAACCTGGGGAGGACAAATGAGTGTAGGACACTCTGGGAGGAAAGTGCAGGAAGCATAGCTGCATAAGGATTCCTGACCTTCACGGCTCCAAACAGCAGTTACCTGGAAGAAAAAAACTCAGGAGCTGGAATTTCATTTTTTGCCCACCTGGTCTCCCTTGCAAACAATTTCCTCTGAGCCTTCTGAATTCATGCTACATACTGCTTTACTGCTGTTTCCTTGCTAGATCCCAAAAAAAGCAGCTATGATTTATAATGCGCAGGTCAGTGCATTTGTTTACTCAGCACCAAGAACAAAATGTGAATCTCAGAAGTCACTCATTCAGAAATATCATCCCAGCTAAACTTGGGTTGTACTCACATGAACATTAAATTGGTATTGCTCTTACCTGTCCAGTATTAATGGCCACTGTTCATCTGCTGCCACAAGAGTGAATGGGTTGCCATACAAGGTCCTCTCATTTCTGTTTCAGGAAGAGTAGTTACTTCGATATGTTTTAGACAAGGAAAAGGGCATGCTTTTGCATTTCTGAGGATACCTGCCTCAGGACATGTGCGCTGAGGGAGAAATTTTAATTATTTCACCTCTAGCAGACACAAATGGACTCTGTCTGAGAAGGCTCCTAACCCTGCTAGCTGGCATAACTATGAGGTTTATAGTCAAGAGTGAAGGCATGCCAAAATTGATGGTAGACAGGAAATCTACACCAAAAAAAGAGCAAGGGCTGAGGAAGAAGTACGCCATGATGTCAGACTAGGAAAGGCAAGACCATGTCAGAAAATGAATGGTTTGCATGATGGCATCAAAGCAAAATTTGCCCCAAGTCAAGAGTTTAAGGCCCCATCTCATCCAAACTCCTGACCAGAGAAATGTGCAGTGCAGCCAACAGTATGAGTTATGGCTTGCTGCTGGCTCATAACACTGTTCAAAGGAGGCATTAATTTATTTCTAAACCGAGTATAAAATAATCATTACAGTGACTTGTACTTGATCTGGTGATCATGGGAGAGTCTTGACTTCCTGCAGCTGCTGCTTTATTGTTCTTTTATGACTGTCTTGAGGTATTACTCATCTCAGTAGCACATCAGCTCCTCAAGAAAGGGGCATGACCCTTTTGTCTTGCCCTATTGCTGGTGGTCTTGTGACAGAAGTATAAATAGAGGCAGCCAGACGTGCCATGCTGAATGTGGTGTAGCTACGGGCTGGGCCTTCCTAGAAAGAGTAAGGGCTCTTGGCAGCTGAGGCTTCAAGCCTGTGCAGTATGGAAAGTGTAAGCAGCCTCGTTTTTAGTGATACTAGAAGTCACTTTTCACCTCTTAGTAGCTCCAGTTTCTCTAACTTGACATGATACAGTGTGGCCAGTAGATAATGACAGTGCTTTAATTGTGCAACTGAGGGATTAATGTTTTATATATGAATTTTAATTGGCAGTTACAATCCACAGGACTGTCACAGCAAAGCATGACACAAATTCACTATATAATACACATTTTAAAAAAACCAACAAAACAAACTCTACAGTCATTACACAGTTTTGGGGGAGGGTATTCTGAAAGAGAAGAAACAATTGTCACTGCATTGCAGAGGGTTGCTTTCCCACTTGCTTTAAAGATTCTGTTGAACAGTTCTGTTGCAGCTCGGCTGGTCACTCCTGTGAAATTACACTTTTTTCCCACATAGGGATAGCCAGTCTGTCTGCTGGGGAACAGAAGAAAAGTTTTTCAGAAGAAGCTCTTGATATTCATGGTTATGTACACACTGTTACATTTAGCTGTGGTGATTCAGCTTCCTCAAATTCTTAAAGCCACTAATAACATGAGTGAAAAAATGCTGGCAAATTGAGTTACTTGCTTTACATTTGTTTTGATTGCAGGAGCAGCAGTGGAGCTGGTTAGAGAGTAGTAGCAAATAAAATTGTGCTTGGCCTCAGTATAGTTGTAAAATAAGACCAGAACAGTCCCAAAGATGACTGCAGGTTCTTGCACCGAAGACAGAATTAAAAAGCAAAACAAAACCTCCCAAACTTACAATTAATTGCTCACTTTAAAGGGACAGCTGCTGCCATACTGGTGAGGTAATCGGCTATTCCTGCTTGTGTCAGCACCTCCCCATTTTTTGTCACTGATTAGATAGGAAAAGTATGTAGGCTTTAGAGAAAGGAGGAACTGATCAGTTCTTTCATCTGAAAATATCACCTGTTGGATGTCTAATGTTTCTCATCTGGGCCCAGGGACAATTACAGCAGGGACAAAAGCCCTGCATTCCTGCTCTAATTATTTTGCCCTTGCTTGGGTTCTACACGTCTGTTTTGCAAACCTATTCAAGCTTAGCAGAAATAGTTAGCCAAGACTGTGATTCATCTTCTGGTGTGGTCTTTTCCCTTTGCTTTATTTGCTGGAGAAGAAAGGAAAAAAAAAAAATCAAGTATGGTGGATGGTGGGAAAGAAGCTATTTATTTATTTGGTACCATCTTCCTGTACTGCTCCCATTGCTCTACAGAGTCCTTGGAGCAGAGCTCACCGGGCTGAATTGCTCTTTGAGCAAACCAGCGCCTGCCACACTGCCTCGCGTGGGACCCCAGCAGCGCCGGCTGCTGCACGTCCCGCTCACCTTCATCTCTCCCCAGACAGAAAATAGTCCCGCTGCTCTTGGTTGTGGCTGCTTATGTACACCTTTTAATGATGTCTCTAATTCCAGAGAAGACAGACCTGTCTGAGGGAATTGCTACATGGCAGCTAAAACAAAGCTATTGCTCTCTGTATGTGGTTACTTGGGCCCATACCCTAAGTCTGCCAAAGAAAAGAGCATGAGTTTTTACATCAGCTGGTACAAAATTACACAATACGCATCTTGCCACACAGTCTAGTCACTACCCAGAAAGAGGATTTAATGAAAAAGTTTGTTTTTAAAAAAAAATCAGTGTTTACATGAACTGCAGATAGTGTGGGTGATTCTTGCGTGGTTAGCAGCAGCAGCTCACCTCTCTATTTTCAGCTGAATGAAAAACACCAAATTAGACCAAGTTCTTTCCTCGCACTTAACCCACGGCTACTGGCGGTGCATTATATTAGGTAATTGCCCAGTAATGCGGCCTCAGCCACTCTTTGTGCTTTATGACAATAAGAGAATTTTCACTGCAGGCTTAAATGATGCTTCTTTAGTCCCGTGCATTAAAAAGGCACAGCTCAGAAGTAAAAGGGGGAAGGAGCGGGAACAGTACTACTGAAGTGCTAATATTACTTTACCAGTTTCTGCCTAGAAATAATGAACAGCGATCAGATTCCAGCCCGTGGAGGAGCTCCGAGCGCGGAAGGGCCGCTGGCGGGCGGCGTAGCCGGGAGGTGGCACCAGACGGCCTCGCTCCTCCCGGGCCGCTGCGGGCTCCCCGCGGCTCCCTGTGCGCTCCCCCGCGGCTCCCGCAGCCTCCCTGCGGCCAGCCCTGGCCAGGCAGCGGGGCACGGCGCCTGAGCCCGCTCCCTGCTGCTCTGGGAGTGCGGCTCGGCTTCCTCACCTGTCCCCCCCGCTTTGCCCTCGCCATCGTGCGTAGGAATGGCTCAAACGACAGTGCCTGGAGGAAGCTCTGCTTCTCGTGTAAAGCGAGCCAGGCGAGTATGACTGATGAAACGTGGCAGAGAACAGCAATCTCAAATCCATCGACACACACACAGAACGCACGGGGTTAGTCTGAAGGAGGCAGGGGCTACTGTTAATATCTTACACTGAAAGCCTGCGAAGAGAGCCTGACACCCTGGAAATGGCAGAGTGCGCTTAGCTCGGCTGGTGAGCTGAAATCCATCCCGTCAGGAGGCAGAAACTGGAACCCGGGGAGGGCTGGCCAGTGGGTCTGGCGGGATGGATTGCACAGTGAGCACTCCCCTACTGAGTGAGGACTAGGAATAGGCACCGAGCACCACAGGACAGCTCTGCTGCAGAGAAGAGGGACAGCGAAAAAAGTAATCCCCCGTATCAAAAGTTGTCAAATCAGCGGTTCATGGCAGGGCTTCGCTCGTCTGAAACGCCGAAACTCTGCTTAACTCCTTCTTGCTCAGCCCCCTTTCAGTATTGTCTGCGTGTTGTTCGCTGTGTGACCAGAGCTCTCAATATGCTGTGAGGTCCTTGTAGCTCTCCCTTCAGTCTCTTCTCTGGTGCAGTGCACCGTGGGCACTCTCATCTTTCTGATCTCCTCAGCCTTTTCTCCTCAGTTCTGCATGGATGGGGTTCTGCCCTATTTCCAAGCCACCATATATAATTATTTTCTGTGCAAGAGAGGGCTTTGAAGTCTAATTACATTCCCTGTTATCCCTGGAGATAGCCATAAAAGACCCCAGAAGTCACTTCCCCCAGGACCTTAAACGCTGTCTAAATTTCCCTTTGTATGGGGAGTGGCACTTGGGATTGCTACATGCAGGCAGAGTACAAGAATTCCTTCATATTTTACCAACAAGTCACTACAAGCTTACCTACATGTTACAGCTGCTGGAAAGAGCAGCCTCTCCTCCATCTCCTCCTCAGCTGTTGGTTTTCTCAGTTGCTCCTGAATGCCACCCCGACCATCGAAACTCCCCTTTGGACATTCACATCCCAGCACTCTCATCCAGTCCTGCTTGTACTCGCTGCCTATTTGCAGCCCTCAGACCACCTCCCATCCTTCTGCTAGTTTCTTGCACTTTCTACTCATTTGCCCCTTCTCTCTCCTGTTTCACTCCCCCTGCAGACCTCACCACTAGTTACTTCTTGCAGAGCTCATTGCTTCACACGTCTGTCTTTGGCTGAATTCTCTGCTGTCCACAGATCCTCGCTCCACAAGGGCAGCAGCCTCACCACTGCACGCTCCCCCTCAGCCTCCGTTCCTCACCTCCCAATACCCTTTCCTCACACTGCCTTATCCTGAGATTCTCAGATCCCTAATGGTTTCAAAGACCCCATTGATCTTTTCCTGACCACTGGATCTCTTTTTTTTCCCCCACTTATAATCTAATCTTTGCCCAGAAGGAATGTCTCTACTCAGCCGATGAGTTCCCACCTAGCCTTGGTTATCTGTAATGCAAGGGGTGGTTTTACCACAAACTAAGCCCACTCCTAAAAGTTACCTGTTCCCACTCAATCCAGTTATTGCCCTGCTCAGGAATCAGCTCTATTTTTCATAGACTCCATACCTCAAAACAATTTCCAGAGTGAAAGGTCTTACACTTCTTTCTTATTTTCAACCCATCAAGGTGTGTGCAGGCATCATTTACAATTTTCTAGTTTTCCTTCATCTTGTTTTGAGTGTCTTACAAAAAAGCAAACAGAAAAGGTTGGGCCTGTTGGGCCCAAGTGCTAGGGAATAAATAAATTGTGCATTGGCTGTGGGTTTGTTAAGTATGCAGCTTGTCCTCTCTCAAGTAACTTTTGAACTTAAAACTTCTTTTTAATATGTATTTAAAACTTGTCATCTTGGAACAGCAAATCCTGTGTTATAAGCAATTCACAAAATTTGTTTTTAAGCATGTCCACATTTGTTTATATAAAATCATTATAATGGCACATAGATTTTGTTCCAATTTTCACAGTCTCAAACTCTTATCCTAAATGTTTATGGCATGGCCATGTATCATTGCAATATAAAATATCGACAAAATGTTAACAATAGGATGCATATTTTGTTTATGTTCTTTATTCACTTCCTTTGTAGTCTGTTTGGTTACATACACACTCACTCTAAACTCTTCCAAGTGCTTCCCCCTCCTCTGCTTACACTCACTGACACATCACTGCCATTGATTGATTGTTGTTTGTGTTTGTTTTGGAAACTTCCAGATGATTGCTACTAATAACCAGTACTAAATTCCTGAAATATCTGCCTGATTCCTTTTCCAAGGCAACTTCATTATGGTGTCATATGAAGCACAGTAGGCCCTAGAAATATTGTGCTGCAGGAGAAAAATAATCTTCAAATGAAGGGATAGCTCAAACAAACCATTGTAAAAAGCCATCACACTAAATTCTGCATGCATCATCTACTGCAGTTCCACAAAGGCCAAGCTTCTTAGTCAGCTCTCTGAGGAGATCCCTCAGCCTAACTATGATTCTTTTGGGGCATAGTTTTGTGCTCACTGGACTTTCCTGCTGTGTGCAACTCATTACCTGAACAAGGTTAGATCAAAAGGATGAGGTATAACAGTTTAAACAAATGCACAGTGATGATCAAGAGGCCTAATTAATTTTTACTGACTTTGTATTGGTTTTACAAATAAAATCAAAATAATTCTTACGAGTGCTGTAAATTAAAAGACCTAAAACCCCAAACCCACAACACAACAGCCCTGAAGGATTATGAATTGTAATCAGTACCAACAAGACACAGACTGACAGTGAGCCAGGAACCACTAGATTTGGTTTCTCATTATTCATTTGCCTGACTACATTTGGAGATACAGAAAGACAGAATAGAATTGTCTTTGGTGCAGACCAAAAATCTGTTTAACAATGTTTTAATCCTATGAGCTAGCTACATAGAGGTGATAGAAGTATCTTGAGTTGGAACGGACTCACAGGATCATTGTGTCCAACTCCATTTCTTGCAGAACTCTCTAAAACCAAAGTAGGTGCATGGTCAGAGGGTGCTGTCTTTAAAAAGAATGAGTAGGCTCCATAGGCTCTGTTTTATGATGGAAACATCATAAAAAAGGAACAAAGGTGGTATTATTCAGATAACTTAAGGTTATCTTATAAGCTAGTTTACACCTATGATACTACTTCTGTCACATGGAGAGGTACAGTCAGCTCTTTATCACCAAGCTGATAGACAGTATCTTGGATGGCACAGCACTGGGGTAACCTGGCAGCCTCCCCACTAATGAAGATGGTGGCAGGCCAGCTGTCCATTTAGGGTATTCCTAAGAACCCAGGACTCCAGAGGATAATGTGGCACAAAGACAGGCCCTAGAAAATACCCAAGGCTGGCTTACGTCCTGTAAGACTAGAGAGCATTCTATTGTGAAGGAATACAAAGAGAGCAAAACATCTCTATTTGTTCCCAAAAGTGCAAGTCTGAAGCTGGACTAATAAACCAGCATATGGCCAAATCCAATGCCTCTGTGTTATGCTCCCTGGTATTCTTATGGCAAGGAAGCGCAGGCCTTTTGAAGGAGCGTTTTAGTACAACAGACTCTGTGCTGCTCAACTATCTCCAGGTGGTATTATGTCTTAGAAAATTTGTCCCAATATAAGTCACTTTACGTCTCCCTACACTGAATTCCATCTGCTACTTTATTACTGCCATTCACTTTGCTAATTTGTTGTTTTTCACTTTCTCAATTTGTTGTGTTTCTTTCCAATTCTTTAATTTTGATGGATTCACCAGAGTGAAGAGCTCTGCTGTAAGATGCTCCCTAGGCTTCTTCACAGCAGGGAAAAAACTTTTTAAAAAAGTGCTCCTTTTGTATGGTGATCATATGCTGACCCTACTGATCTGCCATCAGGGGAATTGCTTCCATGCCTTTTGCAAACTGGTCCCCAAGCATATTTACAGCCTGCCTTACAGAATCTCCTCCCTTCTTTCCCAAGCACTGTAAGGCTCATCAGCATCAGTTTTTTTCTCCACCTCCTTATACCTCGCTGTTTAACATTTTGACTGTGTCTGCTTTTCCCTATTCCTCACCAAGTTGCTCTAGGGCATACTCACCTGGTTCACTGCTCAAATCTGGCCCTCCAGAGTACCTGTTCAGATGAAAAAAAGAACTGAGTACCACAGTTGCTCAGTAAACTCTCAAAACTGTGCTGGCTGAACCTCCCCACAAACAGCAAGGAAGTAAGACAAGCCAGGTCATTGCTCCAAACCCTCATGGTGCAGGACATGAGCAGCAGCAACAGACCTTTTGACAGAGTCAGACTGGGAACTGTAGCAGAAACGTTCCCATCACATTTTGAACTCATCTGTGCAGATACTGAATCCATTCACATCCCCACTGTCATTCATAGCCAACAACTGCCAGCTGGGGACTGATAGCAATCTCTGCATTAATTTTTCATACTCTAACATAAAACACTTAAAAAAAATAATCAAGCAAACTCCTGTCAGTTTGTTTTTTTGCCTTTTGACACTACATTCTTCCATCAGACAGATGAATAAACTTTGCTGCAAGAAACAATACTGGTTTGTCTGTCAAACCAAACTAGTTCAAAGAAACTACACAGCTTTCTGGTCAAAGAAAGCAGAGCTCCAGAGTGATAAAACACATACAGAAACAAGACTAGAGGATGTACTCTAGGACAGATCTGGAATGCTAATGCCTCCTGATAAATCCAGCTATTTCACAAAGCTCCGTTTTATTTACACACAATATTTCAAATCGGACCCTAGCACCTGAAAAAAAGTGTTTAAGCATCCAGTTCATGAGCACAGCAAGTAGGATAAACTGGTATTTCATTAAAAGCAGGTTTGTCAGATTTGCACAAGTTTGCAGACACAAACCAAAAGAAAGCAATCCAATTAAACCACTAGCAACTAGTTAAGCAACTAGAACATGAGTTGTTGGAACCTTACAGAACCTTGCCAGAAAGCTAGCACTATGGCCCTAAACTGTAGTGAGGGGGGGAAAAGAGAATAATTTAATCAATTTCTGCAAGAGAAGTTGAGGAAATGAAAAATCCCTGATGATAGGCTAAGCCTCTCAGAACAGTGTGCATAGCTCAGAAGTAGCAGAAAGTGGTATTAAATTGAAAGGGATAGCAGTTCACCTGCCTTTAGACAAAAACACCCACGACCATTAGCAGTAAAAGGTTAAAAAAGAAGAGTGTGTACTTGAGGACCATTTTATTTTCATGGGAGGTTTGACATTAGAAATGTCATGGAACATGGGGAATTTATAGGAAGATTAGCCAGAAGTTACAGCCAGAGATTTAACACAAAATGTTAAGAGAGGTTTTTGAAATTTTATGGAAAAAAAGAACAGATGTTCTGACAAAAAGATGGCCACAAGATTTCACTGAGTCACACTAATTTTAAGCAACAGCATTTCTGGATGGATAGTGCAGAAATAAGTAGATGGGTTAGTTAGGGTACAGTGCTGTTAGGTGAGGGTTATCCAGCAGGTAAAATTTAAAGCAACAGAGAGGGAAAATTAGCAGGACAGCAGCAGAGCAAGCTAAATAAACCTAGCTTAATAAAGTGTGAGTGATTAAACAGATACAACAAGTATGTGACTGAAAAAGTTTAGACTGGGAGAAGAAAGATGAAGAATGCTGAGTGAATGAACTTCAAAGGGGATCCAATATGGGAAGCAGTGGACAGGTGCACTAAGTGGAAGTGTTTAATGGAAATTCAGGTCATAGGCAGAGACAAAGTAAAGTCTGGAGCAGAAGGAAGAGCATGTGTGTTTGAGAGTCAGGCAGGTGAACACAGTAAATTCAACAGAGACTTTAGGGAGAGATGCTGAAGAGGGTGAGATGGAGGGAATGTTTCAGTGCAGAGCATACAGACGTGAGTCTACATAACAAACGTTTGCTAAGCTCAGAGCATGATGGTAGCAAGTGAACTGACATTAGGCAGGAATTTGGATGTTGTCCTTAATTTCCTCAGACATTAATATGTTATTATGTTCTCTATTTTATTTTCCAGCCCTTGAAAATTGCAACTTCAGGAAAGATTATGATGCAGATAAACTTGAATTCAGAACCTTAATAAGGTTGGATAATTTGGTTGAATCTCTAGAAGAAATTACAAAAATCTCAAGCAGCTCGCAATCCTTTACAAAGGAGGCAGCTTTGTAGTGCCGAACCTCAAAAGGCACTTAATTTCCTTGAGAATTTAAGAATGAGTTATGGGGTTGACTCTAAATTGAAAAATTAAGTATTTTTTCCATGGCAAAGGAGATCAAGACCATCCTGCTCAATCCTGGTGGTAATTTTACCTCTAGGGAAGAATCTCTTTTCAGAATACATAAAACCCAATATCTTAAGGCTTAGGGACCCTTATCATCATGCCAGTTTAAAACGTAGCAAATAAAACAAATTGTATTGCTAGGACTTAAGAATATCCTGAAGATTTTTTCTTTGTAGGAGAAGAAGAAAGTGTTGTTCTAAAAATGTTTGCAAGCTATTAAGCTGTTCTCCCTTGTGGCAAAGGAAAACATGCAGTGATACTTAAACTATTTGGGACTTTATCCCTGAAAGCTCTCCAGCACAGACCTTATTGAGATGCAAACATCTGACAGTCAGCATTTTTGTATTGGGCACTTAAGCCCAACCTCACTCACCACAACATAACTTCGGTTAATTTATAACAGACTGTAAGGCAAACAAAGTCTTTTTGGCACAAAAAAAACCCCAAAAACAAACAACAAAAGAACCCAACCTCACAGTGTTTTATATAGTGGAGAGGAAAAAAAAATCCACCAGCAGTCATAGATGCAGCTAAAATCTGGACATGTCAACTGGTACACATAAGAAAGGTGGGCACATGGGATGTGAAGCGGGACAGGCACATCTAAGCCTTGCTAGCTACAGATAGCTCTTGTAGCTCTGTGGCTACAGACTGCCACAGAAAGAAGGGCTCAAGGGGCAGCTGGAATGACCTGGGGTAAGAGAGAACCGAGGGTGTCCTTAGAACTAAAATACACTGTTATGTTTCTCAATACACATAACAAGCTGTAAGTAACAACTTTTTAATATTATCTTTTTGCTAATATTTGGCCAGCTGTGCTGCTCATGGTGTGTAATAATGAGGGTGAAATACTGTTATTGTCAAAGTTACATGATTTTCTCTAGAAAAGCTCTTCATTGTCTAAATGCGAAAAAATTACATGATAGGAAGGACAGAAACTCATATCAGAAATACTTTTTCTAGATTATGTTTTCTAGAAATACAATTGAGTATTTGTCTAATTTAAAAACTCTACAGATAAGAGTGCAGGTATACCGCTGAATAGTAAAGAGTAGCACTACTCCAGAACTATGTTTTTACTATCTATTTTTCTGCCTATTTATCTATTTTACTGCCTAGAGGCTAGACAAAGTGAACCCAACACTGATCAGTTAGCTGGTTTTGTTTGGGGATTTTCCCTTGGCCTGAAAGAAGTTTCATCTCTGCAGTGAGGAAACTGCACCTTAACTTCCACATATATGAACACATAAAAGCCCCTTCAAAACAAACCACCACACCAAAGACACCTCTAAACCCAAACCAGAGCAGAAATCACCTATGAGTTCAGTGAAAAGTCCAAGTAAATGAATGATCACCAGAAGGGCAGAGAAGGTTGGCAGGGTGAGACTGTGCCCATTGCTGTGAAAAAGAACGAGGTAGAGACTAATTTAAGGCACAAGTGGCTACATGGACTAATCTTGTTATTTACACTGTGCAGAGAGCCTAGCAGCAGATATTTGGAACTGCATTTAGCTAGATATTTTTTATCCCTGTTGATGCCTTGAGGTTGAAACAGAGGCTAGACAAAGTGAAAAGAACAAAATGAGTGTTTATTCAAGCCCATGTTCTAACGTCTCCAGATGCCCAGAAGTGGTTCAGACTGAGTATTTCCAAGATGGAGACGAAGAGGGGGTTGTTCCCAGATCTTACCCCTTTTACAAGTTTCCATTCATTTGCATATAACGATGTACTGTCCAATCAATAACCCTGAATCACCGAACACCATCCCCTCGGCTCGCCGTTCTCTTCCAGGTTGTTTGTGCTCAGGTCTGGAGCTTGGAGACAATGTCCTTGAACAAAACTGCCCTACCCCCATCATCCCGTGAAGATCCTAGCACCACTCAGTGCTATCAGACAAAACAAAAAATCCAGCCCTAAGGCATCACTGTCACCTATAGACTATTTTTTTTTTTCTGTAAAAAGAAACCAAAAATCCTTGCAAAGTTTATATTCTGAAGTACTACTGAATTTTATTAACTAGGTCGATTTTATTAATTCAGGACTGAATCTGAAAAGAGAAGAAAAGATGATGAAAAGGTGATCATGAGCTCTCAGCTAGGTAAGCCCAGGCTATATGGATTTCCTCTGACTGATGTAAGCTCGTATCTTGTCCTGAGCCAGCTGGAAAGGAGGCACGGATGCACTCCATTCCCTCAGCATAACCACTGAGAAAGCAGGATTAAGCAAGCCACAAGTCTATTGAAAACCGTGATTTTTAAAAGTACCACGACCAGTTTCCAGGGTGCTGCTAAGACACAGTGAGTTCGGGCAAACCAAAGCAAGCTGAGTTTTCCGTGCGGGTTTACCCATCTTATCACCTACACAAGCTGTTCAACAAACAGCACGTGCTCCCACCACAGTCCTTGCATGTTGGTTTTTCCTAACATTTAACACCGTCAGGTTTCCCCACGGAGGGCTATTATGATTTATGAACGGACACGTCTTTGCAGCATGACTGGCGGAAACTCCGTGAATCCTGGCTTCTTGTAACGTCAGGAAAACGCAGGATCTTTCCCAACCTTCCGCCCGCGGGAGTGAACTTCCACCAGGCTGGCAGCAGTCTGCCCCGCACCGGCGCGGCCCAGAGGAAGTCACCGTGCCGCGGGCGCCGCTGACCTCGGGCTCTTCCCCCGTGCCCCGAGCCCGGCGCACGGCGCGCCGAGCGCAGCGGCGGC